>CM060273.1:11066297-11591297 GCA_030684275.1 Acipenser oxyrinchus oxyrinchus | reverse complement strand
ATCGTTGTGATATTTGTATAGCCACATGCCTTTAGCCTATCGCACTTAAAATACAAATTACTCTTACTCTTACGAAAATAATTTAAAAGTTATATTGACGTCTTTTAATATCAGATCTCCAGCCATGCAAGACTCAAATTAAGGGTCCGTTGATTTGGAAGTGTTGTATTTGATGACTGTTACAATGTTAGACAACCCAATTCGTTGCTCATCAAACGCAGTACATTGTATCCCCGCTTAGATGGGCGTTTCCTTGTCATTTGCATATAAAAATCCCACAACACCTTTCTGTACATTTTAAACAGTTAAACTGAGTTATATAGTTTATATGTTGTGAACGCCTTGCTTAACATTGCATTGCAGGTGGATATGTTTTCTACACAGACATAACTTCATCGAACTTTAGTTTTATCTAAACAAGTGTCCTGCTACCATGGGTGCAAAGCTGATGGAATTCAGTGTGGTGCTTCACGTGTGTTAAAATTAGTTAGCTTTGCGCAGTGGCAGTATCGTAGCTCATGAGGTAAATCCGAGGCGCGATTATTGCTGGTTGAAAACTTGACCCAATACCCCGCTTGTAACGACTTGAAATAGAGCCGGAACTTGCAATTTTTGACAGGCTCTGAGGAGACTGTATTTACTGGTTAGAAAAAAAAAGATATTTTGTCTGTATATCGTGTAATATTGGTTTGTATATCCTTTCATGTACTTTTTTCCCATTTTCGGATGTATATAGTTTATATCTTGTGAACGCCTTGCTCAACGTTGCACTGCAGACAGATATGTTGTCTAAACAGACGTAACCTTAATCTATCTAAACAAGTGTTCTGCTACCATCGATGCAAAGCTAAAGGATTTCAGTGTTGTGCTTCACGTGTGCGCATGATAGTCAGCTTTGCGCAGTGGCAGTATCGTAACCTATGAGGTAAAGCCGAGGTGCGATTATTGCTGGTTGAAAACTTGACCCAATAACTCGCTTGTAACGGCTTGAAATAAAGTCGGAACTTGCCATTTTTGACAGGCTCTAAGGAGGCTGATTTTACTGGTTAAAGCAGATAGCATATTTTTAAAAGTTGGCGTAGCACACCGTACTGGTCAGGTACGTAGTTCAAATAATATCAAATGTATACTTCTAAGGTACAGAATATATTTTGGCATTAAGGTTTGTTTTTTAATTTAAATGTGTCTTACTACTCATAAAAAAAGAAAAAGCACTTGCAGGCTCTGTTACAAAATCAAAAAGTCAGCTGAAAAATATAATTGGCTGAATTTAATCAACATTTTCAATAAACCCGTCCAATAAAAACACCCTCTCATGAGTAATAAATCCTAATCATGCTACTTGTGTTGCTTTATCGACATTAAATATTTGTAAATGTAGCAGATTGATTAGAGAAATCTCTGTCGATACGCGAAGCAGAAAGCCATGTGTTGTGCAACACTGTCTCGGCTCGGTGTGTTGTTGATGTCTGATTTTAGCAATTGGAGTCTCTTTTAGAAGCCTGCTTATAGCGTCATAGTAAGGAAACGAAACAGTTCTATATTTTACTATATTATATATAGCTATTTGAACTGCAGGTTATCATCTTATAACGTCTGGAGACTGTTCATGCAAACTGCAAAGCAATATTAAGTCCCTTGGATGATGATGTTAATGTTAACATTTGATTACCCATATTATTTCAAAGATTAAAACTCCCAGCAAAAACACAGCAACCTAAAATGACAATATTGACACTGTCAGAAATATGTTATTTTAAAAGGACAAGAATATAACATCAATATTAATAAGTGGATGGGTTCATACCTTTATTGACATGCATTTGGTTCACTGCTACTTAAGTTGCCTTACACTGCTGCTGACTGGTAAGACTGGTGCTGACACTGCTGGGATGGGTGCTGACACTGCTTGGACTGGTGCTGACACTGTGACTGGTGCTGACAATGCTGACACTGGTGCTGACACTGGTGTTGACACTGTGACACTGTGACACTGTGACACTGTGAGAAGTGCAGTGAGCAGGGTCCTGTGAATAGAGTTCACTGTGCTGTCCTGTGTGAGAGGTGCAGTCTTCAGTGTCCTATGAATAGAGCTCACTGTGCTGACCTGGTTGAGAGGTGCAGTGTGCAGGGTCCTGTGAATAGAGCTCACTCTGCTGACCTGCGTGAGAGGTGCAGTGAGCAGTGTCCTGTGAATAGAGCTCACTGTGCTGACCTGTGCTGCACAGATAATTATTATTATTATTATTATTATTATTATTATTATTATTATTATTATTATTATTAATTAGCCATTTAGAAGACTCTTTTATCCAAAGCGACTTACAGATCCTAAGGAGTAAACTATGCATTACAATTTCTGCTGCAGAGTCACTTACAATAGGACCTCGGTTTTACATGTCAACGGAAGGACGGATCACAGACCTATTGAAAAACACACATAGCATACAGTAGCATACAGTACATGCAATGTAATGTGTTTTTCAAATTTTCCAAATAATTTATGTTCTATGTATTATTATTATTATTATTATTATTATTATTATTATTATTATTATTATTATTATTGTCCAACATATGGTTTGTGTGTGTGTGTGTGTGTGTGTGTGTGTGTGTGTGTGTGTGTACTTGCGTGCGTGCCTGGGTGCGTGCGTGCGTGTGCTGTTTAGAAATTAAGATGTGGGAGAAATTCCATATCTTTAATTTGAAACGTCAATGGAGGATCCATTATTTACAATAAAAATAAGAAATACAAAAATGGTTCAGTAATATTTTCGGCAGACGTTTAGTTTGTTTGTTTTTTTCCCCTGGATTTGACTTTTGTTTAAACAACGTTTGATTCAATCCACTCAGAGCACATTGCATTTGTAAAATGCAGTTATTTTCCGGTATAAGTTAAACAAATAAACACATTTGTTGATACCATCCAATACATGCAGGTGCAATGGGTGAAGAGTCAAGAAAAATGGCACGATATTTATTAACTAGCTGAAAACAAACAAACAAAAATGATGCTCAGAGTTATCGTTGTGATATTTGTATAGCCACATGCCTTTAGCCTATCGCACTTAAAATATAAATTACTCTTACTCTTACGAAAATAATTTAAAAGTTATATTGACGTCATTTAATATCAGATCTCCAGCCATGCAAGACTCAAATTAACGGTCCGTTGATTTGGAAGTGTTGTATTTGATGACTGTTACAATGTTAGACAACCCAATTCGTTGCTCATCAAACGCAGTACATTGTATCCCCGCTTAGATGGGCGTTTCCTTGTCATTTGCATATAAAAATCCCACAACACCTTTCTGTACATTTTAAACAGTTAAACTGAGTTATATAGTTTATATGTTGTGAACGCCTTGCTTAACATTGCATTGCAGGTGGATATGTTTTCTACACAGACATAACTTCATCGAACTTTAGTTTTATCTAAACAAGTGTCCTGCTACCATGGGTGCAAAGCTGATGGAATTCAGTGTGGTGCTTCACGTGTGTTGAAATTAGTTAGCTTTGCGCAGTGGCAGTATCGTAGCTCATGAGGTAAATCCGAGGCGCGATTATTGCTGGTTGAAAACTTGACCCAATACCCCGCTTGTAACGACTTGAAATATAGCCGGAACTTGCAATTTTGACAGGCTCTGAGGAGACTGTATTTACTGGTTAGAAAAAAAGATATTTTATCTGTATAGCGTGTAATATTGGTTTGTATATCCTTTCATGTACTTTTTCCCATTGTCGGATGTATTTCACAAGTGTGCAGGCTGGCATTGTCTTGTTTTATTATTTTTATTTTGTGGGGTGTAGGGTTGGTCAAAAGCAAAGTTATCTAAAATGAAAGACTGAAGCAAATACTTTGATATATATTTTCAATGTTAAATGTACTTGGTACTGCCACTTCTCCGCAGCTGCATTACCAATGCTGTGTATTTGCATGTGTAAAGCTTGTATTCAAAGTCATTTGCATATTCAAACCCCATCATACATTTCTGTACATTTTAAACAGTTCAATAAGTTATAGGCTATAGTTTATATCTTGTGAACGCCTTGCTCAACGTTGCACTGCAGACGGATATGTTGTCTAAACAGACGTAACCTTAATCTATCTAAACAAGTGTTCTGCTACCATCGATGCAAAGCTAAAGGATTTCAGTGTGGTGCTTCACGTGTGCGCATGATAGCCGGTTTTGCGCAGTGGCAGTATCGTAACCTATGAGGTAAAGCCGAGGTGCGATTATTGCTGGTTGAAAACTTGACCCAATAACTCGTTTGTAACGGCTTGAAATAAAGTCGGAACTTGCCATTTTGACAGGCTCTAAGGAGGCTGATTTTACTGGTTAAAGCAGATAGCATATTTTTAAAAGTTGGCGTAGCACACCGTACTGGTCAGGTACGTAGTTCAAATAATATCAAATGTATGCTTCTAAGGTACAGAATATATTTTGGCATTAAGGTTTGTTTTTAATTTAAACGTGTCTTACTACTCATAAAAGAAGAAAAAGCACTTGCAGGCTCTGTTACAAAATTAGAAAAGTCAGCTGAAAAATATAATTGGCTGAATTTCATCAACATTTTCAACAAACCCGTCCAATAAAAACACCCATTTCATGTGTAATAAATCCTAATCATGCTACTTGTGTTGCTTTATCGACATTAAATATTTGTAAATGTAGCAGATTGATTAGAGAAATCTCTGTCGATACGCGAAGCAGAAAACCATGTGTTGTGCAACACTGTCTCGGCTCGGTGTGTTGTTGATGTCTGATTTTAGCAATTGGAGTCTCTTTTAGAAGCCTGCTTATAGCGTCATAGTAAGGAAACGAAACAGTTCCATATTTTACTATATTATATATAGCCATTTGAACTGCTTCAGAATTGCTACAGCAGGGGCGTAGCTAGGGTTAGATTTTTACTGAGGCAAAAAATAAAGTTGAACAAACCTCTTGCAGATCTTGTTCATGTTACAAAGATGAAGGTTATTATCTTATAACGTCTGTAGACTGTTCATGCAAACTGCAAAGCAATATTAAGTCCCTTGGATGATGATGTTAATGTTAACATTTGATTACCCATATTATTTCAAAGATTAAAACTCCCAGCAAAAACCCAGCAACCTAAAATGACAATATTGACACTGTCAGAAATATGTTATTTTAAAAGGACAAGAATATAACATCAATATTAATAAGTGGATGGGTTCATACCTTTATTGACATGCATTTGGTTCACTGCTACTTAAGTTGCCTTACACTGCTGCTGACTGGTAAGACTGGTGCTGACACTGTGACTGGTGCTGGTGCTGGTGCTGGTGCTGGTGCTGGTGCTGGTGCTGACGCTGACACTGACACTGACACTGACACTGTGACTGTGACACTGTGAGAGGTGCAGTGAGCAGGGTCCTATGAATCGAGCTCACTGTGCTGACCTGTGTGAGAAGTGCAGTGAGCAGGGTCCTGTGAATAGAGTTCAGTGTGCTGACCTGTGTGAGAGGTGCAGTGAGCAGGGTCCTATGAATAGAGCTCACTGTACTGACCTGTGTGAGAGGTGCAGTGAGCAGGGTCCTATGAATAGAGCTCACTGTGCTGACCTGTGTGAGAGGTGCAGTGAGCAGGGTCCTATGAATAGAGCTCACTGTGCTGTCCAGTGTGAGAGGTGCAGTCTTCAGTGTCCTATGAATAGAGCTCACTGTGCTGACCTGGTTGAGAGGTGCAGTGTGCAGGGTCCTGTGAATAGAGCTCACTCTGCTGACCTGCGTGAGAGGTGCAGTGAGCAGTGTCCTGTGAATAGAGCTCACTGTGCTGACCTGTGCTGCACAGATAATTATTATTATTATTATTATTATTATTATTATTATTATTATTATTATTATTATTATTATTATTATTATTATTATTAATTAGCCATTTAGAAGACTCTTTTATCCAAAGCGACTTACAGATCCTAAGGAGTAAACTATGCATTACAATTTCTGCTGCAGAGTCACTTACAATAGGACCTCGGTTTTACATGTCAACGGAAGGACGGATCACAGACCTATTGAAAAACACACATAGCATACAGTAGCATACAGTACATGCAATGTAATGTGTTTTCAAATTTTCCAAATAATTTATGTTCTATGTATTATTATTATTATTATTATTATTATTATTATTATTATTATTATTATTATTATTATTGTCCAACACATGGTTGTGTGTGTGTGTGTGTGTGTGTGTGTGTGTGTGTGTGTGTGTGTGTGTGTGTGTGTGTACGTGCCTTCGTGCATGCGTGCGTGTGCTGTTTAGAAATTAAGATGTGGGAGAAATTGCATATCTTTAATTTGAAACGTCAATGGAGGATCCATTATTTACAATAAAAATAAGAAATACAAAAATGGTTCAGTAATATTTTCGGCAGACGTTTAGTTTGTTTGTTTTTTCCCCTGGATTTGACTTTTGTTTAAACAACGTTTGATTCAATCCACCCAGAGCACATTGCATTTGTAAAATGCAGTTATTTTCCGGTATAAGTTAAACAAATAAACACATTTGTTGATACCATCCAATACATGCAGGTGCAATGGGTGAAGAGTCAAGAAAAATGGCACGATATTTATTAACTAGCTGAAAACAAACAAACAAAAATGATGCTCAGAGTTATCGTTGTGATATTTGTATAGCCACATGCCTTTAGCCTATCGCACTTAAAATACAAATTACTCTTACTCTTACGAAAATAATTTAAAAAGTTATATTGACGTCTTTTAATATCAGATCTCCAGCCATGCAAGACTCAAATTAAGGGTCCGTTGATTTGGAAGTGTTGTATTTGATGACTGTTACAATGTTAGACAACCCAATTCGTTGCTCATCAAACGCAGTACATTGTATCCCCGCTTAGATGGGCGTTTCCTTGTCATTTGCATATAAAAATCCCACAACACCTTTCTGTACATTTTAAACAGTTAAACTGAGTTATATAGTTTATATGTTGTGAACGCCTTGCTTAACATTGCATTGCAGGTGGATATGTTTTCTACACAGACATAACTTCATCGAACTTTAGTTTTATCTAAACAAGTGTCCTGCTACCATGGGTGCAAAGCTGATGGAATTCAGTGTGGTGCTTCACGTGTGTTAAAATTAGTTAGCTTTGCGCAGTGGCAGTATCGTAGCTCATGAGGTAAATCCGAGGCGCGATTATTGCTGGTTGAAAACTTGACCCAATACCCCGCTTGTAACGACTTGAAATAGAGCCGGAACTTGCAATTTTTGACAGGCTCTGAGGAGACTGTATTTACTGGTTAGAAAAAAAAAGATATTTTGTCTGTATATCGTGTAATATTGGTTTGTATATCCTTTCATGTACTTTTTTCCCATTTTCGGATGTATTTCACAAGTGTGCAGGCTGGCATTGTCTTGTTTTTTTTATTATTTTTATTTTGTGGGGTGTAGGGTTGGTCAAAAGCAAAGTTATCTAAAATGAAAGACTGAAGCAAATACTTTGATACATATTTTCAATGTTAAATGTACCTGGTACTGCCACTTCTCCGCAGCTGCATTACCAATGCTGTGTATTTGCATGTGTAAAGCTTGTATTCAAAGTCATTTGCATATTCAAACCCCATCATACATTTCTGTACATTTTAAACAGTTCAATAAGTTATAGGCTATAGTTTATATCTTGTGAACGCCTTGCTCAACGTTGCACTGCAGACAGATATGTTGTCTAAACAGACGTAACCTTAATCTATCTAAACAAGTGTTCTGCTACCATCGATGCAAAGCTAAAGGATTTCAGTGTTGTGCTTCACGTGTGCGCATGATAGTCAGCTTTGCGCAGTGGCAGTATCGTAACCTATGAGGTAAAGCCGAGGTGCGATTATTGCTGGTTGAAAACTTGACCCAATAACTCGCTTGTAACGGCTTGAAATAAAGTCGGAACTTGCCATTTTGACAGGCTCTAAGGAGGCTGATTTTACTGGTTAAAGCAGATAGCATATTTTTAAAAGTTGGCGTAGCACACCGTACTGGTCAGGTACGTAGTTCAAATAATATCAAATGTATACTTCTAAGGTACAGAATATATTTTGGCATTAAGGTTTGTTTTTAATTTAAATGTGTCTTACTACTCATAAAAAGAAAAAGCACTTGCAGGCTCTGTTACAAAATCAGAAAAGTCAGCTGAAAAATATAATTGGCTGAATTTAATCAACATTTTCAATAAACCCGTCCAATAAAAACACCCTCTCATGAGTAATAAATCCTAATCATGCTACTTGTGTTGCTTTATCAACATTAAATATTTGTAAATGTAGCAGATTGATTAGAGAAATCTCTGTCGATACGCGAAGCAGAAAGCCATGTGTTGTGCAACACTGTCTCGGCTCGGTGTGTTGTTGATGTCTGATTTTAGCAATTGGAGTCTCTTTTAGAAGCCTGCTTATAGCGTCATAGTAAGGAAACGAAACAGTTCTATATTTTACTATATTATATATAGCTATTTGAACTGCTTCAGAATTGCTACAGCAGGGGCGTAGCTAGGGTTAGATTTTTACTGAGGCAAAAAAATAAAAGTTGAACAAACCTCTTGCAGATCTTGTTCATGTTACAAAGATGAAGGTTATCATCTTATAACGTCTGTAGACTGTTCATGCAAACTGCAAAGCAATATTAAGTCCCTTGGATGATGATGTTAATGTTAACATTTGATTACCCATATTATTTCAAAGATTAAAACTCCCAGCAAACACAGCAACTTAAAATGACAATATTGGCACTGTCAGAAATATGTTATTTTAAAAGGACAAGAATATAACATCAATATTAATAAGTGGATGGGTTCATACCTTTATTGACATGCATTTGGTTCACTGCTACTTATGTTGCCTTACACTGCTGCTGACTGGTAAGACTGGTGCTGACACTGTGACTGGTGCTGACACTGCTGGGATGGATGCTGACACTGCTGGTGCTGGTGCTGGTGCTGGTGCTGGTGCTGGTGCTGGTGCTGGTGCTGGTGCTGGCACTGTGAGAAGTGCAGTGAGCAGGGTCCTGTGAATAGAGTTCAGTGTGCTGACCTGTGTGAGAGGTGCAGTGAGAAGGGTCCTATGAATAGAGCTCACTGTGCTGACCTGTGTGAGAGGTGGAGTGAGCAGGATCCTATGAATAGAGCTCACTGTGCTGACCTGTGTGAGAGGTGCAGTGAGCAGGGTCCTATGAATAGAGCTCACTGTGCTGACCTGTGTGAGAGGTGGAGTGAGCAGGATCCTATGAATAGAGCTCACTGTGCTGACCTGTGTGAGAGGTGCAGTGAGCAGGGTCCTATGAATAGAGCTCACTGTGCTGTCCTGTGTGAGAGGTGCAGTCTTCAGGGTCCTATGAATAGAGCTCACTGTGCTGACCTGGGTGAGAGGTGCAGTGAGCAGTGATTATTATTATTATTATTTAACAAAAGTGTTGAAATGACAGGATTCAAGTTGTTTTTTTGAATCGTGGATATTTAATTTATTATTATTTAATTCTTAAACATTTGGTTGAACGGTGTAGAAAATGTGCAAAATAAAACGCAGTTATAAAGTTTGTTTTTTTCATTATAATGTATTCAAGGGATGAGAACATCAGAAATAGAAAGTTAATGTTTCTTTCTTTATTGAAAAGGGGGGACAAGAAAGAAGGGTTAGGGACAATTTCACTCTCCAGTGGAAATCAATCAATCAATTAATTTAATTTATATAGCGCCTTTCACAACAGGTCGCCACAAAGTGCGTTACAAGGATGAAAGCAATACATATTACAAAAACAAGAAGCAGTAAAAAAGAACAGAATAAAAAACCGTGAAATATATAAAAAGGTTAAAAAAATGGATATATAAGCAGAATTGCAAAAATGTGTTTTTAATCTAGTTTTAAAAACAGCAAAAGTGGGAACAGTATGGAGTCAAGAGAATACCAGCTCATCCAGATGAGAATGCCAGGCTATAAAAATGGGTTTTTAGTCTAGATTTGAAGGGGCTTCTCTAATTGTTATAGGCAAGTTGTTCCAGATTTTAGGTGCCATATAACTAAAAGATCTACCACCTGAGGATTTTTTTTTTTTTTCTGAATAATAGGTTCAGACAGTAACCCAGCATCCAGCGATCAGAGCGGGTGATTGGGGACATAGGGTTCAAACAGATCTTTAAGGTGTGGAGGAGCAAGTCCACTTAAAGACTTATAAGTTAGCAGCAGCACCTTAAAATGTATTCTAAAACTAACAGGGTGCCAATGCAAGGATGCCAGCACAGGGGTGATATGCTCTCGCCTCTTGACCCGAGTTAAAATTTTAGCAGCGCTATTTTGTACAAGTTGGAGGTGAGAAATAATGCTGTGGCTAGTCCCAATTAAAAGACCCTTGCAATAATCAACCATAGAGGATATACAAGCATGCATTAATCTCTCTGCATCCTACCTGGAGAAAATACATCTCAGTCTTGCAATATTTCTTAAATGAAAAAAGGACATTTTTGAAACATTTTTAATGTGTGCTTCGAAAGAGAAGTCAGTATCAAATATTACACCCATGTTTTTTTACTGCCCTAAAATCTGTACAGAGTCCATCAAATAAAACATCAACCAAATGTGTATTTTTATGTGTTTTTTTTCTGAGTTCTAGTATCATCACTTCTGTTTTGTCTGAATTTAACATTAAAACGTTATTAAATATCCAGTTCTTGATGTCAGTAAGGCAGGAATTCAAAGTGTTAGCAGGATATACATAGCCCTGTGTGAGGGACAAATAAAGCTGAGGAACACCAGCTTAACAGTGGAAACTAACTCCATGTCTATGAATAAGGTCACCCAAGGGTAACATATAAAGAGAAAATGCAATTGGGCCATGAATTGAACCTTGAGGGACCCTACAACTAACCCTTGATAAAAAGGAGGTCTCCTCCTCAATTTATAAACTGAAACCTGTTTGAGAGATAAGACCAGAACCTGGACAAGACAATACCTGACAATGCCAAAGGACAGCTGTCGTCATGGCTGAGCCTGCCTCCCTATGGTATTCTGGCAGTGATGTGGTGCCCGTAGAGATGTGCAATGCTGAGGTTATCCAGATTGTAAATAATCAAGTAGGTTTCCAGGTAAGGTGTAACATAGGTGTAGGAATTTGACATAAATCTTTATTTTGCTTTTATTGCAGTTGTTACAGATTATGAACACATTTGTTTTAGATACTTTAGATGCAAAAAAAATATATAAGGATTACCATTTGTCACGTGATTACTTATGTTATCAGTGATGTCATTGTTGAGGGTTTTGCTTGAGTAACCTTAATGTTAGTTTAACGCAGTTTTTGCTATATATATATATATATATATATATATATATATATATATATATATATATATATATATATATGACCAAAACGAAAAGGTAGTGTAATTGTTTACTTGTTTCATTTACTTCAGAAAATGAATACTACAAATAACGTAGTATTATATTGTGTGCTTGGCAGCAATTTATACATTTGTTTTAGAACACCGTTACACAAAAATAACACGTTGCATTTGTACTAGTAAAGACACTTTTGTAGAAAAAATATATAATGTGACATTTTTTTTATAGCCACTTGCTGTCAAACAAAAAAATAGCCTATGCAATGTCAACTACAACAACGTTTATTCAATTCTTATGTAAGCATACACTGCTTAAAAATGCAGGCCAACTTGAATTGTTCACTTAATCAAAAACAAAAAGACTTCCTGAAAATATCCGGTTACAAAATTCAGTCAAACTTGAATTTGTTACAAAACAAGACGGCACAGTAATCAAGAACAGCTTCAAAATGCCGCCGAATACAAACGCAACCAATGAGATTAAGATAAACAAACACAGCAAGATAAACAACAATTACAAAAGGTAATTCCCACTTCGTTTAGAGAGCCCACAACTCATTGGAAGTGAGGGAGATTGTTATCGTTGCTGCTGTAGTCTATTGGCTTTAAAAAGTGCTTTTCAGCTAAACTGCTTACGTTCAAGGATTTGATCAAGTGAGCTACCACCGAGGAGGAGCTGAGATAACTGTAGACTATAGGCTACATGTATTATTATTATTATTATTATTATTATTATTATTATTATTATTATTATTATTATTATTATTATTATTATTATTTAACAACTTAGAGCCTCTGCTGCATTTTTACTATATGTAGTTGTATTTTGTTAATTTAGTTTATCAGTTAGTTTATTAACGTGAGTTTGTTAGTTTATTATTATAGTTTATAACATACGCTTTCCTATTGCTTTTTTCTTACCTATTCTGTTAATGTTAATGGTCCATTATTATTATTATTATTATTATTATTATTATTATTATTATTATTATTATTATTATTATTATTATTATTATCGCCAATAGGCTACTGATTATCGGTGCACCCTTATTCCCCGTCCTCCCCGCCCTCTCGGTGTAAGTAACAAAGACCCCAACATTGTTATTTACCAGTGCTGAATAAGTTTCTATATCCAATATTGTCACTCCTTGTTGTATTAGTGGATTCTGCAGTCCGTAGCTCTGTGAATATTGCTGTTGTTTTTATTACAGGATTCTAGTACCACCTTCCCCTCTGAATGCTGCAGTGTGGGCCTCACTGCACAGTAATACACAGCAGCATCATTCACTTCAATCCTGTGGGTGCTGAGTGTCGCTGACAATCCCTTTTCACTGATGTTCATTTTAAAATGCCCTTCTTCTTTTGTTCCAGAGTTTGCATATATTAAAAGTTGCGGATTAGTATTTGGCTGCTGCTGGTACCAGAACAATGGTTCGCTTGTACTTATATTTTGATTACAGTGGATCTCAACAGGCTTCGATTCAAGTACTTTAATATTGGGACTTTGAAACACCTGAGACTCGGAGCGACTCCCTGAAATGAAATAATAATAATACATAATGAACACGAGACACAGACTTGTTGCTTTCTAGGTAATATATCGTTTTAAGAAATCTAGATTGATTTTCGGTTTTGGTGAACATTTGCTGATCATTTTGAACTCTAAAGAAAGTTCTGCTGTCCTTCTGTTCTGAACAGTTGTTCTCAGTTCACATGTGTGCCCTCTCTCACTCGTCCTTCATTCTGAGCTGCAGTGTGAAGTAGTGACTTGAGTTAACTTTCTTTTTACCATTTAGGATTGAATACATTTCAATGAAATCAAACTTCAGTAAATATTTAAGCCTGCCATTATACTCCTGCCCTTAGGTCCTGCAATTCTAATAAAGAAAGAAAGACATTTTCCAGACTCACATATTAAAACCAGATAGAGAACTCCTGATAGATTCATCTCAGCTGCCTGCATGAAGTTTGCTGTGCTAAGTGTGCTACTGAGCACATTGCTTTAGTACTGACGTAGTTAATCAGCCAGGAGGTGTATCATCAAACTGCAACAACATCGCCATCTGGTGGATTCTCTGAAACATTTCCGCACTCAGCACTGCACTCCAGCTCAAGGTCAGGTTGGTGCATTAATAACATTATCAAAGATATTTCATTATTATGATAATATATCCCAAGGTCCTTGGATGCTTTCAGTTGGTTTCCTGCTCAGTTTTGCAACATTAACTTGTCATCTTTAATTAACACGGGGCTAATTAAAAAATGGTTGAAACATTGCAAGGGGAGTTTGGGCTGAGAGATTTCCAACAGCATTCGATGACAATGTGCCACGTCACTTGCGTCACATGAATTGCTCATCTGATGTTCCCAGAACCTGGGCATATTGAAGTTAATTCTCTTTGCATGTAGTCAGTCTCTGTATATTACTGTTGTGTTTATCACAGGGTTCCTGTACCGCCTCCCTCTATATAATACTTGAGACTGAGTGACTGCCTGAAATTAAATTATTCATTATTAAGTAGTATTTTTTTATTATCAAAGCTGTTTGCTTGTAAGTACAATTTTGACGTTTCAACCTATGTTTTGACTATAAATTCAAACTCATCTTCCTTATGTACATTCTCTAAAGTAGTGACAGGTATGTGTGTGTATATATATATATATATATATATATATATATATATATATATATATATCTATATATCTATATATACAGTACTGTGCAAAAGTTTTAGGCAGCTGTGAAAAAATTCTGTAAAAAGTAAGAATGCTTTCAAAAATAGACATGTTAATAGATTATATTTATCAATTAACTAAATGCAAAGTGAGTGAACAGAAGAAAAATCTAAATCAAATCCATATTTGGTGTGACCACCCTTTGCCTTCAAAACAGCATCAAGCATCAATTCTTCTAGGTACACTTGCACACAGTTTTTGAAGGAACTCGGCAGGTAGGTTGGCCCAAACATCTTGGAGAACTAACCACAGTTCTTCTGTGGATTTAGGCAGCCTCAGTTGCTTCTCTCTCTTCATGTAATCCCAGACAGACTCGATGATGTTGAGATCAGGGCTCTGTGGGGACCATACCATCACTTCCAGGACTCCTTGTTCTTCTTTACGCTGAAGATAGTTCTTAATGACTTTCGCTGTATGTTTGGGGTTGTTGTCATGCTGCAGATTAAATTTGGGGCCAATCAGATGCCTCCCTGATGGTATTGCATGATGGATAAGTATCTGCCTGTACTTCTTAGCATTGAGGAGACCATTAATTCTGACCAAATCCCCAACTCCATTTGCAGAAATGCAGCCCCAAACTTGCAAGGAACCTCCACCATGCTTCACTGTTGCCTGCAGACACTCATTCATGTACGCTCTCCAGCCCTTCGCGAACAAACTGCCTTCTGCTACAGCCAAATATTTCACATTTTGACTCATCAGTCCAGAGCACCTGCTGCCATTTTTCTGCACCCCAGTTCCTGTGTTTTCGTGCATAGTTGAGTCGCTTGGCCTTGTTTCCACGTCGGAGGTATGGCTTTTTGGCCGCAAGTCTTCCATGAAGGCCACTTCTGACCAGACTTCTCCGGACAGTAGATGGGTGTACCAGGGTCCCACTGTTTTCTGAGTTCTGAGCTGATGGCACTGCTGGACATCTTCCGATTGCGAAGGGAAGTAAGCATGATGTGTCTTTCATCTGCTGCAGTAAGTTTCCTTGGCCGACCACTGCGCCTACGGTCCTCAACGTTGCCTGTTTCTTTGTGCTTCTTCAAAAGTGCTTGGACAGCACATCTGGAAACCCTGTCTGCCTTGAAATTTCTGCCTGGGAGAGACTTTGCTGATGCAGTATAACTACCTTGTGCCTTGTTGCTGTGCTCAGTCTTGCCATGGTGTATGACTTTTGACAGTAAACTGTCTTCAGCAACCTCACCTTGTTAGCTGAGTTTGGCTGTTCCTCACCCAGTTTTATTCCTCCTACACAGCTGTTTCTGTTTCAGTTAATGATTGTGTTTCAACCTACATATTGAATTGATGATCATTAGCACCTGTTTGGTATAATTGTTTAATCATACACCTGACTATATGCCTACAAAATCCCTGACTTTGTGCAAGTGTACCTAGAAGAATTGATGCTGTTTTGAAGGCAAAGGGTGGTCACACCAAATATGGATTTGATTTAGATTTTTCTTCTGTTCACTCACTTTGCATTTAGTTAATTGATAAATATACTCTATTAACATATCTATTTTTGAAAGCATTCTTACTTTACAGCATTTTTCACACCTGCCTAAAACTTTTGCACAGTACTGTATATATATATATATATATATATATATATATATATATATATATATATATATATATATATATATATATATATGCTTGCTTTCCCCTTTTCTCTCATTTTATTGTTGAATGATATTTAAAGACACATGTTGAAGTTTTACTATCGATGTGAACTCGCTACCTGCTTTGGTATTGGGTTTGGTAGAAGCTACCGGGTAGCGTCAGTTTTTGCTACTTCGTCAACGGTAGCAAAATATGAGACACATAAGCGTAAAATGTTCCTACCTGGTAAAAATCTTCTACCTGTACCAAAAAGTCATGTGTATCTATAAACATTTTGGTCTAGTTAAAACAATCCAACAGTTCATCTTAGTGGTTATATAAGGTGTAGTTTAAAAAGATTCTAAAAATGATATAGCAGAACTAAAATAATGTAATTAATTAACATTACTTACTTATTTTCAAATTAATATTAACAACATCACAGATAGCATTGGCACTCACACCAGGCAAATATCCATATTATTAATAATAATAATAATAATAATAATAATAATAATAATAATAATAATAATAATAATACATATACATCAACATATTTCCCAAATATAGCAAATCCTGTGTGTTGTGAAAATGTAACACAGTATTTTAGTACATTTTTCTAGGTCTAGCAATTGATAGAAGGCTAAAATATATCATACATTAATAATGTTCTTTATTGAATGTAGCAACATTTGATGGGTGCAGATCAGCTGTCAAATGTCTATGCCTTGGCAGTTCTATGTATGAAGGTTAATGTGATGGCTGTGTGTGGATTGTCAAAATGTCATACATTTGGCAATTCTATATTGAAGATAGCAACATTTGATGGGTGCTTCTATGATGTCAAAATATCATACCCAGGAAAGTGTGATATAAATATATAATATATAATGGTTTATTCAATCTTTTCAAAAGGAGAGTAATCTCAAGCTGCTGCTCATCTTTTAATATGTGTAGGGATGCTGTGTTAATAACCACTGTGTTCAAATTAATTATTATATTCAGAATTACTGTTAGAGCCTCTGCTGCATTTTTACGATATGTAGTTGTATTTTGTTAATTTAGTTTATCAGTTAGTTTATTAACGTGAGTTTGTTACTTTATTATTATAGTTTACAACATACGCTTTCCTATTGTTTTTTTCGTACCTATTCTTTTAATTTAATACTGTATGTTGACCCCAAATGCGTCAACACATAAGTAATAAATACATTTGTATTTAATGACTCATATCGTGATTGCCTTGGCATATTGTGTCCGGCGGTCAGCTCTGTCTTAGAGAACACTTCACTTGCTTCCCGAGGGGTGTTCTTTTAGCCAGACAATATATTCAGTGGATGTATCGGTCCATTATTATTATTATTATTATTATTATTATTATTATTTAGCCATTTAGAAGACTCTTTTATCCAAAGCGACTCACAGAGTCTAAGGAGTAAACGATCATTACATTTGATGCTGCTGAGTCACTTGCAATAGGACCTTGGTTTTACATGTCATCGGAAGGACAGATCACAGACCTATTGTAAAACACACATAGCATACAGTAGCAAACAGTACATGCAAGCTTTCCTAAAAATAATACTAATAATAATAAGTATGCTACCTTTGCAAAACAATGTTACGAATGGTGTACTTGAGGTTACTTATTATACTTTCGAGAAAACGCTATGCTTCGTTTTCTATTAAAGAAAATGTAACGCCCACTGTAGTACACTTTAATAAGAACATAAGAACATAAGAACATAAGAAAGTTTACAAACGAGAGGAGGCCATTCAGCCCATCTTGCTCGTTTGGTTGTTAGTAGCTTATTGATCCCAGAATCTCATCAAGCAGCTTCTTGAAGGATCCCAGGGTGTCAGCTTCAACAACATTACTGGGGAGTTGGTTTCAGACCCTCACAATTCTCTGTGTAAAAAAGTGCCTCCTATTTTCTGTTCTGAATGCCCCTTTATCTAATCTCCATTTGTGAGCCCTAGTCCTTGTTTCTTTTTTCAGGTCAAAGAAGTCCCCTGGGTCGATATTGTCTATACCTTTTAGGATTTTGAATGTTTGAATCAGATCACCGCATAGTCTTCTTTGTTCAAGACTGAACAGATTCAATTCTTTTAGCCTGTCTGCATATGACATGCCTTTTAAACCCGGGATAATTCTGGTCACTCTTCTTTGCACTCTTTCTAGAGCAGCAATATCCTTTTTGTAACGAGGTGACCAGAACTGAACACAATATTCTAGGTGAGGTCTGACTAATGCATTGTAAAGTTTTAACATTACTTCCCTTGATTTAAAATCAACACTTCTCACAATATATCCGAGCATCTTCTTGGCCTTTTTTATAGCTTTCCCACATTGTCTAGATGAAGACATTTCTGAGTCAACATAAACTCCTAGGTCTTTTTCATAGTTCCCTTCTTCAATTTCAGTATCTCCCATATGATATTTATAATGCACATTTTTATTGCCTGCATGCAATACTTTACACTTTTCTCTATTAAATTTTATTTGCCATGTGTCTGCCCAGTTCTGAATGCTGTCTAGATCATTTTGAATGACCTTTGCTGCTGCAACAGTGTTTGCCACTCCTCCTAATTTTGTGTCGTCTGCAAATTTAACAAGTTTGCTTACTATACCAGAATCTAAATCATTAATGTAGACTAGGAATAGCAGAGGACCTAATACTGATCCCTGTGGTACACCACTGGTTACCTCGCTCCATTTTGAGGTTTCTCCTCTAATCAGTTCTTTCTGTTTTCTACATGTTAACCACTCCCTAATCCATGTGCATGCATTTCCTTGAATCCCTACTGCGTTCAGTTTGAGAATTAACGCATTAATTAATGAATTAATGTTCACTGTCTGTATTTAATATAAAACAAGTTAGTTACATGTGGAATAAAATGTAAGTTAACAAAACACGTATTTCATCTCCAAAGATTGGGTATTGGTTTTTGATGGGCGTCCTCGATCTGCAAAGAATATGTAATGATCTAAAAATCAGTGTCTATTTCCAAAGACCAAAGTGGTGGATAATGTAAACTTCCACCAGTTAGCTTTGAACAGAACTGTAACCCCTGTATATGATGGACGCCATGCATTTAGTTGCTATTGTGTTAAACATGTTAATAAAACGGCAGCTTCAACACCTGTTTATCTATTTAAGTAAAAAAAAAATCCTTGCTACAATGTTTAAAACATGCTTACCATAAAACGTTTAGAGCAAACAAATCGAAAATAGCATTTTCTGTTATAAATTTATACAGCAATTTCTAAATGTTTACTTGTAAGAACAGGCTGATCAGTTGTATTTTATTTACAGTAGTTGTTGAAGCTCAGAAGGTTGGCATGCGCTGTGGTGTCACGGTGATGTTTTATTTCATGAGGGATATCTAGCGTGTCCATAATGTTACCGTGTACGTGTGCCAGAAGCACATAGGCAGGATTACAAGCTACCTTCTTTAATGTGTCGATCTAGGCTTGCACATATTATACTCCTTTTAACAAGTTCTCCTTGGTAAACAATGCAAATGTTAGCTATGAAGGCTAATCAGGTCTTTAAATTAAAGAAGCAAAATGCTCAATTGTATACAAAACAATGTTACCGTTCCAGTTTGGGTACATGTCCAATAAATGAAGCTGCATTTATATAAAAACAATTCTGACAGCAGCAAAGAGGGGATTGGACTGCTGTTGTATGGGTGCGCCACACCCTGCGTTCCCCCTGACTTGCGGGAGGGCCCGGTTGCCTGCTGCTGCGGTGGACTGCAGCGGAGCCGTGTGGACCGGAATAATGCGCACCTGGGGAGACTGCAAACGGTTCGACATGCCCCGTGCTGGAACACGGGGAGGGAGTAGCGCAGGCAAATGCTGAGACGCTTCTCGTTCCCGGTGGGAGTGCTGCAGAATCTCCTCCACTGCTGGCCCAAAGGTATGCCCCGGGGATATTGGTGCATCTAATAGTGCCGCCTTATCCGCATCGGGGACCCTTGCCTGTGACAGCCATAGCTGTCTGCGAGCCACCACCAGACTTGCCAGGCTCTGGCCTAGGGCTTGCACTTGAAGGCCGGAGATCTGGAGCAGCGTGCCTGAAAGGAGGCGTAACTAGGAAGCCACAGGCTCAGGGAGCGGGGCTTCCCATAGTATGCCATCCATATAGGCAGTCAGGATACCAGCTGTGTTCACTAGGCGAGTCACCTGTGCCTCCGCTGCATAAGTCTGCTTCAGGTGCATCTCCATGACCCTGCACTGTGGGTTCGGGCACGCAGTGTCCTTGGTTAAAACCCCCCACCGGTGGAGCCTTGACCAAAGACGCAATGGTGGAATCTCCTGGGGGAAAACCCGCCAGGCCCAGCTTCTCTGCGCCTTCCAGGGAAGAAAGCAGGGCCGCTTGCTTCAGCACACTCGGCTGGACGATCCCAGGAGGAACACACCTCCATGAAATCGGGGAACGCTGGGAAGGGCTGAGGGCAGGGAGCCACAGCCTGCGTCCAGAACATGGAACGGCCCACTGTTGTCCAAGGGACTTGCAAAGGTTGCAGTGCATCCCATCAGTGCCTACGTGGTGCTTGAAAGCGGGGGCACACTAGCTTCCAAGGCAACCTAGGAACTAGGCTATGCCTCAGCAGAGAGCGCAGGCTCCTCTCCTTCCTCTATCTCGGTGGGGAAAGAGCCCTCACCCCAGGCTGTTCTCTAAAGTGTGTCCTCCTCCGCCAGTGCCTGCTGCCGCGTCAATAACTCCAGAACCTGGGCCATTTGTGCTTTGAGGTCCCTCGCCTGCCTCGAGCGCGTAACACTAGAACCGCCGAGATTTTGGACTACATACAACCGCCGCACCCGCAAAATGTGCGGCTCCATTTTAAAACAGCTTCGATATGAAAAAAAAAAAATCGGATACAACTTAATATTTTTATTTATGAACATCATAGATAACATTTTCAGAGCATACATATTTACATTGAAAATTAAACTTTGTTCTTATTTTTTTCAAAAAGAGCACATATACATAAACATGAAAAACTGTAATAAAATAAACTTTACGGGATAAACTTCTGTGTAAACAGGTGTAGAAACATATACAATTATAAAACATAAATAACTAGTTATAAAAATAGCATAAAACAAAAATATAACATAACTTATGCAACGTGAAAGCGCTTTGAGTGAAACAGAGTTCAAAGGCTCTGTCTGTCTGTTCAGAGTTCTATTACAGCTTTCTAAGTACAATCTACGCAGAAAACACGCTTTTCAACTGTACCAGTGCATTTGCCACAGACTGCCTTTTCACAACAGGCGCAGACATCAAAAGTTCTGTTTTTATTGCATTTAACAACCGTCTTTTATTCCGTGTGCCAGTGGGTGCAGTGCTGGCTGAAGGTTGAGGGGCATTTGCCAGCCGGCTTTCATGTCTCTTATCAAAATGTTTCTGCCGTAGCTCCGAGTGATTGTGTTGCCGGTGCACTCCTTGTACAAAACAAAGCGTTGATGGCTGCCAAAACATTATAAAAAACAGAAACAGGCCACCTGCGAGTACCAACATTGACAGAATACAGCTGTGCTATTTGAACCAGTATATCCACACCGTACTTTGTTGCGTTGTAAAATGCAACAGTCTCTGGCTTTCGTTTAGCATCAGTCCCGATGGTCACTGATCTGTGCAGAGAGCTAAAAATACGCACATTTTTTTTTTTTTGTACCGTCACACTCAGGGTGACATAGTCGTTCTGCCTGAGATATGAAGTGCAAATAATAATAAAATAATAATATGTGATGTGTAGAATGACTTTCATCAGTGTTTCAAGCACTCAGCAAGATTATAATACTGACTTTGATTTTATTACAAAACCCAGACTAAATTATCGGCTATATTGTATTGATTTCAATATGCCGCATAAACTGCGGGTCTGGCGGTTGAAGAAGCAAGTGCTTATAACTTATTCATTTTTCTGATTCTGCAGCTGAAACACTGTATGGGTATTTCATTCAAATATTTAGTAACACTTAAGAACGGACATGCACGAGATATTCACATATTTTGAATTTGAATTGCAAAAGCCATTAAAAAAGCAGCTATGGCGGTGCTAGTGTTAAATGTTTTTCATGAGATTTATAAATCTGAAAAAAGATAGGCATTTTTTGTTTAAATTTCTGAAGAAATATAAGATTTAAGCTAAATCTGTACCCTATATGTTCCACCTCTTCTACCTTTAATGCATAAATTAAGGGTACATATAAAATACTGTGTTGTGACAGAGACAGAATGATTCTTGGTGATAAAGCTCCCTCCTGACCTGTGAGGGCGCTGTGTGGATATTGTGCAGGATATTGTGCAGGTGTCTCCACTCCCTCTCTCACTGTGCTCTCACTGCACAATAATACACAGCTTCACAATCCAGCAGCTCAACAGCATTGATGGTTAGAGTGGTGGAGAGCTTCTCTTTATTCACAGTCATGTTGAATTGCACAGAGCTCTGGACAGTATCGTATGTAGACAGTATTATGTCTAGACGCTGACCATGGTGTTGTTTATACCACTGTATACTGTAGTAGTTAGTGTCACTGTGACTGCAGTTCATTTCAGCAATCCCTCCTTCAGTTGAATAAACATGTGGAGTCTGCTGGATTTGTGAATTTCCATAGACCCCTGTAAGAAAACAAGAACAGATAGTCATTACTTAGTTTGTGTACATTGGCTCCATTTTTAAACACCTGTTGGTTTCCAGGATTGCCCCTTGATGTGTCCATTCTGTTTTCAACAGCGTATCTCAAGTGTGTTTGTGAATATCACTCACCAAGACAAAAGCACAGCAGAAGAAACGGGCCACACATGGTAATCATGCTGTACTTGTGCCTTGCACAGGAATGCATTTGTCATACAGGCAGTCGAAGCTGTGGATAAAGCCATGCCCCATACGTCATAATAAGGAAATCATTGGTTGATCTTACTGATGCACAGATAGCAATTGATTTTATGGTACTGCTATACGAGGAGTGCTGGGTGGATCTTGAGTAACACATTGGGCTCTATTCAATTGATTTGATGGTACTGCTATACGGGGAGTGTTGGGTGGATCTTGAGTAACACATTGGGCTCTATTCACAAAGCTTTAACTCATGAGTTATTGAATTCATGGTTTTACAAAGTTTTGTATTAATAAAATTAAGTGTGATATTCTTGAAAATTTCAGTTTAACTAAAAACAGTAAAAAACAATTTCCAACTTTCTTGTATTCCTAAAACAGACTGAAAAACATTATTTTAACAGCTCATGAGTGCAAGCTATTAAATGAGCCGCTTTTCACAAATAGAAATGACTCGGTCACTTGCATGATCATCATCAATGTCGACCCAGGGGACTTTTTCGACCTGAAAAAAGAAACAAGGACCAGGGGTCACAAATGGAGATTAGATAAAGGGGCATGCAGAACAGAAAATAGATGGGACATTTTTACACAGAGAATTGTGGGAGTCTGGAATCAACTCCTCAGTAATGTTGTTGAAGCTGACACCCTGGGACCCTTCAAGAAGCTGCTTGATGAGATTCTGGGATCAATAAGCTACTGTGAGGCAGCACAGTGATTTAGAATATGTGACAAAGCTCCAACTGTCTGTATCCATCTGCCAAAACCGGTCCGTCTTAAAATATATATTTTTAGTTTTTAGATTATCGCCCCACCTATTTTAAAATGGTCCATCTTTTGTAACAGGGTTTTCTTACACATCTAGTTTCAGCTGTAGAGATGGGAGGGTCCATCTTTTGTAACAGGGTTTTCTCACACATCTAGTTTCAGGTGTAGAGATAGGGAGCATTTTTGTACAGGAAATGTCAAAAGGTTAGATCACTGTGTCTCCACAGCACAGTAATACACGGCAGCGTTTTTCATTGATTGTGACAATACTGAGAGAGGGTGGATGAACCAGAGTTTTTGATTGTGACAATGCTGAGAGAGAGGGTGGATGAATCAGAGTTTTTGATTGTGACAATGCTGAGAGAGGGTGGATGAATCAGAGTTTTTGATTGTGACAATGCTGAGAGAGAGGGTGGATGAATCAGAGTTTTTGATTGTGACAATGCTGAGAGAGAGGGTGGATGAATCAGAGTTTTTGATTGTGACAATGCTGAGAGAGAGGGTGGATGAATCAGCATTTTCTCTATATCCAATGGAAAGTGTTCATTTTTCACTTCTGTATTGAATCCTTGAATGAGAGAATGCAGGACTGAACCAGGAAGCTGTCTGTAGCAGAAGATATTTCCGTTGCTGGCGATATTGCTGCACTGAAATGATATTTGTGTGTCTTCCATACATTCACTCATTCAGTCTGTTACAAACAAAGATATATACCATACATCACATATATACATGTGCTATAAACATACACTACTTACACACTACACGGAGGAGAGGGTTCATTTGTTCCATTTTCATGTTTTTGTTCCCAGAATGCCCCATCAATGAGTGAATGTTCCAGAGAGTGAAGAATGTAGATCTAGTTAAAACAGTGCTGATAAATGTTTTGCTAAACCGATGACACACCTGTAACCCACACAATACTATCAGATTTGTGTGCATTTCCTATGTGAGCTCGATTGTGTGCAAAACTGTGAAAAAAGTGCTGTTTATCAGCCCAACTGGATTTCAGTAACATGGCTGTAGTACCTGTTTCTGTCACTAGATGTCAGCATTACAGAGAAAAAGAAAATGTGTGCTAGAGGTGAAAATGCTGTCATTCTTTTTTCTGAAGTAGAAAAAAATAAGTAAATCAATCAATAAACACATATTTAGCCTTTTACGCAGACATAATATTAAACAATAAAGACTGATTATTCTTTTGAAAATATTCTGGATCCAACTTTCTGTTGAAAAACTAAAATAAATTCCTGTCCTTACTGGATTGTACAATGTCACCAATAGAAATCTGTGAATGTATAATGTTGTGTCATTGCTTCTTATTTTTTTCATTTTCAAGTGGTTAACCATAAACATGATTTCTTGTTTTAGTAATGCTTCGGACTAAGATCCCATTGGAATGCGGATGATTGCAGTGTACCGTTTGCACAATGTTCAGCTCATGGGTGTGTACAGTGGAGTCTTCACATCCAGACACATTCATGAAGTCTGGTTGAAGCACTTGTCTCTGTTACATTTCAAAGACTTCTCCATGTGGTTAACCATAACCTGCTTTCATGTTCCAATTACAGTAGCTGAGAACACCTTTCTAATTATCACTACTCAAAGAAAATATTTGCAGACTACCAGCATTCAATACCCATCACTGCTAATGCATAATCTACAATACTGCGTGTACAGTTCAACACAACTTTCTTTCATCTTTTACCAGGTAATGGGCCTGTGCCAGTTAGTGCTGAGAGAGTTTTTGTACAGCGTCCCAATGAGACTTCACAATGTGCTATCCTCAGATTTCTGTGCCCCTTGTAGTAAGATAGAGAGCGCTGATTGATGTGGATTCTGCAATATTCAAGACACTATGAGCCAACTCCTCTTAAGCAACACAACCCGAAGAAGAGGGCTTTACTGTCTGGTAAGACCTGAGCAGAAGGTGAGGGCATTTAACATAAAGAGAAGGGACTTACCACTATGTTAATGCAGCAGTTAGGGTTGAACTCATCGCCACAAAAGCAAAGAAATGTGGTGTTAGGTTTTTTAACCCGAGCTCGCCATTCCCACCCCCACACAAGCAGCCAAAGGATCCAAACAACACAAGCAACCGCAGACTGCTGTCATCAGGTAACACATGGAACATGCAACTCTTTCCAGATGACACAAGAGACGTCCATCTTCATGGTCCACCGGTGCTTTTTCGACCTGAAAAAAGAAACAAGGACCAGGGGTCACAAATGGAGATTAGATAAAAGGGCATTCAGAACAGAAAATAGGTGGCACTTTTTACACAGAGAATTGTGAGGGTCTGGAACCAGCTCCCCATTAATGTTGTTGAAGCTGACACCTTGGGATCCTTCAAGAAGCTGCCTGATGAGATTCTGGGATCAATATGCTACTAACAACCAAACGCTCAAGATGGGCCGAATGGCCTCCTCTCGTTTATAAACTTTCTTATGTTCTTATGTTCTTACATGTACACTTCAACACATACACACCCACTTTCATTATAAACTACACCACTTCTGTGGAGGTGTTCCATACATGACTGCTGCATTTTTCACATTTTATTAGACATGTTAATGCAAAGAATCCATATAAATCATGAACATGAAGCATAAGTGTAAAAAAATGTTTTTACAATTGAGAGCACAGATTTAACATATTGCTCAATCTTCAGTTTAAGTGATTCTATTAATGTAATGTTAAACTGCAGTTACAGTGTGATTTTACTGCAGTGGGAGTTAAACTGCAGTTCCAATGGAATTTTACTACATTGTGGTGTAAAACTGCAGTTACAATGTCATTTTGTTACAGTCCAGTGTTAATCTGTAGCAATGTGTTTTTACTGCTGTTTTGGTTAAACTGCAGTTACAAAGTGATTCTATTAAATGTAATCTTAAACAACACTTACAATGCGATTCTGCATCCTGTTGAAAATGTCACAAAAATGTTGTCATTAAAAGAGCAACTTGCATATTTTTACATTTTTTTTTGTTATAAAAGACACACTCTGCTGAGGTACCAGTGTTGCTAATGGAAAAACAAATTCTATTCCTTGACATTTTTTTGAATATGAGACTGTGGCAGGGCAGAGGAAAAGCCCTGAACACATGATAGGGGGCAGGGCTAAGCCCTGCTGTTTAAATGTGTTTATTTATCACGGGTGAAATGTATTGATATGATTTAAAAATGTATTGTGGTGTACTGTATTATTATTTTAAAAGGAGATGTATTGTTTGGGAACGGGTGCTGTTGTTTTTTTTGTGTGATTTGAAGGCATTTTGTGTTTAGTTAAAAACACGCCGTTTTCTTAACATTGCTATTGGTTTGAATGTGTTCTGGCAGAGGCGCTGTTAATGGCTCGTCTTTGCCAGATAGCTTGTGTGAATGCATGGGCGGCAGTCTGTGATTATTGACTGTCGGCCACGCAAACAAAAACTCGTGTAGAATGTGACCATCTCCAAATTCAATAATTAAGTGTTAATTCGGAGATGGTCACAAGTATAAAAGCCTTCAGTTTGTTATGAGTGATCAGGAAGTGGAGCGGGAGCGGGAGCGGAGAATCAGAGAATCAGAGAATCAGAGAATCAGAGAATCAGAGAATCAGAGAATCAGAGAATCAGAAGCAAAACCAAAAGTAAAACAATTGCCATCCAGTCTAGTACAGTTGCGCGCACACATGAACTCCACCCCTACAATGACGCAGTCGTCACGGTCCCACATTGATCCCACCCATAGCAAGTTAATGATCAGTAGGGGGAGAAAACGGTAATCGTTAGCTGTCTTCAATATCTTTGTTTTTTGATAAAACAATTGATAGACCATTAATTGTTGAAAATCATGTAAATGGCTCATCTTTTTCAGTGGTCTTGATTTAATACATTGCTTTAAAAGATTGTGTTTGTGCCCATTGCAACAATACATTTAACTGATAGCTTCACACAACCTAGATCATCATTTCATTTACATTATTATTTATTTCTTAGCAGATGCCCTTATCCAGGACAACTTACAATTGTTACAAGATATCACATTATTTTTACATACAATTACATTATTTTTTTCATACAATTACCCATTTATACAGTTGGGATTTTACTGGAGCAATCTAGGTAAAGTACCTTGCTCAAGGGTACAGCAGCAGTGTCCCCCACCTGGGATTGAACCCACGACTCTCCGGTCAAGAGTCCTAACCATTACTCCACACTACCGCCCTACATTTACATGCTGACCTCTCTGCAGGTTAGTGTGTATAGGTATATACACAATTAAAAATAGGAAGCTGAAGCTGGCTGCTTATTCACATAGTTTATTCGCTCAGCTTTCTTATTTTCATCCCAGTCTTTTAAGTTCATATGCCAATTGATTCATCAAAGTTAAATAATTAGCCTTGTATTTAAGGGTTAAATCATGTTGGGCCAATTTTTTTCTCTGTGAATATCCAACAAGGGGTATCCCCTCTACAAGTGCCATGTTTATTTAACCTGGCCCAACATGGATTTGAGGGTCAAAACAACTGGCAAACGTGGCACATATGCCAATGAGCATATTCACTATAAATGAGAATCAATAAGTAGCTTTGTATTTCAGGAGTAAATATCCTTGGGCCACTTATTTCTCAGTACATATTGTAAGAGGTTCGAGTTCTTCTCAAAAATAATTAATCTTCTTCAGATAAAGTCAATCAAAAATGGTTTATTCAGGAATCAAAATGCAAACAGGAACAAAGCAAATCAAAGAACACATACAGCATACGGTAGACCTCAGAAGGTGTAATGTCTGAGCTGGCATCAGTGTAGATGATAGTTTCTGAGCTGGCATCAATGTAGATGTTAGTTTCTGAGCTGGCATCAGTGGAGATGTTAGTTTCTGAGCTGGCATCAGTGTAGATGTTAGTTTCTGAGCTGGCATCAGTGGAGATGTTAGTTTCTGAGCTGGCATCAGTGGAGATGTTAGTTTCTGAGCTGGCATCAGTGGAGATGTTAGTTTCTGAACCCAGCTTTCATGGTATCAGTGGAGATGTTAGTTTCTGAGCCCAGCTTTCATGGCATCAGTGGAGATGTTAGTTTCTGAGCCCAGCTTTCATGCTATCAGTGGAGATGTTAGTTTCTGAGCTGGCATCAGTGGAGATGCTAGTTTCAGAGCCCAGCTTTCATGGTATCAGTGGAGATGTTAGTTTCTGAGCTGGCATCAATGGAGATGTTAGTTTCAGAGCCCAGCTTTCATGGTATCAGTGGAGATGTTAGTTTCTGAGCTGGCATCAGTGGGGATGTTAGTTTCTGAGCCCAGATTTCATGGTATCAGTGGAGATGTTAGTTTCTGAACTGGCATCAGTGGAGATGTTAGTTTCAGAGCCCAGCTTTCATGGTATCAGTGGAGATGTTAGTTTCTGAGCTGGCATCAGTGGAGATGTTAGTTTCAGAGCCCATCTTTCATGGTATCAGTGGAGATGTTAGTTTCTGAGCTGGCATCAGTGGATATGTTAATTTCTGAGCCCAGCTTTCATGGCATCAGTGGAGATGTTAGTTTCTGAGCTGGCATCAGTGGAGATGTTAGTTTCTTAGACCAACTTTCATGGCATCAGTGGAGATGTTAGTTTCTGAGCTCAGCTTTCATGGCATCAGTGGAGATGTTAGTTTCTGAGCTCAGAAATGACTTTGTACAGCAGAGATATACAGCTAGCTTATGTAATTTCCTTGACCGAATTTGGTCTTATTTCCTTAGCATGAGACAAAGCACATTAAAAGTTACATTTGCATTTCTTCTTCACTTTACCAATGTCAGCAGAAACCCAGATAACAAGAAGTTACATTTAAAAACAATGCTATGAGTTTTGCTGAATTCTCGCAGGCAGCAAAGCGCTATACCCGCGCATCACAAGGTCGAGCAACAAGGATGGTGATTGCAAACTACTGATGTAAACCAACTATGTACAGCTTGATTTTAAGAGTTCATTAACCCTGCATTGACTCAGAGCTTACATTAAAAACAGGAAGATCACACAACGTTTAAAAACAGTTTCAATAATTTCTCACTTCTTTCACCATTTAAATGGGAAGCATAAGTAACAGGTTGTATCATGAAAAGGAACAAAGGCTGATGAAACAATAAGAGCTTGTGCCATTTAATTGGAACAATGTGTACACTGCCCCACACAAGGTGCTTGTTTATCAGAAAAGGCCTACATGTTCCAATAGTGTATTATTATGCGTTCTGTGACACACCTAAAGTTATAGCATGTCACTTTTAACAAAAGTAAATGGTTTTAGAACCAATTTTAATTGGTTTGAATATCATTTGTACATAGGCTCAAAACAACTTTCTAAGCAGAAACAACTTATGCGAAAATGAAATTGCTATCGTCTGTCCTGAGGTCACAGCTGCATTTGCAGAGTTATGAAAAGCCAGTTACTCTTGAAATGGGTGTATTTCGGGCCACATGCCAAGCTAAAGAGCTACAAGGTCAGGGAACCAAGAGTTATAAAACCCTTACAATATCCTAAATGAATATATAAACTGAAATTACAAGTGTGATGTAGTTGTGTTCTTAACTGCTGAGACTTATTGCATATTTGTGAAAAACATTAGCAAAAAGAAGAAAAACATTTAGACCTCTTTTTTAAACCAGTGTGTAATCACATTTATTATTATTTATTTTTTTTTTTTTGACTATCTCTGTTAAACTGCAGAATGCACAATGCCAACTAGATATGGCATATTCCCCCACAGATATACCCGCTTTTGCTTAATAAGTGTGCAAATAATGTTAATTATGAAGGAAGAAAAAAATATATTTATTGAATATATCTACTGTTACAAATGTTCTATATCAATTGAAGTCCACATGTGAAAGCACAAATAAAAAAGACAACAACACATAGTGTAAATGCTCATTATTTAATAAATGTCTTTATTATATGTAGCTATAGGAGCAATTGGAAAGTTCCAGAATGTATTTGGTGTATTTAGTGAAAGGTCACCTAAGAACAAAAGGGTTCCTACGGGTCAGAAAAATATAAACTCTGAGACACTGACACAACAAAATGGGAAAAAAGTTCAAGGGGGTGTAGACTTTCTATAGGCACTGTATATTAATGTTATGCAAGATTCATCATTGGGCATCAATAAATAAAACACTTAACATTAAAATGTGTTACCTCCATAGTAAAAGGCTTACTGTCTCCTGAAAGTCCAGACTAATTTATAGGAGAAAAAATATATAGATATATTAGTGTCGAGTTTTATATTTCAGTGGAAAATAAACAAAATAATATAAGCATAACAGGAATAATAAGGGAAAAAGACACAATACCAAGATCTAGACTTTTACTTTTTTTTTATAATTGTTGATTTTCTACCACCCCCCTTCCCTCATCCTGAGCATCATGTTGACTTTAACTTTGTTAAAGCTGATTTATTGCACTTTAACTGTGTGTGTGTGTTATTATTGCACTGCACCACTACAACCAACCACATGGTCACACTGCCAGATAGGTGGAGTAAATTCATTGTGGTTGTGAGAGTATATATATACAGATGTTGTCAAGTTTACATACAACAATGTATGGAACTGTGTGTATATATATATATATATATATATATATATATATATATATATATATATATATATATATATATATATATATATATTTGTTGTCGTTGTAAGTATTCACACCCTTAGCAAATGGTAGTTAAAAATCTGGTGAATTAATTTAAGACACAGGGTACCAATATTTATGACTCAAAATCTATGAGTCAATAAATCAGAGAATAACATTGTTTCCATTGAAGGGTGCAAATACTTTCAATCGTCACTGTATGTATGTATGTGTGTGTGTGTGAGTGTGTGTATATATATATATACATACGTGTTTTGCTGTTGTGCATTTTTATAAACACACTTATGTTAATTTTTTATATTTTCGGTTGTGCAGATGTTCTATATGCCGCACATGAATAAAAATAACATTTATATGCGATTGTTTGTCATTACATTAAAGGTTTCTCAAATAAGGCCTTTTAGGTCGTTCAAAACTATTGTATTAATACTCATATGTACTATTCAACACATGGGACTGAATTAAACTGACCACATTTGTCACAATCTCCTCTTCTCTAGTTGGTCTGAAATAAAACGGTGCTGTTTGTTTATTTTATTCCCTTCTCTCAATGTCATGCCTACCCCATTGTGTCATGCAGGGGTGTGTGCGTGCAGCTGTAACACATTGGATGTGCCAGACTGGATGTACCAGACTGGATGTACCAGGTGGGACGCATACCTCCTGCAGCTATACCCTTCTCGCATACCCTGTCACAGAGACCATTTTTAAATGTAAAGGATTTAACTGACGAAAAGAATGAAACAACACAGGTTACTGTACTTTCATGGGGCACAATTATGGAGATGCACACCAGGTTGCAACACACTGAGGTAACTTCTACTCCGGAAGTATATAGCTTGCCTGTAAATTAACCCTTTACAGGACACCTCTTCTTTTTAGTAAAGAAACAAACAAAATGAAGATCTTTATAATTTCCTTTTTTTCCTGTATAGCATCCATTTACTATTATTTTTTTCTCCTTCCTTAAACTGAACTGGAAAGATAAACTTACATTTCATAAATCCCTTCCACCCTCCCTGACCATGTTTGGCCAAACTGTCCTTTACAGGTCTAATCTTTTGGAGGGTTTGGAGTCCCTTCCTGTTCTGCCTTGGTCTTCATGGGAGGAGTTCGCCTGTCACACTGGAGATGGAGCACCATTGTCTGATTGGTCTGTTGGGTGAAGATGTATCTGGTTACGTCTGAATAGTCCCTTTCAGTCTCAACCAGATAAGATCTGGGAGTTTTAGCACAGTTGACGACTGATCCAGAAACCTGCTCCGTGGTTATCCAGACTTTCTGTCCTGATGTCAGTGCAGGTAACAGATGTGTGCCATGGTGACGATTATATTGCCGTTCTTGTCTATTTCATCCCTGCGCATCCATTCTTCTGAACTTTTTCAGGTTCAGCCACCGAGGATTCAATGAGGTGGATGTCTGTGGGACTGAAGTACGCAGTTGTCTCCCCATCAACAACTGTGCAGGGGAGAAACCTTGCTCCAGTGGTGTAGTACGGTATGCCATCAGCGATTTCCAGGGGTCAGACCCTCTCTTCCACAGATTCTTGATGGCTGCGACAGCTCGTTCTGCCTCCCCATTAGCTTGAGGTTATCATGGACTGCTGGTTATATGTGTGAGAACTCAAATATTCTGCAAATGCTTTGAAGGACTCAGACACAAACTGTGGACCATTGTCTGAAACCACAAATTCTGGTACTCCAGGTCTTGGGAAGACTTGCTTGAGGGCTTTAATGACAACTTCAGATGACGTGATTGAGAGCTTTGCTACTCCTGTATATCTGGAGAAATAATCCACCAGCAACAGGTAAGTATTCTTATTCCACAGGAACAGGTCAATGCCAACTCTTTACCATGGACGTTCAGGTACTGGAGTTGACATCAGTGGTTCTCGATGTGGTGTTCTGTGTTTTTGACAGATTCCACAGTTATTAACTTCCTGTCAAATCTGGACTGATAGCCCAGTCTACCACACAGTCTGCTGAGCATGAGCCCTACATTTAGCAATGCCTTGATGTCCCTCCTGGATTTTCATCAGTATTTCTTTTCTAAGACCCGCTGGTATCACCAGTCGCTGGCCTTTCAGCAGGAGATCACCAGCCATGTGGAGATCTTCTTTATCTTGCCAGAACGGAGCCACATCTTGTGGCACGTGGCGTTTCTCTGGCCAACCCTGCTGACAATACTGAATCACACGCTGGCATGTCTGATCTGCTGTCTGTGACTCTGCTATCTGTAGCTCACGAGCTTCAGATGCTGGTATTGCAGCTCAAATTGCCTCAATACACACTTTCTCCAACTGTACGTCTTCTGCTGTTGGCGTGTCCTGGATTGGTGCTCGAGATAGCGTGTCCGCTATGATGAGTGAATTCCCAGGGACGTGCTGGATTTCATAAGAATACCTGAAGCTCATCCAGCACCCTGGAGCCTAACAGTGGTATCACCAGTAGAGGAGAAGTCAAACTTTTCTGGAGGTGAAATCTGTACTGCTGTTGAAGCCATAATATTTTACTTCGTTATTTATGTAAATATTTATTTATTTATTTATTTATTTATTTATTTCTTTCTTTTTATAAACAAGCTGTACTTGCTTGATGATATTTCTGGCAGGCAATATTTAAAAAAAAAATTCAAGTAGAACTTTGGCTTGGCAGTCAGCCAACTCTGAGGAGGTTGCTTAGCAACGCAGGTGCAGGCTCTTTCTCTCTCTCTATACAGAGATGATATGGACACAACCGGTTTGCACATGTGCACACTGTTCTATTTACTTATTTTTTTTTTTTTTTCTGAAAAGCTGTTTTTTCTCTGTCAGACTCACCGAGAAAGTGGACTGTATTCTGGGAAGCGGGATTTGCTGTTTTCGAAGCTTTTTACTTCTGACACCATGTACTTTCATGGACACAATCACAGAAACGGACACCAGGTTGCAACACACTGAAGTAACTTTTATTGAACTAACAAACATGGCTGTAAGCCCCTTCCTCGTAACCCTTAATCCGGAAGCATATAGTTTGACTCTAAATTAACCCTTTACAGGACAGTTACAAGTAAAGGTAGACTGTGACAGGGTGGCTGGGCGGTGACGTCAGGACAGAAGCAGGAAGGGAAATACTGACACCAAACTGCAGTTTCAAAACAAAAGACGCGGGGCGCCATTTATTTAAATACAAAAATAAAATAAAAAGTTTAAACACAAAACACTTGCTCACAGAGCAAAATAAAACAGGTAAACAAAAACAAGTCACAAACACAAAATAATAATAAATGATCCAGATCAGGCTGGAGAGTAGCCTTCACTTTCTTTTTTCAGGATAATTCTGGCTGCTCTTCTTTGCACTCTTTCTAGAGCAGCAATATCCTTTTTGTAACGAGGTGACCAGAACTGAACACAATATTCTAGGTGAGGTCTTACTAATGCATTGTAAAGTTTTAACATTACTTCCCTTGATTTAAATTCAACACTTCTCACAATATATCTGAGCATCTTGTTGGCCTTTTTTATAGCTCCCCTACATTGTCTAGATGAAGACATTTCTGAGTCAACATAAACTCCTAGGTCTTTTTCATAGATTCCTTCTTCAATTTCAGTATCTCCCATATGATATTTATAATGCACATTTTTATTGCCTGCATGCAGTACTTTACACTTTTCTCTATTAAATGTAATTTGCCATGTGTCTGCCCAGTTCTGAATGCTGTCTAGATCATTTTGAATGACCTTTGCTGCTGCAACAGTGTTTGCCACTCCTCCTATTTTTGTGTTGTCTGCAAATTTAACAAGTTTGCTTACTATACCAGAATCTAAATCATTAATGTAAATTAGGAATAGCAGTGGACCTAATACTGATCCCTGTGGTACTTCACTGGTTACCTCTCTCCATTTTAAGGTTTCTCCTCTAATCAGTACTTTCTGTTTTCTACATGTTAACTGGAATCCCTACTGCGTTCAATTTGAGAATGAATCTTTTATGTGAGACTTTGTCAAAAGCTTTCTGGAAATCTAAATAAACCATGTTATATGCTTTGCAGTTATCCATTGTCGATGTTGCATCTTCAAAAAGATCAAGCAGGTTAGTTAGACATGATCTCCCTTTCCTAAAACCATGCTGACTGTCTCCCAGGATATTGTTACCATATAGGTAATTTTCTATTTTGGATCTTATTATAGTTTCCCTAAGTTTACATATAATAGAAGCCAGGCTTATTGGTCTGTAGTTACCTGGTTCGGTTTTGTCTCAGATTTTTGTGGATCGGTATTACGTTTGCAATTCTCCAGTTTGTCTGTACAAACCCTGTGTCAAGAGACTGTTGCATGATCTTGGTTAGCGGTTTGTAAATAAATTATTTCATTTCTTTGAGCACTATTGGGAGGATCTCATCCAGCCCAGGGATTTGTTTATTTTAAGAGCTCCTAGTCCCTTTAACACTTCTGCCTATGTTATGCTAAAGTTATTTAAAACTGGATAGGAACAGGTCTACATGTGGGGCATGTTGTCTGTATCCTCCTTTGTAAAAACTTGTGAAAAGTAATCATTTAATATATTTGCTATTTTTTTCTCTTCTCTATGATTTTGCCATTTGTATCTCTTAGACATTTTACCTCTTTGAATGTTCTCTTGCTGTTATAATATTGGAAAAAAAATTAGAATTGGTTTTAGCTCCCTTAGCAATGTTCATTTCTATCTCTCTCTTGGCCTTTCTAACTTCCTTTTTTACTTGTGTTTGCAGTTCCAAGTACTCTTTCTGCGTACTTTGTTCTTGGTCCCTTGGTCCCTTGTAAATGCTCTGTAAAGTGCCTTTTTTCTCTGAATATTTTTTTTGAATTGATCTATTAAACCATTTTGGCAATTTTGTTTTAGATTTAGATTTGTCTACTTTTGGGATGTAATTGTTTTGCACCTCTAGTACTACATTTTTAAAAAACAGCCATCCTTTTTCCATGGATGTTTTCTCTATTTTACTCCAATCTACTTCTGTTAGTCTCGCACAGGAAGTACCTCTGCTTCGCCTTTCAGGGAAGCCTTTACGAGTTCTCCATGCTGCCATTCAGCCTCTCCCAAACTCCTCGTACGTTCTCAAAATGCATGGACGCTATCCTGGCCCCCTTGTGGTTGCAGGGGATCAGAGTACTGAACTATCTCGACGACTGGCTGATTTGCTCTGAGTTGTGAGATGGAGCAGTAGTACCCTAGTGGCAACCACCAACAACTGCAACCCCTGTGTAAATAAATAAAAACTGGATGCCTGAGTGGCGTTTCAACGTCAAACCCTCTGTGTCTCTCTCTCAGCAGATACCTACACATAGCAGTACACCTCTGTTATATTAACATATTCAATTACATACCGCTTTGTAGTGCTCCATATACTACAAAAAATGTGACATTTCAAAATCTAACATGAAGTACTGTACTACGCTTATGGCTTCCAGTCGACTTTTGCGATATCATTCTGTAGTCTCTTTGATTAAATTATGTTAAGTAAAAGATGTAAACTATGTTCATATCTTTTTTTTTTCTTTTTAATTATATCTCAGTCCTAAAATTCTAGGTGATGCAAAACTTTTGGCTATAGCTGTATATCCTTCTGAAATCACCTTTTCAGAGTGAATGTATGTAGGAATTCACTGCATAATGGAGGACTGAGGGGTAGCTCAGACTGCTGTACTGCGCCTCCTTTCGCCTCTGATTGGTTCTCTAGACTTGAGATTGACAGTCAACCCTGCCCTATTGGAACCAGGAGCTGATTCAATGCATTTAAAAAAAGAATTCTCAGAATAACGAATAGCAAAATGATTTGTGTATTACTGGTAAAAATGTCCATTCTTATCAGATTTATTCATTTGTACTTGTTGCTCGGCACAGCCCTATTGTATACACATAAGAAAACTTCTCAATTAACACCCGGAACCATCAAATAACTCATACACATTAACTATGAGTGATGTCATAATACTTTACTGTGTACACACGCTTCTCCCCCATCATAATGCAAAATTAAATCCCCAACTAACTAGAAAGTAAATAATAATGAATACATGCTGCAGATCTGCAATCTGCTCCAGGAGGTCTCATCGCACTTCAACGTGCACATGAAGCACCAGCTGCATCACAATAATCAGAGGACATTTCCTAATAAGCAGTTAACAAAGAATACATCTTGCACAATAAAGAATTACAATTACACATTAGGACTTCAAAACAGTCAAAATCGGTTCTGTTAAAGCAATGTCATTGTATTAGTATTAGCATAGAAAAGGCATGTGAAACAATAGGACCATTTTATAAGGGTTGCATATGAAGTTTCAAATGGGTATTAAAAAGTTTAAAGTATAATATTATATCCTGGCTGACTTGGTACACACATGTAGAAGATACAGAAGGAAGTCTTCATACGTGTAACTCATATTGAACAGATTTGGAAGCTAATTGTGAAAAAAGGGGACTAAACAGAGAATCAGTCTAACATCTCTAACTTAATCCATTTAATATGGAACATTCTGGTTCAGTGTGCTGCAATCAGTACTAAACTAGATCTAGTTTAAGTGCTGATCCCAATGAGCTTATAAGCTTTTGGTTCACTGCAATTGAGATCATCCATGGTATCAATGTTAATCAAATCAAGTGGATCAAACTCACAAAATCCCTCAGATAGGCATATCAAGTGGACTAGATTATTAAAGCTGCAATTGACCCATTCTGTTTAAAATTAACTAAACATTTATGACAAAACAAAGAAATTGAATGTTATAAAAACAATCATGCAGAATAGACACAAAACAGAAGTCTTGCAAATTTCAGGATAGAAGTTTCCAAACAGGCTAAAATAAACTTGAAAGCAGAACATGATAAATGTAGCAACAACAAGAATCAGGCTATAGAGACAATAGCAATGGTTAGAAATGGAAATAGTGAACTGGAGGGGAAAATGACAGCCCCAAGCCTAAAATAGTACAGTTAGAAACTGGTTGCAAAACGGAACACATTTTAACCGAGGAGAGTGATTAAATCAACATGGACATAGAATCAAGCATAGGGATGTTTTTCAGATAAAATAATCTTCTAGCATGCCTCCAGCTATATAAAGGGTTTGAGTTAAAGTGAGTACAGCTCAATGAAGAAAATGAACAAGAGTTTAGGGATGAAGTACAAAAATAAAAGCAAGACAGAGAAGAAATGGCCCAAGAACTTGTAATACATTTTCAGGAACTGCTGCTGGTGCTATTCAAAGAATTTGACAAACCACAGCATAAGCACATTTTGAAGTCACTATATTATTCAGCTTTTGGACAATTACAGATACTAGAGATGCATGTCTCTTGCCCAGCTTGGACAAGTTAATATCCCGCTATCTTTTATTTCCGGCCAGAGGTTACACATTGTATGGAGCTTCTATCATTTTAACTTCTGGAAGTGTTGGAGAATCATATCCCTCCATACCACTGCAAGACAGTACCTGAAACTACAGTACCTGTATACAGTGCGTAACAAGCAGGTGACTATCTACTCTCCTTACATACAGGTGGGCAGTTTGTTCATTTTAACATGGGCCATATGTCCCTTGAATCAGATCAGACATTGTCACACGGCTGGCTGGCCATATGTTGAACAATCCCCAAGGCCTATCCAGAGGTAAATACAGCAAACTGAAACACAATTTTGTGACTTAATAACTTAATTTCATACTCTGGGAAGTTCAATCTTGATCTGAGAGATAACGTATAAAATCCCCTGCTAGGACAAAGCATGCAGAGTCACTATCTTAAACAAAAATAAAATGTTTGTAACCACTTTGTAGTGAGGGCTGTTCTCAAAAGTTTAATTGGCTTTTTGTTTTTTGTTTATTTTATCATGAATAAAAGTGGTTTCTGGTTTGGTGAATATATGAAAAAATATGAAAAAATCTTTTCCTGAGTTATAGGGATTTTAAATTGTGGTTCAGTACAGCTTTTGCAGTTAGTTGTTTGATTTTGAAAAAGGAATTGACCTCACGAGAAAATATCCTTTTTCACGAGGGTCTAATCTTCTTTCATCAGAAAATCAGAACATTTCTGCTGAATGTTTCCCAGGTGCTAGAGTTCTTGATATTTCTGCCCACGTGGAAAATGTTGTTGAAAACCATAAACAAGCGTCCACTATAATTGTCCATGTAGGCACTAACGACATTACACTCAGAGAATCTGGGCTTCATTGATAACTGGGATAGTGTTTGGGGGAGGTCTGGGTTCTTTACATTACACTCAGAGAATCTGGGCTTCATTGATAACTGGGATAGTGTTTGGGGGAGGTCTGGGTTCTTTACATTACACTCAGAGAATCTGGGCTTCATTGATAACTGGGATAGTGTTTGGGGGAGGTCTGGGTTCTTTACATTACACTCAGAGAATCTGGGCTTCATTGATAACTGGGATAGTGTTTGGGGGAGGTCTGGGTTCTTTACATTACACTCAGAGAATCTGGGCTTCATTGATAACTGGGATAGTGTTTGGGATAGAACTGGATTCTAGAAATTCAAACAAAGACGACTACGCGGTGTTCTGATTCAAGCATTCAAAATTCTAAAAGGTATTGACAATGTCGACCCAGGGGATGTTTTCGACCTGAAAAAAGAAACAAGGGCCAGGGGTCACAAATGGAGATTAGATAAAGGGGCATTCAGAACAGAAAATCGGAGGCACTTTTTTACACAGAGAATTGTGAGGGTTTGGAACCAACTCCCCAGTAATGTTGTTGAAGCTGACACCCTGGGATCCTTCAAGAAGCTGCTTGATGAGATTCTGGGATCAATAAGCTACTAACAACCAAACTAGCAAGATGGGCCGAATGGCCTCCTCTCATTTGTAAACTTTCTTATGTTTTTTGCATGGAGGCTGGTATGAAACAGCGTTTTATCTTTCCTCGGCATCTCTTTTTCGAACTCTGTGACCACTTGTTTCATACATGCTAACATTCTGAGAATGAAAGTAGTTCAATATTGAACACTTGATTTGGTACAGTATGTTTTATGTTTATAAACAAGTATTCCATAACAATGTTCCATACCTAATTTGATGAAGGATTTCTCGCGTTTCTCTGTCAGACAAGAACTCAATATGAAAATAAAAAAATCGAGGAATTACATATGAGGTGATCCTGGGGACTTCAAGGGTTTTGAGAGATGCTCATTTTTAGCACGCTGGGGTGAATGAACCTTGTTGCTGCTAACCAAGCGTTAATTAAGCTTACTTTTGTGGAGTTATTCTTTCTTTAATCTACAAAATCTACAGCTAGTTCAAAAGTCAATAACAGGAAGTTCTGTAATTCCATTTTTAGCAACTTCCTTCCTTGGAAATAAACAGTGTATGTCTCCAGACATAACCAATGAACCAGGCAACCAGGCTGAGGCTGGCTTCGGTTGAAGGCTATCTTAAAAAAAACACTCAGGGCAAATATTCAGCACAGAGCAAGGCCCACACAAGTCCTAATACTAGATACTGGCAAAATATGTTGACCTGTATTTAAACGGTCCACTACACAGGACTCAATATAGATAGATAGAGAGATAGATAGATAATCATGAAGGCATTCATGCACAGCAAAGCTTTTTCCAAAAGAGGTGCCAACCACAAGGCACTTTATATATTAATGTCTCTACAGAGTTAAAAAAAATAAATAAATAAATAAATAAATAAATAAATAAATAAATAAAGCTAGTTCACAGCAATGACAAATGAGCCATGTATACCCTGCTCGATGCCGCTTGTAAGAACGGAGTTACACTCAAAAATCTCCTCTTCTTTAACACTTGACCAGGTTTTTTCCTCTCCGCTAAGTGGTGAGATTAGTCCTTAATGATAAATATATAAATAAATCAGTATTGATTGTCACTAAGTAACCTATGGTCATCTTTGATCCTGATCTCTCATCTGAGACTCATATTAGGGAAGTTACTTTACTAAAGTAACCATTTGAGAAATATAGCCAAACTTAGACCAATTATTTCTGTATCTGATACCGAGAGACTAATGCATGCCTTTGTTTCATCTAGAATTGATTATTGTAATGCACTTTTTTCTGGTGTCCTAAACGTGTGGTATCCCGCTTGCAGCTTGTTCAGAATACCGCCGCTAGAATTCTGAGTAAAACCAGGAAAAGTGAACATATTACCCTGTTTTGGTCTCTTTACATTTTGCTCCCTGTGCAGTATAGAATTCATAAGAAGATTTTGCTGTTAACTTACAAGGCCCTTGTCACAGACGGTTCTGGCACGTCCCTTTTGTGCTATAAGTCATTAGATCCTTTTGCATGGAAGGCCTCGGTTGCAAGGGTGTGCGATTCTTTGATGGACCCAGATTCAGTTAAAATGTGTTTGCCCTCTGACGATGGGAATGAGAATGCAGAGATGGGAGCCCAGCTAACAAGATTTAAGTTTTTGCAGGCATAGGACTTTTAAAGACTGTCATCCACACCTGTAAGCAGAAACTGACTTACTGAGAGCAGAAACTGACCCAAGACTGTCACAGCTACTGGAAGCAGGCTGATCTTTGGGATACAAATTGAACATTTGTGAAACTGCAACAAATATTGTAATGACTGTAATGTGTTTTAAAGAATATACAACCATTAGAAAATATTATTAGCAGATCTGTGTAAGGCCTGTGAGAAGGAGTTCATTGCATTGAAGGTCAGACTGACCTGCTGAAAGTTCCAAACCTCTCATCAGGCAAAAGCATCTTTTTTAATTAGAATCAGAGTCTCAGAACATTCTGATCCAGCGAGAGCAGAATGGCAAAATCTATGGAGCATAGTTAATATGCTAGAAGCAATTGAACTAGGTTTGAATATAGCAAGAAAAAGCAAAAGTATTTAAATAAATATAAACTTTTATAATAACATTAAGTAAATATATGAGCAGTCCTAGGTTTAAACATTAAATGAATATTAATATTAATAATAAAAAATTAACCTCTTGCCGTCTGTATATATCAATGAAGTAAAATAGAATTGCAGTTTATAAGAGATTGCTATATTGACATATCTGAATTAGAACTCCATGTTATAAAATCATTTAAAGTATAAACTGTAACTCTAACAGAAGATAGGAGTTTATCTCACAATAATCATTTTCTATATATAACAGAAATGAATTCGAACCTGGCAGGAAGAGATGGGAATGGAAAGTGTAGGACGTGTTGATACGTTAAGTTAGATATTGGTTTGAAATAATGAGTCTTGAAAAATGCTTATGATAGTGTTTCATATTAATCAACTCTAAAACTGGCAAAAAGCAGAGGTTGTCTTAAAACCTGCTTTGACTAGATTTTGTATAAACAGTGAAGAAATTCAGACTTAGTCCAGTCACTGTAGCATTATGGCATTCTGGTATATTAATGCTATCCGGTATTTAGATATAAATAACTGGACCTTCCATTAAAATCTTGAAAGCTTTATCAATGGAGTAAAATAATATTACAATTTCTAGGAGCAACTGTTATACTGAAGTAACTTAATTAGAAATACATCTTATAATGCCATTCAAAGATAAACTGTTGAAAGAACATAGTAAAAGTTTATTATAACAGAAGCATGGCACTGACAATATTGCAACCATATTGTTGACACATTTGCGATAATGTTTATTTAATTTAATCGATTTAAGAATTAGTTCAGTTTCTCCAACTAAACACAAAGTATTTAGACATTACTATATCAATTAAACCAAAGAATATACCTGTTTAGTTTATATAAAGATTTTACTGCAGTAAGAAAAAAAAGGTATTTATTTATAGGGAAACTGTAAAGTGAAATATTTCGATGTTTGTCTCAGACACACAGAATTCTGGAAGTGCAACCAACAGAAGGTGCTTTAAGAAAGACAGGCATATGTATCTTATTATATTATAAGAAAATAATGAGAGCTGAGCTATAAAAATTAGGGCGTAAACATTTTTTGGTATTATCTGAAAAGATTCCAGTCCAGGTGTCTCTTGAAATCGGCCAAAAAATGACTTCCTGAGGTGAATTTGGAAAGTGCTTACACTGGAATTTCATATTAATTAAAACACTAGCCTTGGCAAGTAAACAGGGTGTCTGAAACCTGCTTGTGCAGGTGAATTTTAGAAACACAGAGAGAGGTCAAGCTTGGTTCAAGCATGGTACCAGTTAATACAAGGCTATTATATTTAACATGTTTTATTATATATTGAATTTAAATGAAAATAACTGGACTTGCCACTGTATGCTTAGTGGTCTTATTCAAAGGCTTATGATAAACCCCTACAGTCTTTGTCAAATACTTTGTTAACACACATTTGTATATGAAGTTAAACTGACCCATTGACAACACACTGAAAAGGTAACATAATATGCGGCTAGGTGGGATATATATTTTGACCCAGGTTAATATCATTAAATAGACCTGGTGTTACATATTAAAAACATCTCTCATATATACACATATACTTGTATTATATTATAGCAAGGATTCTGTGAACTTTGGTCCACCTGACTTTTTAGAAAAAGGAGCAGTTGGAAAAAGAGAGCGATGAAATCATGTTCCAATATTTTTAGGCAAGAAGTTATATCCAATCAGTTTTAAAAAGGAGTTGACCAGATCCTTCTAGAATGTATCATTAACTCAAAAATAAGAAATGTCAAGGCCGAGTGATGATTAGATTTACTTGGGACCTGGTGTATTCAATGGAGGGAAAATCCTATAAAAACCGAGGTAAAACCCCAGTCAAGTATCGCTCAACTTGCTAACTACAAGCTGATGTGATCCATGCTCTGAGGATCTCTGGTCGTATTCATAAGTCTCTGCCTTTTGAAGACAGAATGCCTGGACTGCTTATTACTTGGGATTTACGGTGCTTTGCGCAACCAACCAATCCACCTTTTAACATAAGCATTTAATAAACCGAAAAGAGCACTACTACTGCTCTTTCGTTAAAACTTCAAATTAAATGAGTCTGTGTGATTTTTTTTTTTATTAAAAAGTTACCTGGATACGTTGCAAGTGCCCAGTGCACAAACAAAACCACTACAGGAGTTTAAAACATCTCTGTCCTCCTTGAACGTCTTCCCTGAGTATAAGAGTGTGTGCTCAGAGCATATGTATAAATAAAAAGAGTATGTTGCGGATAATTCTGACACCCTGAATGGATTACCTCCTAGTTATTTGCAGGAGTTACTGACCCCGTATCTTCCAAACCGCACTCTGAGATCACAGGATGCAGGGCTGCTGGTTATTCCTAGGATCAACCAAAGCAACACGGGAGGTAGGGCTTTTTCTTGTTGTGGAATGCTCTGCTTTCATTTGTCAGGGAAGCTGGGACCGTTACAGTTTTCAAGTCAAGAATAAAAATGCACTTTTATAAAATGACTTTCTTATCCTAGTGGGTTTTATAATTATAACTTTATAATTGCTGCTTTTCTATTATGTGTATACTGCTATTTAAATCTGTTATGTTATGGTCTGACTGTGGCAGCTGTATGTGTGACATGCTATACAAATGTATTGTGGTTTGTTATCTTTTTCTGCTATGTACTGTACAGTGCTTTGGGATGCTTTTGTATAAAAAAGTGCTATATAAATGCAATAAATAAATCAATGTGTCTTTACTAACCCTTCGTTATTTTTTTTTGCATTGGTGGCGTAGATGCAGGGAGCCGGAGGTCCTCTTTTGGGGGCAAGTGACGTTCACTTCCCAACCTTTTTCCCATTCCAGGTTCCCCCTGGGGCAGCATACATGCTCCCTTTCATTTTCCCTAAGAATGCTCCGGAGAGAATTTGATTCAAATACGTTCCCACTTTTTTTTGCTGACAAGATGAAATTTGTAAGAGTTTGTCTAGGTCTTTCTCAGGTATCTGGTGAAATTCTCTTGTTTCTCCCTCTGAATGTAAACTTGACTTTGTGAGGTTTATGTCAGTAAGCACTTTTTTTCTTGTATTTTCATTTTCTTGCTCTTTTAAAAATGTTTGTTTAAATTCTTCTGTATTGGTGTGAAGCTCATTTTTTTCAAATTGTCCAGACCTTTGTTTTGAATGTAGTCTATTGTTATTGACTGCTTTATACAGTGCTTGTTGTAATTAATGATAAATATGCGGCTGTTGACATTGAGCGGCACAGGCAGGCCGCTGAAGAAGCTGACGTAGGAAAGAGTCTAATATGAAAAATATTAGTCACGTTCATACATATGATACATGTATGGCGTGGTACATGAAGCACTGTTTTATGTCTCTTGTAAGCATAACATCCACGCATTACAATCCACCTCTTGTTTATGTACTTCATTGAGTGCTGTTAAATTTTCACAATGGTGAACTGCAGAGATCTGCAATTGTACCTAAACATTTTAATTTTGTAATTGGCTTCCAGCGTAACAGTATGTTAGCAAGCATTCATAGTCAACTGTAGTTTGAAGGAAGAATGGTTAATAACAGTGCAAACATACACACACTGCCACATGAAACAGTGCAGTTAATACAAGAAAGCCAATGTTGCAGATTCCAGATACACAAAATATTGTAAGAATATTGCTGATAGTGTTTGGAGAAATTACTTGTTTAACATTAGTTCCAGTAATACATGAAAGGTCTGTAATTAATTCTATAGCACTGCTGTATTCTGAGTTTATTGTTTTTTTCTTAGAACACTGGTGAAATAATTAGCTTGACAGCAAACATTGTGGGAATGCTAATGCAGTTACTGAACATATTACCAATCACAAGGACTATTATTATTTGTTTATTTAGCAGACGCCTTTATCCAAGGCGACTTACAGAGACTAGGGTGAGTGAACTATGCATCAGCTGCAGAGTCACTTACAATTACGTCTCACCCGAAAGACAGAGCACAAGGAGGTTAAGTGACTTGCTCAGGGTCACACAATGAGTCAGTGGCTGAGATGGGATTTGAACCGGGGACCACCTAGTTACAAGCCCTTTTCTTTAACCACTGGACCACACAGCCTCCTATGATTTCCCAGTGCTATGTCCCTATGACCAGTCTTCGGGGAGAATTTGTCATGTGCTTAGTGATGTCATATGTGATGTCAAGTGTGACAGGAAACATACACATAAGGGTGCAGAGTTAAGGTTTGTGGCTACCTTAACTTGCAATTTCCTAACCTTTTGGACTTTTGCAACCAAACCTTAACGCTACTTTAACAAAGTTTGTGCAATTGAATTTCCGTTGTTTTGCAGAAGGCATCCTGGAAAAACAATCAACCACATCTACCACATAATGCAGTGGTGAAAACACAACTTGAGACACTAAACAGCACAGCAGAAAGAGACACGCACCAAGTATGTAATTTTTTTTTTAAAAGCCAGATTTATTGAAGCCAAATCAAATGTGAAAAAAGTTAATCCCTGCCCCTGAGACTGGAGAGGTGGGGACAGCAATGGCTGTCCCTGAGACTGGAGAGGTGGGGACAGCAACAACTGTACTTGAGACTGGAGAGGTGGGAACAACTTTGAACAGTAGTGCTGAGGGCAGTTTTTCTTCATGTTGTATGGCTTTGTCCACTCTCTCTAGAAAGATCATGTAAGAATCCTGCAGGTTTTTAGGTAGTCTGATGCATTGTGTGCATTGCGTATCATTAAATTGAAACCATTGCTCATCTTTTCACACCCAGGCAACATAGTGACCATGGCTGAAGGTTTTAGGGTTACCATGTGGCTCCAGATTAACCGGACGCTGTGAGACAGAATGGGATTTCAAACTTACCCCTAAATCCCTAAATCCTAAAAAAATGAGCTTATCTCTTTGTGGGAAATGTTGTTTTAAGACCTTGAAATATACCTTTGCTTCCATGCCTGATCCCACATTTCCCACAATTCTTTTCAACGTCCCATCCCTGCCTATTGGCTGAGCGTCGCAGAACAAGCAGGGGCGGCACATTCAAATTTCAAACTACACTGACAGACACAGAGCATTTTGCTTACTTGTTTTTAAATTACTAACTGTCTCTGTTGAACCGAATACTGTTTTGTTTTAACAGTATTTTTATTTTCATCGGCAGACGTGCTCTGGATGCAAATACAGTGCTGACACGTCATTTCCTAAAATTATATTAAGCGAGGTTTCGGGTAAATATATAAAGAAAAAAAGGAGTGCATATTTGAGCACTAGTACAACAAGACCATGTACGGAATTAAAATGAATGGACTACAGAATAGTCGTTATTTTTTTTTTTTTTTAACAGTTTAATTGGTTTAAAAGCAAACAAGATTATCCATAAACTAATGTTAACAGAAAATAAATATAAAAAGAGAATTTCGACAAAAGCTGCCGGGAAGCACTGTCGCTGCTGATTGCTTGTTTCTACGCACTTTGAAAAGGGAGTCTTGTCTTCCAGAATATCACTTACAATGTGCGCCATCAAAAATAAAAATAAAGTTTATAAAGATGATTTCAGCAATCTAAAACACCACACAAGGCTTTTCTTCCTTTCTTTAAGAGGCTTTTCTTCCTTTCTTTCTTTTCCTCTTTTCTTTCCTTCCTTTCTTTTCTCTATTTCTTTTCTCTTTTTTTAAATTTTCTTCTCTTCCTTTAATTCTCTTTCCTTCCTTCCCTTTCCTCTGTGTTCTTCTCTTTCTTTTGGTCTTGGGATCTTCTTTTCTTCTTTTAGTATTTTTATAATATTTAACCAACTTGTTCCCCTTATTTTTTCGTATTGAGTTAAGTATTACTTTAAGTACTACTTTACATATGTTTCTGTTATTAAATTGGCATTTTATTTCACTAAGAAACAATATAAATTTAAATTTTCAGGCGCTCATATTTTTGGTGACTGCTCTCTCTCTCTCTCTCTCTCTCTCTCTCACACACACACACACACAATCCAAAGTCTGTCAGGATTTTTTTTTTGTTTCCTAATAATATACAATATCCTCCCAAACAATCAAATTCCCTTCCCCAATCGTACTGTACTTTGATTTTTTTTTTTTACCGCATGTATTTCAGTGCAATTTTCAGATACAAAATGTGCGCAATTCCCCCCAGTCTGTTACAGTTTTTCTCAATTGCTTAAACACAATTCTTGAAACATTATCTACATTTTCAAAACAATTAATGCAAACCCCACAATAGTAGCGTGTTTTGCAAAACACTATATAATTTATGATTGCTTTCACACAAAATGCAAATGTCAAGCACATTTTTGCAGATCAATGAAAACAAATCTCTGCAACTGACACAAAAATTAATCGAGTAAGTCTTGTTACACTAAATTAATTAATTTGTTCACAGTTGAAAGCAACCAATCCCACATGCTTTCAACCTTACCTCAACCTATATATATATATATATATATATATATATATATATATATATATATATATATATATATATATATATACACAGTACTGTGCAAAAGTTTTAGGCAGATGTGAAAAATGCTGTAAAGTAAGAATGCTTTCAAAAATAGACATGTTAATAGATTATATTTATCAATTAACTAAATGCAAAGTGAGTGAACAGAAGAAAAATCTAAATCAAATCCTTATTTGGTGTGACAACCCTTTGCCTTCAAAACAGCATCAATTCTTCTAGGTACACTTGCACAAAGTCAGGGATTTTGTAGGCATATAGTCAGGTGTATGATTAAACAATTATACCAAACAGGTGCTAATGATCATCAATTCAACATGTAGGTTGAAACACAATCATTAACTGAAACAGAAACAGCTGTGTAGGAGGAATAAAACTGGGTGAGGAACAGCCAAACTCAGCTAACAAGGTGAGGTTGCTGAAGACAGTTTACTGTCAAAAGTCATACACCATGGCAAGACTGAGCACAGCAACAAGACACAAGGTAGTTATACTGCATCAGCAAGGTCTCTCCCAGGCAGAAATTTCAAGGCAGACAGGGGTTTCCAGATGTGCTGTCCAAGCTCTTTTGAAGAAGCACAAAGAAACGGGCAACGTTGAGGACCGTGAGCGCGGTGGTCGGCCAAGGAAACTTACTGCAGCAGATGAAAGACACATCATGCTTACTTCCCTTCGCAATCGGAAGATGTCCAGCTGTGCCATCAGCTCAGAACTGGCAGAAAACAGTGGGACCCTGGTACACCCATCTACTGTCTGGAGATGTCTGGTCAGAAGTGGCCTTCATGGAAGACTTGCGGCCAAAAAGCCATACCTCCGACGTGGAAACAAGGCCAAGAGACTCAACTCTGCACGAAAACACAGGAACTGGGGTGCAGAAAAATGGCAGCAGGTGCTCTGGACTGATGAGTCAAAATTTTAAATATTTGGCTGTAGCAGAAGGCAGTTTGTTCGCCGAAGGGCTGGAAAGCGTACATGAATGAGTGTCTGCAGGCAACAGTGAAGCATGGTGGAGGTTCCTTGCAAGTTTGGGGCTGCATTTCTGCAAATGGAGTTGGGGATTTGGTCAGAATTAATGGTCTCCTCAATGCTGAGAAGTACAGGCAGATACTTATCCATCATGCAATACCATCAGGGAGGCATCTGATTGGCCCCAAATTTATTCTGCAGCTTGACAACGACCCCAAACATACAGCGAAAGTCATTAAGAACTATCTTCAGCGTAAAGAAGAACAAGGAGTCCTGGAAGTGATGGTATGGCCCCCACAGAGCCCTGATCTCAACATCATCGAGTCTGTCTGGGATTACATGAAGAGAGAGAAGCAACTGGGGCTGCCTAAATCCACAGAAGAACTGTGGTTAGTTCTCCAAGATGTTTGGGCCAACCTACCTGCCGAGTTCCTTCAAAAACTGTATGCAAGTGTACCTAGAAGAATTGATGCTTGATGCTGTTTTGAAGGCAAAGGGTGGTCAAATATGGATTTGATTCAGATTTTTCTTCTGTTCACTCACTTTGCATTTAGTTAATTGATAAATATAATCTATTAACATGTCTATTTTTGAAAGCATTCTTACTTTACAGCATTTTTTCACACCTGCCTAAAAATTTTGCACAGTACTGTGTATATATATATATATATATATATATATATATATATATTAGGTTAGCAGTGAGTTGGTGTTGCTGAAAAATGGAGCAAGAACAAGTAGAAGAAAGATGAGAATGAGAGAAATTGCAACGCTTGCATGCACATTTGTTTGGCCAGGGAATATGGCGGATAGCGGACCTCGTGGGCGGTGGTATAATGGTGGTATCAAATTAATAAATAAACAAGCAAATAACTAAATAAACTGATACATAATATAAAGAAGTATTATTTATTACATTATCTATTTATTTATGCTACCGGTTTCTAAAACGCTAATGATGTAACAACAACAAAAAAAAAAAAAGTCTATCGATCAATCTGTCTGTCTATGAGGGGTCATCAAAATGTTTTGCAAATGTGTGAGAATGAAGGTTTATTTTCAACATAATCACCCCCTGTAGCTTTTCAAAGAAAAAAATGTGTATCATTCTTTAAGATGATTATGGGCTCTATACTCAAAGCTTTGACCTCAGATTAATAATAATAATAATAATAATAATAATAATAATAATATTTATTTCTTAGCAGACTCCCTTACCCAGGGCGACTTACAGTCGTAAACAAAAAATACATTTCAAGAATCACAGTACAAGTATTAATACAATTAAGAGATTCGGGATTATTAGCATTATTTGTGTTTTCTGAAGGCTTCTAAACCTCCATGCAAGCCATCAAATTAATGAACAATGATTTATATTTAAAATGCATAACTTTAAAACAAACTTATGTGCTGTGGCTTATTATTAATGTTAATATTGAAATATCTAAATGTTTAAAAGAAAAACACATGTAGATGTATTTGACTATAAAAGAACAAAATGTCATCATAACAATCCAATATACACATTCAGAAATGTAAATGACAGCATATATTTAATAAAGTAATTATTAAGTAATATATAGTATATATATATATATATATATATATATATATATATATATATATATATATATATATATATATATATATATACACAGAGGCCCATTCTCTTTTTAATCAAATTTAAATTTCTTGCAAATAATTTGTTTCTTTCAAACAATAAAAACAGAAATCAAAACAGAAAGCTTTTTGTTCACACGCAAGCTCAGACTTGTACACACCCCCAATGCAGTTCTGAGTTCAGTCCCCTACAACAGAGAACTATTAATATTGAGAAGGGCGATGGCTGAAAGGAACAGATATGAATGTGTGAAATTCTCCAACATTGTCGAAGAGGCGAGTGCAGGAGCCTCCATTTCAACAGTAATCATGACCCCAGAAGACAGAGAAGGTACAGTGAGTCCAAAGCTACATCTTTAAAGCATGCTTTACTGGGAGAATAATAATGTTACTGCTAATAATAATGTTGGACAGTAATGAGATCGGTACAATACTGTAATAGAGGATTGTTCTGTATTTCACATCCTCGATACATATTCCAGTGTTGAATCATTCATGATATAAAGTCATTTCTACTGATCTTCACTTTAAATAACATGTAATAGTCTAGACTTGAAGTGCAATCATTGCAAGCAGGTTCTATTTCCACATGTGTGCAGACAGATTATATTTTATGACATTGGAATTTTATCTTTACTCAAGATAATATACCAGCACAAAGGAGAATTCCAGAGGGTTATAAAAGTATGTTTTATTAGGGAATGGAATCTACATCGGACTTGAACCAGCAAATAAAATACTTATTTTAATTATAAACTCTTAGAAAATAGATTTCCTGTGGATGCTCTAATAATGTCATATTCATGATTGTTAAATTAAATAGTTATAGGTATAACTGGCATGGACCGGATTACAACACTAGCTACCAAAATGAACTCAAATATGAAAAGTAATTCCATTATCTTGCTTAACCAAATTAACATATTAACTTAAGAGTTGGTTTGAACTAAGTCCTCTGAAATTCTGATATAGTTGCGAGCACAAATATTTGGTCAGGTTGTTATAGCTAGCAAGTAGTTCATTCCCAAATGGTTAAATCATTAAATTAGATTCTATAGGTACTGTATTGCAAAACAATGAGCCCCACTGTCACTTTACTGTTGTCATGACGACTTAGTTAAAAGGAAGCATGTCAAATGGCTCTAACAATACAAACTCAATTATTATTGCCCCTTGTTCGGTCATTTTCATTTTTGATTTGTGAAATTTAGGAGACTCATTACCTAAACTGCTACACTTTAATTAAGATTATGGAATTGGCTTTTGTTAACAGTGTGCTGTATTTCATGTGCTATATCGTATAATTACCAAGTTTTACTACTGCTAGAAATAGCTTTTGTGCAACACATTTACTTCTACTTGATACAGATTTGGCATCTACTCCAGAATGGGTTTCATAAAATGGGTAGCGGTTTAATTACAGCACTTTATGATGTACTTATAATTGATCTTTATCTCTCTCACTCCCAGCTCCACCACACCGGGCCAGTTCTTGTTCCAGAGTCACCATTGTTCTTGGAGCTGCAGTGTTTGTTTTACTGGTGGTAGTCATCGGCATGGGAGTAGCAAGTAAGAGCAACAGGTTTATATTGGCAACAGGGTCTCACTAGAAAATCATGACTACAGCAACATCTTCAAAGTGAGTTACAAATGAGAGGAGGCCATTCACACCAGCTTGCTGTGCTAAACATTCCAGACCTTTTCTAAATAACAAATACATTTCTATAAAAAATAATTGTGTTTCAATATTGTTATGACTCAATAAAAAAGCCCCTTCAAAGATTTATCAGTGAATATATAGTTTTACATATTACATTTTTTTTTTTACAAATATTGAAGAAGATACCTGTAATTGATTTACAGATATCATTGGCAAAAATGCCTGTTATTTATTGATTTTATTTATTTAATGCATTTATATTGAGCTTTTCATAACAAAGTATCACAAAGCAGTGTACACTGCACTGTATACATATAAAAAATAATGTTAAAAAAGCAGAAATTTAAAAGTTACATTGAAACCCACAAAGATAAGAAAGCCGTTTTATAAAAGTATGTTTTCAGTCTTGACTTAAAAAACTGCAACAGTCCCAGCTTCCCTGACAAAAGAAGGGAGGGCATCCCATAATTTAGGGGCTCTACAAGAGGAAGCCCTACCTCCCTGTGGCAGAGCAGGGCTCTGCCCTTGGAAATACTGGCAGGGACGGCGTTAAATTCTCCTCCCTGCCCAGGTTGATTGCGTCAGGTGGGAGCAATCAACCAATTAATTATTCAATTAGTCACCAGCCACCTGGCATAAAAGGAGGCCTCAGCCTCCCAGTGGGGGGAGAGAGTTCTAGAAGGAAAGGAAGCAAGAGTGTTTTCTGTGTCTGCTGGGTTTGTTTGTTTTGCAAACCAGTGAAGGCAATGCCCAGCCTGGAAGCCTTCATTTTTGTAAGTTTTGTTTTGTGTTTATGTCTGTGTTTTGAAACCTTTTTGTTTTGCCCTCGTGCCGGTTTATTTTGTATTTTTGTCTATTAAAAAGCTTTATTTTTGAACTTTTCACACTGTCTCTGAGTCTCAACCTCTGTCATCCTGCCACACTCCCGTGTTAATTTTGTTGACCCTAGGATTCAAATCAAATCAAATGTATTTTGTATAGGTGCTTCACATTACAAATAAACACACTATACAAATAACCAGCAGCCCCACATTCTGTGATCTAAGAGTGTGGTTTGGAAGATAAGGGGTCAGTAACTCTTGCAAATAACTAGGTGCTAATCTATGTAGGGCTTTATAGGTTAACAGCAAAATCTTAAAATCTATTCTATACTTCACAGGGACCTAGTATAAGGAAGCTTAAACAGGTATTATGTTCACTTTTCCTGATTTTAGAATTCTAGCGGCGGTATTCTGAATGAGCTGTAAGCGAGACAGCACACCTTTTGTGACACCAGAGAGAAGTGCATTACAGTAATCAAATCTAGATGAAACAAAGGCATGCATTAGTCTCTTGGCATCAGATACAGAAATAATTAGGCTAAGTCTGGCTATATTTCTCAAATGGTAAAAAGATACTTTTGTAAGTTCCCTAATATAAATCTCAAACGATAGATGACCCCCACATTTTTCATTTCTAGTTTAAGATTTCTAAGAGATTACTATGGTCGAGCGCATGGAATCTCACATTTTTTAGTTGGTTCTGAGAGCCCACTATTAACATCTGTTTTATCTGAGTTAACCATTAAATAATTCTGAGACATCCAACACTTGATGTCAGAAGTATTTCCTGGCTTTAGGGACAGATATAGCTGGGTATAATCCTCATAGCAATGGAAGATAATATCACCTAACGGTAGCATATATAATGAAAACAACAAGAGACCTAGAATGGAGCCCTGTGTAACACCACAGACAACTTCTGATAATGCTGATGTTGCCTCCCCAATAGAGATGAACTGAAACCTAGCAGAAAGATAAAATTTGAGCCAGGATAGGACAAGGCCAGACAGTCCCACTGTGCTTTCAAGATGATTCAGTAGGATGGAATGGTCTACAGTATCAAAGGCAGCACTTCTAGATCTAGAAGAATTAAAACTAGCATCAAGCCAAAGTCAGAGCATATCAGCAGATCATCACAACTCTGACAAGGGCTGTCTCCGTGCTGTGTGCAGCACTGAATCCAAGCTGAAACTTCTCAGATACACCATTAAGATATATTGATCTTCACTTCTACATGGGATTTAATAATAAAATAATTGTCTTTTTTTAGTGCAGCTTTGTCCAGAACCAGCACCGGAAACTGAACTCAGGAAGATGTTTTGTGTTGATCCTAATACTGGCATTGAAGGTATTTCTCATAAATATTGACACTCTGCTAACATAGCAATAATGACTATGTGAGACATTTGATTTAGTTTAAAGTAGTATATCAACATCTACAGTATACCAGAGATCCAAGATCAGAACATCCAAATGAGCAAGATTAAAAGAAAAACAATATGAGTGATATTTGGGAACATTCCAATTAAATGCATTGTCAATTCCTTTCTTATAGGAGTGAGACTGAGCACTTTAGTTTAGGGATCTGTTATAAGTAGTTATAAATAGCACACAGAAAAACAATGGCAAAAGTGTATAATAACTGTATTGCAAAAGCAAAGCAACCCCATACAATTGGTGAGACTGACGACAGACTATATCCGTTATAAGTGATTATAAACAATAGCACAAAAAAAACAATGACAAAAGTATGTAATAATACTGTTATTATTTCTATTCATATTCTATAATTGTTAATAGCATAATTAATAACATGTTTATAGATTGTTTATAATCACTTATATCAGATCCCTAAACTAAAGTGTTATCAAAAGTTCTTAACAAGTGTCTCGCTCCAAACTATTCTAAAATGTCTATTAGAAAATAATGCTAAAACTCTGGATTTGTAAGTAATGCATATTATTATTATTATTATTATTATTATTATTATTGAAATGGCTGCCGTTTTAGATTTCGTACTGCTTGTCTTGTGTAGAAGTTAAAAGCCTTAAAATCAATAAATCGGTAAAAGAGGTTAAGGAAATTGCGGAGAGACTATACAATAAAGGCATTATATCAAAAGAATGAAAAAAACATACATACACCCACATAATGCAAGAACAGGCCTAGCAAGAGGAAATCCTAAAATGCACAAAGAAAATCACCCGATGCGAATGATAGTCAGCACGATTGATAATCCAACACACATAATAGCTGAAATAGCAGAAAAACAACTTCGGTCACACGTTGAGAAATTACCAAGCTATGTTAAGGATACAAACACAATTTTTAAAAAGACTTGAATCACTAAAGCACAACCTTCCAGAGAATACAATTTTATTTTGCATGGATGTAAAATCCTTGTACCCAAGTGTCCCTCGTAAAGAAACTTTAGAAGCTTGTGAAAAAGCACTAGATAAATCAATACCAACAGCAGAGGTGCTGAACATGATCAACGTAGTTTTAGAAAACAGTTATTTTACATTTGTTGATAAGAATTATAAACAAAATGGTGGTACATCAATAGGATCTAAATTAGGAATGCAGTTTGCCAGTACATACATCAGGAAATGGGAAGAACAATTACTTAGAAAATCGGAAAGAGAACCTTTAGAATACACTCGGTTTGTAGATTATATTTTTGGGGTTTGGACACATGGAGAAGAATCTCTTTTCCAGTTTCATAAAATGGCAAATGAAATACAAAGTAATATTAAAGTGGACCTTCGATGGACAAGAAAATAAATAGAATTTTGAGATACCATAGTAAAACTTGAAGAAGGTTCAATTGAGACTGACCTCTTCTGTATGCACCAGTATTTACACATATCCTCTGCACATCCAATACACACTAAAAGGGCAATCCCAAAGGGTCTAGGAATAAGAATAGGAAGAATATGCTCAAAAGAAAGTGACTATGTAAAACAAAGAAATGTATTAAAAACAAATCTTAAAAAAAGGATACAAAGAAAGAATTATAGAGACGGAGTTAAGAAAAGTAACTAAAAAGAGATGATCTACTAGATTATAAAAATAGAGATAAAAAGGTCAAAAGAGTCCCATTAGTAATGACTTACTCTAAACTTGTGCCTAATATTTCTAAGATAGTTTGGAAACATTTGTGGATTCTATATAATTCATAAAAATTGAAAAAAGTATTTTTTAAGGCCCCAATTGTAGCATTCAAAAGAGAAGCTAATTTAGGTGATATTTTAGTTCACAGTAAACATAAAAGAATAATTTACAGAATAGGTTCTACAAATACATGAACAAAACATATCCACTAAAACAAAATGAACAAAACATATCCACTAAAAACTAATACCTACTGTAAAAATAGCAATGTTGTTTATGGAATAGCCTGTGAAAAATGTGATGAAATAAAATATGCTGGAGAGATTAGAAAAACTTTATATAAAATAATTCAGAACCACCTTTCATTAATGAGAAATAAAAAAAAAATGAATGAATCAATAGTACAGCACTTCACCAGTCAAGGACATGACATAAATGATGTCAAGTTTGTAATATTAGAACAGCTAAAATTAGACAATGTGACATATAGAAGAATAAAAGAAAGTAAATGGATAAATAGACTGAACACGATTATGCCAGCGGGACTCAACAGAAAAGAATGAACTAATTAACACCAGTAAATATCTAACTTTTAAATAAATAAATAAATAAACAAAATTCATTCAAAAGTTGTGGATGCTGATGTGCTGGGGAGGCCAAATCAAGACTGATCCTCAGAGCCAGCATTGCATGATAATATAAATATAAGTTTATATAAAATAATGTTAATTAAAATGAATACATATGTAAAGATAGAAGTAAAAATGATGTCACAATATATAGAACACAAATAACTCATGGATTTGAATACAAACAATAACAAGAAGTTGTCATGCTGTCAAAAACTTATAAATACCTCCAATGCTTTGATTCAAATACAGGCTCCCTTGAGAAAGATATGTACAATATATCGAAACGTTGTGGAGCTGGCTCTTTGAGCTGTCAAGCGATTAAAAAAATGTGTTGCAATTAATCTCGTAATTACATTTTTTATCTTAGTTAATCTTGGTTTTAATTGCATATTTAATTGATACAATTACTGCATGCATCTCATTCATTAGTTTTATTACTGATGCTATTATTATTACTATTATTATTATTTTAAAGTTTTTCTTATTGCCTATAAGGCCTTACATGGTCATCAAGATACTGGAAAATGCTAATCCAGTCCCTAAAATTCATTTGAACTCTGTCGGTGCAAGGGCATTTAGTTATAATGTATTTATTTATTGCATTTATATAGCGCTTTTTTATATAAAAGTATCACAAAACACTGTTCAGTAAAAGCATTTGTATAGCATTTCACACATACAACTGCCACAATCAGACCGTTTAATAGCAGATTTAAATGACAGTATACACAAAAGCAGCAATTTTAAAGTTACATTAAACCCACTAAGATAAGAAAGCCATTTTGTAAAAGTGCGTTTTTAGGCTTTTTAGTCTGGTAGCATATATAATGAAAACAACAAGGAACCTAGAAAGGAGCCCTGTGGAACACATGCCCCCAGTGACCCTCGTCTTTGGAACTTACTCTCGATTCATATCAGGAATGCGAGCACAACTGAATCTTTTAAATCCTGTTTGAAACCATATTTGTTTGGGTCTGTTTTTTGTAGCTGGATTATATATTAGACACAGGCTTTTTATATTTTTTTTATAAAGCGCCTTGGAATGCTTGCACTAAGAGCACTATATAAGTGAAATTATTATTATTATTATTATTATTATTATTATTATTATTATTAAAAAAATAACCCAACATAAAAAAAAAAAACTGTTGTCCTATTTCTGGATTAATTGTGTTGCCCTTCTTTATCGTTTCATATTTATTTACACAGAATTATACAGAAACATTCCAGCATGAGAACAATGGAGCAATCTAGGTAAAGGACCTTGCTCAAGGGTACAGCAGCAGTGTCCCCCACCTGGTATGAACCCAAGAGTCCAGAGCCCTAACCACTACTCCACACTGCTGCCATAACCACTACTACACACATTATACAGCCAGCAGGAAGTGGAGCAGCTGGCTTTGGCCCAATTTCCAACTGTACAGGCATCCCCGGGCGATGGCAAACTAGCCTCCCCAGGCGATGACGAGCAGTACTCCCCTGGCGATGCAGGCTCGGCAGCCCTAGGCGATGCAGGCTTGGCAGCCCTAGGCGATGCAGGCTCGGCAGCCCTAAGCAATGCAGGCTTGGCAGCCCTTGGCGATGCAGGCTTTGCAGGCTCGGGCAGGAGTTGATCCTTGGGAGGCGATGGCGGAAACAACAGGTAGTCTCCCTCTTGCAGTGGAGGTATGAGCTGCAGGCAATCTCCCTCTGGTGGTGGAGGCGAGAGCAACAAGTGATCTCCCTTTGTTGGTGGAGGTGGGAGCAGGAGGTAGTCTCCTATCTCTGGAGACTGATGCGGCTCTCTCTCGTCACTGGAGACTGGTATGGCTCCTCCTCTTTGGGCGCTGGATGCTCAGGCTCCACCCTCTTGGGATCCCTTTCCTCGCCGACGAGGCTCCAACTTGCCCAGAGAGCTCGGACGTTGGTGTCCCAGCTGCCACCCTGGTATATAACTGGAGACCTGGTCAAAAAGTACAACTAACTATGCATCATGGCCATGACTCAACCACACGTTCCAAGCTAAATAATTATAGTTAAGATGCTCTACAAATAAACAAGTGTATATCTTTATTTGCAGCAAAGGTGTGTGAGATCTGTCCAGATGGATGGAAGAAAGGATACAAAGAAAGCTGTTACTTCATTTCCACAGAATCTCAATCCTGGGACATTGCTAACAGTTACTGTTCAAAAGTTGGTGCTCATCTCGTTGGGATAGAGAATGAGGAGGAACAGGTAAGGGCAACTGAGAATAGTTAGTTATATAATCTTCTGAGAGCCCAGAGTGAGTATCTGTATAACCTTCCGAGTATCCCAGCAGTATTGTTCTACCGTTTTTTGGCTGTTAATCGTTTTTTTAGTAAACAGTTGTTCTGTTTATTTCTACAGAACTTCCTTCAGGGAGTTCAATCAAGTTCCTATTACTGGATTGGACTTAATTGTAAAGAAAAAGACTGGAAATGGCGTTGGGCTGATAACAATGAGCTTGATGAGAAAAAGTAAGCCTCTTGTCTCAATTTAACTGATTTAATTTGTTCTGAAAATGTTTTTATCAGTTTTGCTGCTGAAGTTTAAGTGCACAATACAAGAGTCAATACTACAACCCACTTACCAATCAAGAGGGCCTCTATTCCTGCTCTTGTCAATTGCCTTTGGGAGCCTTTGAAGTACCACCTGAACTCATCAGGCATCTGACCAGTAGGGGGCACTGGTTTGCAGTGAGGTGAACTAACCCCAGATATTCTCAAGGTCAAAATCCCTGTTAGTTCCTAGCCAGGAATGACAACTTGGCTGTAATTAAACTGCGCTTGAACTCTTCACCCTGTCATTTAATCGGTTAACCACATGGAAACTATTTTAAAAAATTTTAATAGAAAAAATTAGTTTAGTCTTTCAACTTTCACTGTCTGATTTCAAGGTAGTGTTCATGCTAACCATGCTTTCATTGTTTCTTGCAGGATTTCCCTGTCCAAATCTGATCCCTCCTATCGTTGTGCATATGTGTATAAGGACAAGATATATTCATATACTTGTGACTATAAATATAAATGGATCTGTGAGCGGGAGGTTGTGCGCCTATGAGTGGACCCACAAACTTTTGCTTGAGGAAAAGAAGAACAATATAAAGCATCCTGGTAACACAGAATAAAATGCTTGTAACTGTGCACATGCAGCTTTTTAATAAGGGGAGTGAAGTATTAGTAATAATATACATATATAAAATCCACAAAAAAAGGTGTACTAAAAATATTTGCTGATTAGCATTCATATTATTTAACACTGAATAGTTCATTTAATTCAGCAAAAACTGTTCTGTTAAAACAAGACCCCTGACAGTAAATGGATTTCAAACATTTTGGTTGAGAAACAAAAGTTCAATAGATTTGTACAGTTTCAAAGTCACAATGCATAGCCTAAATACGTAGTTACCAAAACCCAATAGTCTTAATAGCTGTCATTCCAAGAAGGAAAATAAAAATAAAATTCCAATAGAACCGCAACACAGCTTTGAATAGTAGCAGTTTAAGTCTGATTCAGGCCAATACCTTGCAAACTGGAGGCTTGTTCCAAATGCTGCAGAAACCCCAGACACTGAAGAGCAGGCGTCATGCAGAAACACAATGCAATGGAAACCCCAGACACTGAAGAGCAGGCGTCATGCAGAAACACAATGCAGTGGAAACCCCAGACACTGAAGAGCAGGCGTCATGAAGAAACACAATGCAGTGGAAACCCCAGACACTGAAGAGCATGCGTCATGCAGAAACACAATGCAGTGGAAACCCCAGACACTGAAGAGCAGGCGTCATGAAGAAACACAATGCAGTGGAAACCCCAGACACTGAAGAGCATGCGTCATGCAGAAACACAATGCAGTGGAAACCCTAGACACTGAAGAGCATGCGTCATGCAGAAACACAATGCAGTGGAAACCCCATACACTGAAGAGCATGTGTCATGCAGAAACACAATGCAGTGGAAACCCCAGACACTGAAGAGCAGGTGTCATGAAGAAACACAATGCAGTGGAAACCCCAGACATTGAAGAGCATGCGTCATGCAGAAACACAATGCAGTGGAAACCCTAGACACTGAAGAGCATGCGTCATGCAGAAACACAATGCAGTGGAAACCCAACGCATAGAAGAACAGGCAACAGGCACAGCAGTGCAGCAGCGGCTCTGTTTTGTTCCACAGCAGTGCAGCAGTGGCTCTGTTTTGTTCCACAGCAGTGCAGCAGCGGCTCTGTTTTGTTCCACAGCAGTACAGCAGCGGCTCTGTTTTGTTCCACAGCATTGCAGCAGCGGCTCTGTTTTGTTCCACAGCATTGCAGCAGTGGCTCTGTTTTGTTCCACAGCATTGCAGCAGCGGCTCTGTTTAATGTATGCTGAGCTCTTTGCTCCACAACAGAAGTAGATTGGTTTCAACTTTTGAAAGTAAGTAGAAAACAAAACAAAAATGCCAGGAACTATTCAGGTAGAAACGAGAAGCTGGCACACAGTATGGGTTTCGTAGTCTTAAGCAAACACCCCATTGCCATCTATCTATCAATCAATCAATCAATTAAATCCTTAAAGGGCAGCTTATCTTTTTTCAACATGTAATTTCTTTTAAGGAATAGTTTCAAAGGGACAGTCAGGATGTCACAAGCTAACATGTCAAGAACAATTAATAAAACAATAAACTGATTTGAAAAATCATTTTTTAAATAATTAAAATATACCGCCACCGCCACTAACTGCCTAACCCTTATTTCCAATGAACCTCATTTGACTGTATTGATGTTAATAAGTGGGTCAATAAATCAGCCCTGGGCAGAAACACTAGCAGGAGCAAGGTTTGTTAAAGCAGGGGTTCCCAAACTTTTTTACACACCTGTTCAGCTGCATTAGTTACTGTTGCCCACTATTAGCACTCCTTGCGAAAATGTCAAATTAAAATCATTGTATATGTTTAAACCTGCAACATTATAAATAAACCTAATCTGAACTGTCCTTTATTCATTTGAATAAATATTGTGAAAGCTGTATTGTAAAGGTTTGATAAAAAAGTCAGTTTAGTTTTTGCAATTTATAAAATAAATTGCAAAAACTAATCAGACGCTTTTTATCAAACCTTTAAATTAGGTACCTTTGTATAATTGAAGCTTTTAGAAATGCAGTTATTTTTCTTGGTCATTAAACACGAAAGAAGTGCATGTCTCTTATTATTCCCATTCATAAATACCTGAACATGAATCACTTTTGAGTAAAACCAGTACAACGTGCACAAAAACATAACTCTTGAATCCTAATTTCTGAACACTGTAACTAAAACGACCAGCCGTTACTTCTCATGCTGAACTGTCATGCACAAAAAAGACGAATGCTGGTTACCTCACTCCATTTTGAGGTTTCTCCTCTAATCAGTACTTTCTGTTTTCTACATGTTAACCACTCCCTAATCCATGTGCATGCATTATCTTGAATCCCTACTGCATTCAGTTTGAGAATTAATCTTTTATGCAGGACTTTGCCAAAAGCTTTCTGGAAATCTAAATAAACCGTGTTGTATGCTTTGCAATTATCCATTGTTGAAGTTGCATCCTCAAAAAAATCAAGCAGGTTACTTAGACATGATCTCCCTTTCCTAAAACCATGCTGACTGTCTCCCAGGATACAATTACCATATAGGTAATTTTCCATTTTGGATCTTATTATAGTTTCCATAAGTTTACATATAATAGAAGTCAGGCTTATATATTTGCAATTCTCCAGTCTGTCGGTACAACCCCTGTGTCAAGAGACTGTTGCATCATCTTGGTTAGCGGTTTGTAAATAACTTCTTTCATTTCTTTGAGTACTATTGGGAGGATCTCATCCGGCCCAGGGGATTTGTTTATTTTAAGAGCTCCTAGTCCCTTTAACACTTCTGCCTCTGTTATGTTAAAGTTATTTAAAACTGGATAGGAACAGGTCGACATGTGGGGCATGTTGTCCGTATCCTCCTTTGTAAAAACTTGTGAAAAGTAATCATTTAATATATTTGCTATTTTTTGTCTATGATTTTGCCATTTGTATCTCTTAGACATTTAACCTCCTCTTTGAATTTTCTCTTGCTGTTATAATATTGGAAAAACATTTTGGAATTGGTTTTAGCCCCTTAGCAATGTTCATTTCTATCTCTCTCTTGGCCTTTCTAACTTCCTTTTTGACTTGTGCTTGCAGTTCCAAATACTCTTTCTGTGTACTTTGTTTTTGGTCCCTTTTAAACGCTCTGTAAAGTGCTTTTTTTCACTGAATATATTTAACTAAATTAAACCATTTTGGCCATTTTGTTTTAGATTTAGATTTGTATACTTTTTGGATGTAATTATTTTGCGCCTCTAGTACTACATTTTTAAAAAACAGCCATCCTTTTTCTATGGATGTTTTTTTCTATTTTAGTCCAATCTTCTTCTGTTAGTCTCTGTTTCATACCTTCATAGTTTCCCTTTCTGAAATTGTAAACCTTAGCTTTAGTCATTACTTTTTGTTTTTTAAAAAGCACTTAAAATGAGACCATTTTGTGGTCTGAGTTTGCCAATGGTTCTCTGACCTCTGTTTTAGTTATTCTGTCTTTGTTATTTGAAAAGACTAAATCAATGCATGCCTCCCCTCTAGTCGGTGCCTTGACAAATTGTGTTAGGAAGCAGTCATTTGTCGTTTCTACCATTTCAATTTCATCTGTTGTGTTCACCACCAGGTTTTCCCATTTTATACGGGGGAAGTTGAAATCCCCCATTAATATGGCTTCTCCTTTGCTACACACATTTCTAATGTCAATGTACAACAGATTATTTTGCTCAGTGTCTGAATTTGGCGGTCTATAGCATGCTCCTATTATTATGCCCTTTGAATTTTTGTCCATTATTCAGACTCATATTGATTCAGCGTTGTTTTCTATGTCCAGATTTAACACCTGGGAATTATATGTTTGAAAGGATACTTATACAGACAATGAAACCATTTCAAACTATAGTGGAGGCCATTGCCATTCTTGTTAATGGTGTGCACACAAAATCAAAGACAATTTGGCAAGATATAGTGGAGGTTTGCAAAGTGAAGTCTGCTTTTTCTTATCTGAAAGAAAACAATCCACTGTAGATGTCAATCTGTCAATGTTGAGAATTTAGTAGACATTTGTGGGAGTTTTTCAGCTATGTTGAACTGTCTCAGAACATGTAACAGAGCAGTGATCTTCAATACAAAGTTCTGCTAGATGAGGCACTGTCACAAAGACGGCTGTAGTGGGTGACGTCAGACCAGAGCCAGGAAATAAACGACAGAGAGGTGGAGTTTGGTGGAGCTGAGCGAATGGTTTCGCTCAGCATTTAATAAATAAACAGAACACAAAAACAGGACACGGCACTTGAGCCAAAAAAAACAGACAAACAAAACGGACTAAACAGACAAACACGGTGAGCAGATTTAACTACTTATCCCTTTGACAATTATTACCTCCGTCTCCTATCCCATTCTCCACTCACCGAACACACAACCCCGAGTGAGTGAAAACATGCTGCTTTTATGCAGTTGTACCGAGACTCAATTGCAAGTCAATCATTCAATTGGAATCTCGGTACAACTGCACGTGAATTAATTAAAGTGCACTTTCCCGTGTTCACATACTAATACTTTAAATGCACGTGATGTGATGTGCCATCCTCGTGCCTAAATACAAATATACAATTTAAACACTCGTGTTACACAGACCCGTTTATATCCCGTGTACCAATGACTATACACCAACATTTACACACAACACGTAACACAAAATACACACAGGGGCGGGCACTTTGCCACAGGCACATATTGGCCAGCTATCAAGCAGCAATGTAGATGTGTTGAGGAACCATGTCATACCTTCAAATGTGTCATCCATGCAAGCAGTGTATGATGTGTGTAACGCTCACTCCCTGTCTACAGGTGAGGTCGTTCGGGTTCAGGTAGCGCAACCGCTGCCACCACCTTTGTTGTCCAGTGAGGTCTGGATATTAGCAATAGAAGAACGGAGGAACCGGGGAGCTCAAAGAATACCAATTTTACACAAGAAATAAAAAACCCAATGATATTTATTTGCTAGTCTAATTAAAATCATATGGAATTAAATATCTTTCAGTAATTACAAACAGTAGCAGCAGTATAAAGTGACATTGTGCAATCAAAGCTTTAGTAGAATGGGGGGGGGTTAAATGCGTACAATAAATGTGAACACACCTAGAAGGGGTTGACAAATAATCAAATAATAAAGGAACTCCAAACTAAAGTGCTTAATAATAATCAAACTGCAAGACATCAAATCAAACTCACACACTCAAAAGAACATCATAAAATTCAATGTGCAATAACAAACCGACAACAAAAATAAACACTCTCAATAATAAATCCGCACACTTGCAAAACCCTTGTAGGCTGCGCTAACAACCCAGTCAGCAATCAACACACCCCCCTCTAGATTTCAATAACATACTACAAACAGACTGCAATAATACTTTATAACGTAATCCTTACAGTTCTAATGTCCCACCCCATTAAACTAACAATTATAATTAGTATTTAAAATATAATTTACATGCAGTACTATTCGAGGGGAAAATATCACAACCGCTAAAGGAAGAAGGTTTTGTTTTACTTAGTTTGGTCGGTAAACCAGCACGTCATCTGCAGGAAGTTGAAACAGCCAATTCAGGTCAAGTTCACTTTCGATGCTACATACGCCTTCAAAACCACAAACGTCCAGGTTTAACTTTCCAAAATCCGTGGCGTAGTATACCACAAACGAAACTCTCGAACCCCTTTCTCTCTTTACTTATTTCTTTCTTTCTTTACTTCTCGAGCGACGCTTAACTCAGCTCTCCCATTTCGCGTCGCAACCCCCCTCCTCTCATTTCTCCCATACCTTTATCTCCCCTCCTAACAAGCAACTAATTTACTTGATTAATTAATTATCAGGGCAATACAAAACAGGTGATAGACATTACATGTGTTCAGCAAGGTAAGCATAGAGGCTCCACGTGTTTGCTTGATGCCAAAGCTAAAAACTATGTGTGTTCACGAGTCTTGAATCAGCTATTGTCACGGGTCATGGGTCAAGAGTCTGTCAGGCTTGTGCATTATGAGTGTGTCAGGCTTGTGCATTATGAGTGTGTCAGGCTTGTGCATTATGAGTGTGTCAGGCTTGTGCATTATGAGTGTGTCAGGCTTGTGCATTATGAGTGTGTCAGGCTTGTGCATTATGAGTGTGTCAGGCTTGTGTAGTATGAGTGTGTCAGGCTTGTGCATTATGAGTGTGTCAGGCTTGTGTATTATGAGTGTGTCAGGCTTGTGCATTATGAGTGTGTCAGGCTTGTGCATTATGAGTGTGTCAGGCTTGTGCATTATGAGTGTGTCAGGCTTGTGTATTATGAGTGTGTCAGGCTTGTGTATTATGAGTGTGTCAGGCTTGTGCATTATGAGTGTGTCAGGCTTGTGTATTATGAGTCTGTCAGGCTTGTGCATTATGAGTGTGTCAGGCTTGTGTATTATGAGTCTGTCAGGCTTGCGCATTATGAGTGTGTCAGGCTTGCGCATTATGAGTGTGTCAGGCTTGCGCATTATGAGTGTGTCAGGCTTGTGCATTATGAGTGTGTCAGGCTTGTGCATTATGTGTCAGGCTTGTGTATTATGAGTGTGTCAGGCTTGTGCATTATGAGTGTGTCAGGCTTGTGTATTATGAGTGTGTCAGGCTTGTGCATTATGTGTCAGGCTTGTGTATTATGAGTGTGTCAGGCTTGTGCATTATGAGTGTGTCAGGCTTGTGTATTATGAGTGTGTCAGGCTTGTGCATTATGAGTGTGTCAGGCTTGTGTATTATGAGTGTGTCAGGCTTGCGCATTATGAGTGTGTCAGGCTTGCGCATTATGAGTGTGTCAGGCTTGCGCATTATGAGTGTGTCAGGCTTGTGTATTATGAGTCTGGTGGCAGAGATAATTCTTATTTACTGTGACAGGATGGCTGAGTGATGACGTCCCCAGGCCACACAGCTGACACAGACACACGGTAGAGCGTGACATGGGAATGAATCTCCATTCCTGTCCCATCCTGTCCTGTCAAAAATATTCCTGTCCCATCCCATCCCGTAACTTTTTTTTCCCTGTCCCATCCTGTCCTGTCAAAAAAAAAATCCTGTCCCATCCCATCCCGTGATATACAGAGATCAACTATTATTTGGAGTTACAGATATTTTTGTATTCATTTATAAAATTAGGGTTTATAGGGTTTTGCATTAAACACTTCTGGTATACTACTAGTAATTTGTTTTTAGTTTTAGTTTTTTCAGAATACAATACAGTGCAAGCACAGGGTCTTTATAAGCACAATGTGTAATATAATGATGTAATATATAAATTCTGTAATATAAAAAGAACTGTTTCGTGCGGCAGTTTCAGTTTCTAAACCAGTTACTAAGCAACTGGCTCAGAGATTTTAGTATGTCAGTGAAATTACGAACCATTAATTCATTAAAAACAAAAAAAAGGTATTGAAATAATATTTCATAAACATTCAGTGAGTATCCATCATGTATTTATTTATTAAAAATCGTAGTATTATACATACCCCTATACATACAACAATATGCTTTAGTAAATTAAATTTTACATTATTGTAATGTGCCACTACAAGTTGAACCATTTGGGAACTGCTGTGTTAATTTTTAAACTTTTTCATAGCCTATTTGATATGTGTTACACACACGGTGAATTTAAATCAACGTGAGTTTTATTTCGCAGGGAGATTCAGGTCACTCATCACTGTAATTTTTTTTCCTCATAGCTATCAGATAGGGTTGTCAATATGCTCCAGAATCTCAGGACACTTTCAGGCAGGTCAGGCTTTTTAAACTCACGTCTCTAAACTGCAATGTATTCAGTAAAGTGAGTGTGAATTGCTTGAGCAGTTTAGTAAATGTATTTAATTGTTTAATTGTGGTGGCGATTCTATCCGCAGAGCCTCGCAACAACGATTAATCGTATTGCTTGAATTTTTTTATACCGTACAATAAACAAAAGCTATCAAAATAGTGCAACACCATTATTATAGATAACTTTGCATTCACCTGCATTCTTTCATTTAACCTTGTGACTGCATGTAAACTTTCTGTTTATTTAATATTTCTTGCTTCACACAATCCCGTCCAGTCAGAGACTCAGAAAGCCAAAGACGTTTCTATTGTGGGGGGAGGGGGATAGTGGTAAATTGTAAGTTTCAAACTGAAATCTTATTCAGGGATATATTTCCATTCGGTAACAAAAATACTATTAACTAAAAGGCTCAAAACTATAGATTGTGCACATCCCTTGTAAGTAGCTGCCAGTCTGTTTTTCAACAATTCAACAATTTCTATGTTAACAATACCTATGTTAACATTTTTTTAAAATGATGTTGTAGTACTGCATGTCCCCACAATATGTGTGTTGTCTCATGAACATGTGTTATGTGGTTCATTTAAAGGATTTGATGAGGTTTTTTTACATTCTGATGGGAATTCTCTTCACCTGTTCTTTCATCTCTGCTGCTTTGCAGGTAGGGCTTCATTTCTCTGCAGTCATGGCTCATTGTTATTGGCACCAGCTGAGAAAGACAGGAAGTCCTGAAGTTACATCCTCTCTGGAGTACCGTCGTCAACTCGTAAACAAAAGACAGAAACAAACTCCCCTACTCACCAAACAGTGCCACCTACTGCACAATCTGTCCAACTGTGTAACCAACCATTTAATTTAGAAAGCTGTACATTCCCTGGTACAGTCAACTTCATGAGACAAATACTGAAAATATTCTGATAATTTATTTAATTTATTATTAAAAATGATTTCTTTATCTATTAAATTCATTGGAACTATTACATTTATTGGAACTATTTTTCCTAGAGTAGTAAGATATTTAGGAAAAAATGAACCTACATTTTTAAATAAAAATGTGTCTATATCTTTATTTGTAAAAACTAATAACCCATTTTATAAGCGCAATAAGACCCTCCAGGGTTGTAAAGGCCCAGGGCGTACGGTTATTGCAGCACAAACACCCTGCCGTGTCTTACTGCTTACATAATGCATTGTCTAGTGACAGTTATATAAGTGTTATTCCTGTGGCACAGTGCATACTCTTTTAGAGGTGGAGTCATTTGAACGCCTAGATGTATAGAGCATGTTTTTGTGATTTTTTTTTTTTGATCATCTTTATTAAGGGGTCAGTTATTGATTTTTGAAAACAGATTGTTCTAGGTGGATGTCAATCTAATAACATCACTAGATAAAAAGTTATGGGGATTCATTTTTAGTGCCATATGAATGACTGTTCAGACTGTATGACTTAACTGTGCTGTACACAGCTTGTTTTTTCGCCCATTCCAGGAACACTGTTACAAATCTACTTACAATTCGATTGAGTTTTTTTTTTTTTTACAATACATTTTTAACCTATGCTATGTGTTTGTGTGATTATTTCCCTTTCTATTGCTGTACACTGCTTAGTCATTAATTCAATAACTGTTACAATACTCCATCTGTCACAAAAACAACACATGTTGTAAACTGTGTTATTATTCACATGCTGTCTAGGTCATTCTTGTACATGATTAGTACAGATGTATTATCTTATACTATTTGTTTACAATATCTGAAGAGTTTTTAGAATTTAGTTTGAAGCAGTAAATCAATATGGTTGTCTTCTCAAAAAGTAAGGTAATTCATTGCAAAAAACTACGTCAATGCATCAGTTAGGGTTAACGTCAAAGCAACAAAAGTTAAAACAAGGAAAAACTGTAAATGAGTTTCAATACTACCCCCGCTCACTCAGTGATACCCTACGCCTACACTACCATACACTACACTACACTACCATACACTACACTACCATACCCTACACTACACTGCCATACACTACACTACTATACCCTACACTACACTACACTATCCTACACTGCCATACACTACACTTACATACCCTACACTACACTACACTATCCTACACTACCATACACTACACTACCATACCCTACACTACACTACCATACCCTACACTACCATGCACTATCAAACACTACACTACACTACACTACCATACACTACACTACACTACACTACACTACCATACACTACCAAACACTACACTATCCTACACTACCATACACTGCACTACACTACCATACACTACACTACACTACCGTACACTACACTACCATACACTACACTACACTACCATACACTACACTACACTACCATACACTACACTACCATACACTTCACTACACTACCATACACTACCCTAGACTACACTACCATACACTACACTACCATACCCTACACTATACTGTCCTACACTACCATACACTACACTACCATACCCTACACTACACTACCATACACTACACTACACTGCACTACACTACCATACACTACCAAACACTACACTATCCTACACTACCATACACTACACTACCATACACTACCCTACACTACACTACCATACACTACACTACCATACCCTACACTATACTATCCTACACTACCATACACTAAACTACCATAACCTACACTACACTACCATACACTACACTACCATACACTACCCTACACTATCATACACTACCCTACACTACACTATCCTACACTACCATACACTACACTACCATACACTACCCTACACTACACTATCCTACACTACCATACACTACACTACCATACCCTACACTACACTACCATACACTACCAAACACTACACTATCCTACACTACCATACACTACACTACACTACCGTACACTACACTACCATACACTACACTACACTACCATACACTACACTATACTATACTACACTACCATACACTACACTACCATACCCTACACTACACTACCATACACTACACTACACTACACTACCATACCCTACACTACACTACACTACCATACACTACACTACACTACCATACACTACCCAACACTATCATACACTACCCTACACTACACTATCCTACACTACACTACACTACCATACACTACCCAACACTATCATACACTACCCTACACTACACTATCCTACACTACCGTACACTACACTACCATACACTACACTACACTACCCTACACTACACTACCATACATTACCCTACACTACACTATCCTACACTACACTACACTACCATACACTACACTACACTACCATACACTACCCAACACTATCATACACTACCCTACACTACACTATCCTACACTACCGTACACTACACTACCATACACTACACTACACTACACTACACTACCCTACACTACACTACCATACACTACACTACACTACCCTACACTACACTACCGTACACTACACTGCCATACCCTACACTATACTATCCTACACTACCATACACTACACTACACTACCATACACTACACTACACCTACACTACCATACACTACACTACACTACCATACACTACCCTACACTACACTACCATACACTACACTACCATATCCTACACTATACTATCCTACACTACCATACACTACACTACACTACCATACACTACACTACACTACACTACCATACACTACACTACACTACCGTACACTACACTACCATACACTACACTACACTACCATACCATACACTACACTACCATACACTACCCTACACTATCATACACTACCCTACACTACCATACACTACACTACCATACCCTACACTACACTACCATACACTACACTACCATACACTACCCTACACTATCATACACTACCCTACACTACACTATCCTACACTACCATACACTACACTACCATGCACTACCAAACACTACACTATCCTACACTACCATACACTACACTACACTACACTACACTACCATACACTACACTACACTACACCACACTACCATACACTACCCAACACTACACTATCCTACACTGCACTACACTACACTACCATACACTACCCAACACTACACTATCCTACACTACCATACACTACACTACACTACACTACACTACACTACACTACCATACCCTACACTACACTACCCTACACTACACTATCCTACACTACCATACACTACACTACCATACCCTACACTACACTACCATACACTACACTACCATACACTACCCTACACTACACTATCCTACACTACACTACACTACCATACACTACACTACACTATCCTACACTACACTATCCTACACTACCATACACTACACTACACTATACTACACTACACTACACTACCCTACACTGCCATACACTACACTACCATACACTACACTTCACTAGAATATCCTACACCACACTTAATGTTGTGTTATCATTCACATGGTTTCCAATGAAGGTATTGTACATCAGTAATATGGATGTGTTATCTTATACTATTTGTTTACAATATCTGACGTTTTTAGTTCCAAGCATCAATCAATCAATCTTTATTTGATATAGCGCCCTTCACAATAAACTGTCGCAAGGCGCTTCACAGGTACAACATAACAGTAATTATTAATACTATGCAAGCGATCGCAAACATTAAAACAGTCAATACAAAAATCAATTCAAGTTCAATACAATACAGGGTAAAAACATGACTTAATATTAAGATGTGAACGATAGATTATAAAGGTGTTGGTGCCTCCCTTACAGAGGCCCTAAAGACAAATGCTCTCCCACCTGACACCTTAGGGACAGTAAGCAATCCTGCGTCCTGGGATCTCAGTGGTCATATTGGTATACATGGGATTAAAATATCATTTAAAGCCAAACCGTTTAACCACCCAGCTGCCCATTTATTTGGTCAATTTCCAAGTCAAAAATGGGTATTTTTGTTTTTTACAGATTTTTCATTCTTTGCCATTTGGACTGTTTTAAAACAACGCTTTGCCTTATGTTTAAAGATACACACTTTTCTATTGTAGTTATGAAAAACGGAAATATATTATTTAAATATAACTTAAATAACAAAATAAAAAATGTATTTACAATGATAGCGTTATATAAATCACAAAATAGCATACTTTTTCCAATGACAGCCTGATATAAGTATAAATAACATTATATATATATATATATATATATATATATATATATATATATATATATATATATATATATATATATATAAACAATTGCAGCATTATACAACAACACAACAAAAAGTCGCTATTTAGAAATAATTTTTTGTGCTATAGAGCACAGAAATTTATTGTGCTATTCAAAGCAGACTGCCTTCAAACTTTCATAAATGCTAACGTCTTTATTATTAATCGTTTATCCAAGGCAACTTACAGAGATTAGGGTGTGTGAATTATGCATCAGCTGCAGTGTCACTTACAACAACATCTCACCCAAAAGACAGAGCACAAAGAGGTTAAGTGACTTGCTCAGGGTCACACAGTGAGTCAGTGGGTGAGCCGGGATTTGAACCAGGGACTTCTTGGAACAAGCCCCTTTTTATAACCACTGGACCACACATCCTCCTTTATCTAGTGCATATACAGTACTGTGCAAAAGTTTTAGGCAGGTGTGAAAAAATGCTGTAAAGTAAGAATACTTTCAAAAATAGACATGTTAATAGATTATATTTATCAATTAACTAAATGCAAAGTGAGTGAACAGAAGAAAAATCTAAATCAAATCCATATTTGGTGTGACCACCCTTTGCCTTCAAAACAGCATCAATTCTTCTAGCTACACTTGCACAAAGTCAGGGATTTTGTAGGCATATAGTCAGGTGTATGATTAAACAATTATACCAAACAGGTGCTAATGATCATCAATTCAATATGTAGGTTGAAACACAATCATTAACTGAAACAGAAACAGCTGTGTAGGAGGAATAAACTGGGTGAAGAACAGCCAAACTCAGCTAACAAGGTGAGGTTGCTGAAGACAGTTTACTGTCAAAAGTCATACACCATGGCAAGACTGAGCACAGCAACAAGACACAAGGTAGTTATACTGCATCAGCAAGGTCTCTCCCAGGCAGAAATTTCAAGGCAGACAGGGGTTTCCAGATGTGCTGTCCAAGCTCTTTTGAAGAAGCACAAAGAAACGGGCAACGTTGAGGACCGTAGGACGCAGTGGTCGGCCAAGGAAACTTACTGCAGCAGATGAAAGACACATCATGCTTACTTCCCTTCGCAATCGGAAGATGTCCAGCAGTGCCATCAGCTCAGAATTGGCAGAAAACAGTGGGACCCTGGTACACCCATCTATTGTCTGGAGAAGTCTGGTCAGAAGTGGCCTTCATGGAAGACTTGCGGCCAAAAGCCATACCTCCGACGTGGAAACAAGGCCAAGCGACTCAACTATGCACGAAAACACAGGAACTGGGGTGCAGAAAAATGGCAGCAGGTGCTCTGGACTGATGAGTCAAAATTTGAAGTATTTGGCTGTAGCAGAAGGCAGTTTGTTCGCCAAAGGGCTGGAGAGCGGTACACGAATGAGTGTCTGCAGGCAACAGTGAAGCATGGTGGAGGTTCCTTGCAAGTTTGGGGCTGCATTTCTGCAAATGGAGTTGGGGATTTGGTCAGAATTAATGGTCTCCAATGCTGAGAAGTACAGGCAGATACTTATCCATCATGCAATACCATCAGGGAGGCATCTGATTGGCCCCAAATTTATTCTGCAGCATGACAACGACCCCAAACATACAGCGAAAGTCATTAAGAACTATCTTCAGCGTAAAGAAGAACAAGGAGTCCTGGAAGCGATGGTATGGCCCCCACAGAGCCCTGATCTCAACATCATCGAGTCTGTCTGGGATTACATGAAGAGAGAGAAGCAACTGAGGCTGCCTAATTCCACAGAAGAACTGTGGTTAGTTCTCCAAGATGTTTGGGTCAACCTACCTGCCGAGTTCCTTCACAAACTGTGTGCAAGTGTACCTAGAAGAATTGATGCTGTTTTGAAGGCAAAGGGTGGTCACACCAAACATTGATTTGATGTAGATTTTTCTTCTGTTCACTCACTTTGCATTTTGTTAATTGATAAATATAAACTATTAACATGTCTATTTTTGAAAGCATTCTTACTTTACAGCATTTTTTCACACCTGCCTAAAACTTTTGCACAGTACTGTATATCAGAAAACTTGAATTGCAAATGTTCAATCACGTCATACAGGGTGATGGATGTGGTAAACTTTCTATCTTCCACAGTTTTCGGGTACAGGTGTGTATCACTGTTATACACATTATTATCTGTGAAGTGTACTTCATCTACAGAATAAATCAGTTCCTTACAACCCCTTGCAACATGTGTCCTCCGAAACGAGTGTCGTCAGCCATCTGCTTTTTATTGCTCTGCAAGCCTGCCATGCAGCCATCTCAGAACTTACAGCGGCAGAGGATCACGCAGTTCTGAACTGCATACTGGCTGGCCTGCAGGCGCCCGGCCAGCCACAGGGGTCGCTGGTGTGTGTTCAGCCAAGGACTTCCCAGCCGATCTAACCCCTACCCCACCTGGGCAGCGCTTGACCAATTGCGCACCGTCCCCTGGGAACTCCCATCCACGGTCGGCAGTAGCTTGGATTCGAACTGGCAATCTCCAAGCTAAAGGGCGCGTTCTGCACTTCAGGTGGAGTGACTATACCGGATGTTCCACCCAGGAGCTCCCATTCTGTGCATCTTTCATGAAAAAGTAAGTTTACCATGGGCCTCTGGGTGAAAATGAATGTGTCTTGTGTCATCTTGTTTATCTTACCAAATGATGGCTGTCTTTCTTGTGATTCTTCATCCCTTTCAGAAGGGTTTATTGATACTACGTGTGTTCGTGTGTTTGGATGTGTCTCAGGGGGTGGTGTGTGATGCAGGAGGGATGGCGGTGGGGGGTGCAGAGTTAGGGCTGAAAATCCTAGCACTGTATGTCCCAACTTTTGTTGTTTGACATGAACCCTAATTGATGCAATAACAGAGTTTTTGCAATGAATATTATGTTAAGGTTTGAACAAAGGACCTGTTTAAAAAACATTTTACAACCAGCTTAAAAGGGGGGGGGGTAAAACTCTGTGAACAGAGTAGCATTTGGTTGAATACTTTTTAAGATACAGAGTGGTGGAAAAAAACAGCTTGTGACAGGGATGGCTAAGTGGTGACGTCAGGCCAGATGCAGTAAGAAAAAAAACTCAAAAATACTGCTGTGCAAAGGCAAAGAGAGACCCCATTCTAAAAATAAACAAACAATCACATACAGGGCTCCTCACCCTGTTACACAGCTGTTTTTCATTTTTTCTTTAGAAATGATTAAGACGCTTCTTTGTACACCTACACATAGTCCCGGGGGTGAAGATGTGCAGCGGGGTATTCATATGTGAATATGAAGTTGTTCATTAAAGCACACATTGACAGCAAACATTGTGGGAATGCTAAGGCAGTTACTGAACATGTTACCAATCACAAGGACATTTCACAGTGTTATGTCCCTATGGCCAGTCTTCAGGGAGAATTTGTCATGTGCTTAGTGATGTCATTGATGATGTCATATGTGATGGGAAATCCATTACAATTGTTACAATTCTTCGATCCATTGATGTTGAGGCTTAAAAGTTTTAAACTGAGATGAGGCAAAACACACATGATGATAATTGGCCAGTTAAAAGCTGACAATTCCCTTTGAATTGAAAGCACACTGCAGAACCTCATGACATCATTTAAGAGCGTCACCATGTTCAAATTAAATTTAAATTAAATTCTTTTTTTTTAAACCCTACCTGAAGACGTTAGTCACAATTGTTATGCTTATGTGTTTATAATGTGGATCTGCATCAGCCACGCAGAACTCACCTGTCTACAGATTAAAAGGTGACAATCTGTTTTAAAGCACTTTGGAGATTATACACACAGCACAACCTAATTGCGTGATTTAAAAGTTTAACCAGCTTTCAACTGAAATGTGTTGGTTCAGTGAGACCTTAAAGAAACTGCTGTATTCGTCCCATCCCTAATATATATATATATATATATATATATATATATATATATATATATATATATATATATATATATATATATATATATATATATATATATATATATATATATATATATATATATATATATATATATATATATATATATATATAAAATCAAAGCTAAACCATAGATATGCATGTGTGTGTGTATGCTTACGGATTTATTTGTAATATTATATTGAAAAACCCAAACCTAATTTGAATACATTGTAACTCATTTTGTCTCCTCATACAGACACCAATAGTACTGGTTGTTTTGAGGTGTATTAATGCCGTTTGTTAATATACTTTTATAGGGGGTTGAAATTTGCCATGACACCGGCACTCCTACAGTAGCACCTTCAAAGCTATATTACAGCTAATCCCCCCTTGCATTCCATTGTTGTGCACAAGCTTCCATTGAACAGCAGAGATATTAAAATAATCATGTCGGGAGGGGTAGATAATTTTAAGAGCAATAACAAAATGCCATACACAGCCCTAATCGTCAGCAAAAAACAGAGTAAACGTGCTGTATTTAGAGAAGTAATGTTGAGAATGTGATTCTATTACTTATCTTTGATGCATAACACACACTTAAGAATGATTTCTGACTTTTGAGATTTATGTTCTTCAATATTTCTGTAATCAACAAACTGCTGCTATTAATTTAACTTTCTTTGGGTCTGGTGTTTATGATCATAGTAAATCCTCGATCTCTCCGAACTTAAATAATATTTTAATATTGGATACCACACCCTGTTATTCTGGTCCAAAATTTAAATTAAACCACACATGTAAACATGGCAGAGAAAGGGAAACTGATTGGTACTGTTTTCCCTTTTCAAGCTGAAATGTTTTCTCCTGAATTCCATCCTAGAAAAACAAATAAAGAGAGACGGACCAAAAAATGGGAGGGAGCATCAATGAGACAAGGCTGGGGTCTGGTGGGAGAACGCTTTGATGGTAACAAACGCCAGTCAAAGGGTTTCGGAACACAATGTGACAGAGAGGGCGAGCAGAAGCTACTCCGGCCCCTCTCAATATACCGGACATGTGACACTCAAGTGTGGACGTAGTGTGGGGACAGCACCAGGACCCCTCACTAGTGCACACTTGGGGACAGGTCCGGTCTATTGAAGGTAAGAATGTTGACGGCACTGGGGCGCTAGTATTTCCACACTTCATTAGCAAGGGACAATTACTGTATAGGGTAAACCTTGCCACGGGCACAGGGCAGTCTGTAACACAATTATTGGTTCCCCAGTCTTATCGGACCAAGTCATGAGGCTGGCGCATGATATCCCTTTTGTGGGGCACCTCGGAGCGGACAAGACAAGGGAGCGAATATTGGCTCTATCTTATTGGGCAGGACTTCATAAAGATGTCGAAATATGTAGCCACATGCCCAGACTGCCAGCGAGTAGCACCGGGTCGAGTGCACCCTGCCCCTTTGGTCCCACTGCCGATTATTTCCATCCCCTATGAAAGCATTGCAATGGACATAGTGAGCCCTTTGCTACCTTCTGATTCCAGGTATACGCATATATTAGTGGTGGTAGATTACGCAACACGATACCCGGAGGCAGTTCCATTGAGGTCCACTAGTGCCGCTGCGATAGCCAAAGAACTAGTGCAGATTATGGCTAGAGTAGGGATTCCCAAGGAGATTTTGACAGATCATGGAACCAACTTTCTTTCTAACATGCTACAGCAAGTGTATAAAATGTTAAAAATACGTCCCATCAGGACATCTGTTTATCATCCGCAGCATGATGGTTTGGTGGAACGTTTTAATCAGACCCTAACGCAGATGCTGAGACGGTTTTGTAAATCAAGCGCAAAAGCATTGGCCATCGCTTCTTCTCTACTTCCTTTTTGCAGTGAAAGAGGTTCTCCCCCTTCAAGCTCTTGTACGGCCGACAGCCTTACGGCATCCTCGATCTGCTGAGAGAGGGGTGGGAGGAGCACAAAGGCTCGTCCAAAAATGTAGTGCAGCATGTGCTCCTACTTAGAGATCACCTGGATTTGGTCAGTTGTTTGGCCAAGGACAACCTCAAATCGCCTCAGCACCGGCAACAGCAGCATTAGAATAAAAATGCACTAATTCGAACCTTTCGACCAGGAGACAAGGTAATGCTGCTGCTTCCCTCCTCAGAATTGAAATTATGTGCTAAATGGCAGGGGCCACATGAAGTGATTTGGGCTGTAGGGAAGGTGAATTATGAAATTAGACAGGCCAATTGCTGTAGTGAATGTGAAATTTATCATGTCAATTTATTAAAGCCCTAGCAGGCAAGGGAGGCCTTATTTATAGCCCCAGGCGAAGTAGAGGATGATTTAGGCCCTTGTCTAGAGACCCCTAGCACTAAAGTAATTTCAATGGGGGAACAGTTGTTTCCAGATCAGCAACGAGAGCTGCGTAAGCTTATTGTGGAGTACAATAATGTTTTTTTCTGACTTGCCCGGTAGAACTAACCTTGTTGAATATGCCATTATCTCTCCCTCAGGTGTCACAGTACAAGAGAGACCTTATGGGATCCCAGAAAGTTGACAAAGTGGTGTTAGCAAAGAGGTATGGGCGATGCTCGAACTTGAGGTGATTGAGCCTTCCAGGAGCGAGTGGTGCAGTCCAATTGTCATAGTGGCCAAAAGGACGGCACCAACCGCTTCTGCGTTAATTTCCGTAAGGTAAACGCTCTTGCCAAGTTCCGCACCAACCTTCTAGATGGACTGGGAACGGCAAAGTTTATCTCCACTCTGGACCTGACAAGGAGATACTAGCAGATCCCCTTAACCCGCAGCTCTAGAGAGAAAATCGCATTTTCAACCCCTGAAGGGCTGTTTCATTTCAAAACCATGCCGTTTGGGCTACATGGTGTGCCCGCTGCCTTTCAGAGACTGATGGATCAGGTCTTATGCCCACATCATGAATATGCAGCAGCGTATATTGATGATGTGGTTATTTACAGCTCCAGTAAGATATAATGATGCTAAAAACACTTGTATACATCATATTAGCACAAGCAGCTCTTTGATTTTTCTACACTTTAATTTGAGATATCTGAAAGGACGTGAATAGGTCCCGAGGAGCTACATTACACATGTTTGGTTTTCAAGGAACCTTGGTAAATGCTACTTGATTGAGGGAATTGATAAAGTTCCTAGTACTAAGACGTAAAATAAAAATAAAAGATTTTAAAGAATCCTTGTTTATCACTGCTTTAAAGAAGGGTTCTGCAGTACAGGGCTAAGAAGAGGCAAGAAAATGGATTTTAAAGAAGCTTTGTTTATCACTGCTTTAAAGAAGGGTTCTGCGGTACAGGGCTAAGAAGAGGCAAGAAAATAGATTTTAAAGAAGCTTTGTTTATCACTCCTTTAAGATGACTAAGAAGATGTAATATCTATTAAGAGAGATGCAATGTTCTTTGGCACCACTGTCTGCTGCTGTCTAGTCTTCACCATACTGTATCAGACAGCTCTCTGTGGCTGAGGAGATGGAGGATATTTACTCTGGTTTGCAGGGACCAGAAGAGGATATGTACCCTACAGTGAGACGAGGTGAACAGCAGGCTGACAGACACACAGGTATTGAGCAAGTGTATTAGACTGGCTCAGAGCCTATGAAGTAACTTGATTCTCTTGCAGTTTATTTATGATATTAAATATAGTACAGTACAGCTTGTATAGTATAACATACATAGAATAGATGCTTAATAGGTTGAAAACTAGCTTCTGAATAAATATATAAATAGAGACATATTTGGCAAAAATTGGAAGGCGACATATTAGACTTGTTTTCTGGTCAACTGCCATTACGGGTATGAAATGTGTGGATAACTACAAGGGTCAGACTTTTCTACATTATGGCAGTTATAGTTCATTTTGAATAGCATAGCCTTAGGTAGGCCTCCTTTTGTTTTGGAAGGAAAACGAGTGTCTAAGAACTATGTAAATATAGGAATGCTCCTTAGTAGCTACAGCACAGTTTTTGCAGTTGCTAACTACAGTATAGGTGCTCTAACTCTGAGCTATTGCTGTACTAACTAGACCCAATACCTAACTTGAGCAATGTGTGTACAGAACTGTCAAGCTGTATAGTTGTGGTGTTACTGCATGAAGGTGAGCATACATGTTGTTGATACTCTGAAATAATTATACTTGAGTTGATATTTAATGAGGGTCGGAAACCTGTTCTGTCTATGGCTGACTTGGCTTGTTAAATGTTTTTTTTTTTTTTCTCAGTGTTGGACTAATAACAAAAGCTTATCTTTAGTGTAGTTTCAGCACCTCTCTGTGCCTTGCTCACTGATTGGTGCAGTCACTTAAAGAAACCTGTACATTTGAATTTTCTTAAAGGGGTCAGTCGCCCATGTCATTGTTATTTCATTATAAAGTCATACTGCCTTTGCCATTTATTATTGGGAAGTAGTTCACTTTCTTCTATCCCTGTTTTAGCAATGTTTTAGAACTTAAAAATACAGCACTGTAATAAACCAGGGCATTCATCTTCAAGTTTTTTTTTTTTTTTTTAATAGCCAGCCTCACTGTGCTGCCTAGCCCTGGATTCACTGCATGTGTGTATTTAATGTCAGAGAATATAAAGTGCAAGGTAATGGAGTCTCAAGCACTTTGTTTTGTGTAGAGTTGCATCAGTCTTGTATTTAGTAGTAGGCAGATCTTTGTTTTGCTTTTGCAGTGTGTGGTTTAGTTGCCATGGTGATTTTCACACTATAGCACAGTGATAACTCCTGACTCACTGTTGATGTTTGATTCATAGCCTCAGCTGTTCTTCATTCTAGTTTATTTATGGTTTACACAACAGCATGATTCACATAAATGACTGGCTTCCGTCCTCTATTTTCTTGAATCCCTGTATCAAAGAGTTACTGGAATGATCAGCAGATAGCAGTGAATCACACAGACACTATAGTTGGCTCTTCAGCAGAGAAATTGAGTTTTGCCAGATGCAGGTTGCTTTCTTCTTACTTTCTTCCATCAGTAAATTCAGCAGCAGGTTTGGTAGTACAGAAAGAGCTTGAACAGTTCTCTGTCATGTCTGCGCTGTGTGGGTGTGCTCTCAAACATTCTGCAGCTTCCTGCTCAGACTGCTTACCCACATCTCAGGAGGCTGTGTGGTCCAGTCGTTAAAGAAAAGGGCTTGTAATCACGAGGTCCCTGGTTCAAATCCCAGTTCACTCACTGACTCACTGTGTGACCCTGAGTAAGTCACTTAACCTCCTTGTGTTCTGTCTTTTGGGTGAGATGTTGCTGTAAGTGACTCTGCAGCTGATGCATAGTTCACACACCCTAGTCTCTGTAAGTCACCTTGGATAAAGGCATCTGCTAAATAAACAAATAATAATGTCAGACCAGGAGACAGGAATATAGTAACAGAAATAGTTCTGTATTGCTCCTAAGCGTTACATCATGACCATCGAATTAAACATAGATTCTCCAAGCTTATACTGATTTAGTGCACTTCAGTGAAACAAATGGTCCTGCCTCTTAATCCAAATCTGTCCAATCAGTAGCAAGGTAATTAAGTCATTAGCCAGTAGAAAATACCTAGTCTTAATGTTGACACACAGCTTGACGAAATTATATAACATAGTCAGTGTGTGATTTGGGCTACGTGTTTAGGACACATGAAATCACAAATTATTATTATTATTATTATTATTATTATTATTATTATTATTATTATTATTTATTTTTTTAGCAGACGGTCTTACCCAGTGCAACTTACAGTTGTATACAAAATAAAATACAATAAGAATTACAGTAAAATTAAGAGCAAGATACAAAATACAACGACTTCAGTCCTAATAACAGCAAATACAAAACACAGTACAATCTGATATCGGGGCAGTTCAAGAGCAGATAACAGTGTCGATAGTTACATCAGGGTTAGATACGAGTGCAAGTGAAATACAAAATACTACAGATTCGATTAAGTGCAGGATTAAATACAGTAAAATAGGGAGCAGATAAGTGCAAGTTAAAGTGCATTAAAGGCTGAGTGCTAGACTGTCTGGAAGGGAAGAGTTGTGTTTTACAGGTGTTGTCTGAAGAGGTGTCTTGAGGAGGCACTGGAAGGTGGTCAGGGACTGAGCAGTCCTGACATCCATAGGACGGTCATTCCACCACTGCGGGGCGAGGGTGGAGAAGGAGCGGGCTCTGGAGGCAGGGGAGCGTAGAGGAGGTAGAGCCAGTCTTCTAGTGCAGGAGGAGCGGAGGGGTCGAGTGGGGGTGTAGGGAGAGATGAGGGTCTGGAGGTAGCTGGGTGCAGTCTGCTCAAGGCATCTGTAGGCTTGTACAAGAGTCTTGAACTGGATGCGAGCGGTGATCAGGAGCCAGTGGAGTGAGCGGAGCAGTGGAGTAGCGTGGGAGAAGCAAGGCAGAGAGCTCACCAGGCGATCAGTGGAGTTCTAGATGAGCTGGAGCAGACGGTTAGCGTACGCAGGGAGGCCGGCCAGGAGGGAGTTGCAGTAGTCTAGGCGGGAGAGTACCAGGGCCTGGACGAGGAGTTGCGTGGAGTAGTTGGTCGGATTCTTCGTATGTTGCTCAGGAAGAATTGGCAGATGCATGCTAGAAGTAGGAGGCAGGGGTCCAGGGTTACTCCAAGGTTCTTGGCTGAGGAGGAGGGCGAGAGCGTGGTCGATTAGTAGTAAAGGCACGACAGCGACTGTCACTTTTCTAAGCCCCGCCCCTTTGATTGATTTATGACCTTAAGCTCTGCCCCTTTCCATGCCTCTGAGTGATTTATGGCCCTTAAGCCCCACCCCCTTTTCCCACACTCTGAGTGATTTATCGCCCCTTTTCCCACGTTTTTGAGTGATTTATGACCCGCCCCTTTTTCTGACATTAACGGATGTCTGTCAAAATAACTCTCCCCTAAAAATGGCGTCTGTTTTGCTCCTAGTTTATAGTCTATAACATAGAAATGAAAAAAACAAAAAGAAAAAGGAAAAAGCAAGTTGTATTGTTGTGCATTTCTTTTTTGACTATGTTGGAAATCCTCTGTAATAATAAGCAGGGTTATTAACAAACAGAGTCCCTAAACATTTTTGACTATGTTCAAAACCCTCTGTAATAATAACCCAGGTTACTAACAAACAAAAAGTCCCTAAACATATGAAAAAGTTTCAACATCAGTGTATTACACACATATTACACTGAGAGTAACCCATAATGGCATGCTTCAAATGTGCTGGACCCAACATTTCTGTTGGTTTCCAGGGGTATCGGTGTCATTCCATAATACACATGGTTCTATATAATGGTTGATTTTAATATTACAACATATTCTAAAAAACGATTTAAAGTTGTTTTTGAATCCAATAAATGTTAGCACAGGCTGAATTGTAAAGATTTTAGTTTTTTTTTTTATGAGCCTACCCATAATGCACCTGGATTTGCATAATGGATCCTATTAATATTACAGAGAACTCTAAAAAACTAGTTAATGTTATTTTAGAAGCTAAACAATTTTACCACTACATTCTTTGGCTTGATATGATTATTTTAACCCTTTGCAGTCCATTTATTATTTTAAAAGAACAAAGTTAAAACAGAGCAACATTTCGTCAAGCTGTGTGTCAACATTAAGACTGTATTTTCTACTGGCTAATGACTTAATTACCTTGCTACTGATTGGACAGATTTGGATTAAGGACCATTTGTTTCACTGAAGTTGGATTACTGAAGTGCACTAAATCAGTATAAGCTTGGGGAATCGATGTTTAATTCGATGGTCATGATGTAACGCTTAGGAGCAATACAGAACTATTTCTTTTACTATATTCCTGTCTCCTGGTCTGACATTATTATTTGTTTATTTAGCAGACGCCTTTATCCAAGGTGACTCACAGAGACTAGGGTGTGTGAACTATGCATCAGCTGCAGAGTCACTTACAGCAACATCTCACCCAAAAGACAGAGCACAAGGAGGTTAAGTGACTTGCTCAGGGTCACACAGTGAGTCAGTGAGTGAGCCGGGATTTGAATCAGGGACCTCGTGGTTACAAGCCCTTTTCTTTAACGACTGGACCACACAGCCTCCTGAGATGTGGGTAAGCAGTCTGAGCAGGAAGCTGCAGAATGTTTGAGAGCACACCCACACAGCACAGACATGACAGAACTGTTCAAGCTCTTTCTGTACTACCAAACCTGCTGTTAAAATTACTGATGAAAGAAAGTAAGAAGAAAGCAACCTGCATCTGGCAAAACTCAATTTCTCTGCTGAAGAGCCAACTATAGTGTTTGTATGATTCAAGTCATTATTTTATTACTATAACATCTCAAAAAAGCTCTGCAGATGTCCGTGATATTCTCTGAGCGCTGATGCAGTAACAGCCTGCTTGTTTCCTTATGGCCGCCGTTATCTGATGCCAGGGGGAAGTATTACTATTCATGAGATACGCCCTTTTTTCGGCTTGTCTCGGCTCCTGTCGCTCCCACTCGGCCATTGAATGGTTTTCTCGGCTTTTTCCAGAGAAAAAACGACTAGAAACCCGTTTTTTGATGATGTCGGACAGGGTCCGACATTGGACCGGATAGGAATAATTGCAATGTCGGACCAGGTCCGACATAGGACCGCAAAGGGTTAATCCAAAGAATGTAGTGGTAACATTTATCAACGTCTAAAATACTTTTTAAAGGCTTTTGCACTATATTCAGTTTGAGGACGCTGTAATATTAATAGCAACCATTATGCAAATCCATGGGCATTATGGGTAGGCTTCTAAAAACCCTAAAACCTTTACAATTCAAACTGTGCTAACATTTTAGCTTCTAAAATACCTTTAAAGCGTTTTTAGAGGACATTGTAATATTATTAGCAACCATTATATAGAACCATGTGTATTATGGAATGACACAGATACCTACCACAGACTGGAAATCCAACAGAAATGTAGGGCCCAGCACATTTGACACATATTGATATGGGTTAATTTTCAGGGTAATATGTGTATAATAGACTGATTATGATTTTTTTATATGTTTAGGGACTGTTTGTTTGTTAGTAATCCTGGTTATTGTTATGGAGAGTCTCGAACATAGTCAAAAAAGAAATGCATTACAATACAACTTTTTTTTTCTTTCTGTTTTTGCTTTTCTACGTGTCTATAAACAAGGGGCACAACTGACACCATTTTTAGGGGAGGGCTATTTTTGACGGACATCCGGTTAATGTCAGAAAAAAGGGGCGGGTCATAAGGGGTCATAAATCACTCAAAAGTGTGGGGAAAAGGGGCAGGGCTTAAGGGCCATAAATCACTCAGAGTGTTGGGAAAAGGGGTGGGGCTTAAGGGCCATAAATCAATCAAAGTGTGTGGAAAGGGGTGGGGCTTGGTGTCATAAAGCAACCAATAGGGGCAGGGCTTGGGTCATAAATCAAGCAAGAGGTGTGAAAGGGGTGGGGTTTATGGTCATAAATCAATCAAATGGGTGGGGCTTAGAAAAGTGGCAGTCACCGTGGTGCCTTTACTACTTAGATTCCAGATGAATGGAGATAGAGGGATCAGAGGAGGGGGAAGATGAGGAGGGGAGGAGGTTGAGTTTGAGGTGATGCGAGTGCATGCAGGAGGAGATAGCAGGCAGACAGATGGAGATATGGGAGGGTATGGTGGGGTCAGAGGGGGGGATGAAGAGGAAGATCTGAGCATCATCAGCATAGAAATGGTATGAGAAACCATAGGATGAGATGAGGGGGCCCAGGGAAGGGGTGTAGAGAGAGAACAGGAAAGGACCCAAGGCAGGTCAGGAGGTTAGGGGACAGAGGGAGGTGAGGGAGGAGAAGAGGGTGGAGGTAGCAGAGTCTACAGATAGTTGGGAGAAGGAGTTGATAGGGGGGAGGTGAGATACAGTGGTGGAGCCAGGACAGAGGGGGAGAGAGAGAGCGGGTTATGGCAGGAGGTGACAGTGGGGGTAGGTGGAGTAGGGAGAGAGGGGAGAGACAGAGAAAAAGAGATGAAATAGTGATCAGAGACGCCCAGAGGGGTGACAGTGGGTGGAGGGGCAGCAGGCCATGGAGAAGGTGAGGTCCAGTTGATGACCAGCTTTGTGGGTAGGAGGGAATGGAGAAAGAGAGAAGTTGAAAGAGTGAAGGAGAAGAAGGAATCCGTCAGAGTGTGTGGGGTTGGAGAGATGGATATTGAAATCACCTAACAGGATAGCTGGGGTTGACAGAGAGGGGATGGAGGAGAGTAGATAGTCAAGTTCATCGAGAAAGTGAGTGAGAGGTCCAGGGGGACGGTACAGTACAATTAGCAGGAGTTGACAGGGAGAGGTTAGTTGGACAGAGTGAAATTCAAACGGTGTTAACAGAGAGTGAGGAGAGGTCAGAGGGGAAAGAAAAGAGTAAGGAGGGAGAGAGGAGAAGACCAGTCCCACCTCCCCGTCTAGTGAGATGTGGAGTATGGGACTGGACATGGAGAGAGGACAGGCAGCATGAGTTACAGTGTTATCAGGAGAGAGCCATGTTTCAGTGAGAGCAAGGAAATCAAGAGAGAGGTGGGAGGCAAAGGCAGAGATGAAATCAGCTTTATCAGCAGAAGAGTGACAGTTCCAGGGGGCATCAGAGAGAGTGCGGGAGAGGAGAGAGTGGGAAGGGGGAGCAGCAGAGGGATGAGGTTAGAGGGGTTAGAGGAGTGAGGACAGAGGATGGGAGCGAGAGGACAGAACAGGGATGAGAGAGAGACAGCCATGGCACACAGGTGAGACAGATAGGTACAGTAGTAGTAGTAGTGGGTGGATGGTACAGACCTGGCCGCTGCTAGGTTTGGATTTTCTCCAACAGCCTCTCCTCACATCCTCACTTTGCAAGGGAACTGGTTAACAGCTGCTAAACTGTGCTAAGACAATACTTAAGCAATACAATACTTTCAGTGCACTTCAATGGAATCACACAACTACAAAAGCTGTGTCGAAACCAATCAAATTGCAAATCAACCTATATTCAATTTAACCACTCACCTGGTATTAATCACAATAGTGGATCACCCAATTAAAACACCACCTTAATAATGTTACTTTAATATAGCTAATGTAAAGAGTTGGAATGAGGCCTCTAGTAGCCACTGGAAGAGATTTGGAAAAGGTCCTCGCTTGGACTGCCACAGCTCAGACTGCCCTTGGACGTGCGGCCCTCAGACTGCCACAGCTCAGACTGCCCTTGGACGTGCGGCCCTCAGACTGCCACAGCTCAGACTGCCCTTAGACTTGTGGCCCTTAGACTGGCTGGCGCTTAGAACAGCTGGCGTTCTAAGACACTGATTGCCAATTTATGCCATCCTGTAGGCCTGGACCGTATACCTAACACTACATTTGCATCAACCTCACAATTCAAGACATACCAACACAGTTTGGATCACTTAATTTAAGTGCAGGCTGGTTACATAAGAACATAAGAAAGTTTACAAACGAGAGAAGGCCATTCAGTATTACAATATTTTACACAGAATTACAGAAATTTAAACTTGCTGCACACCATGGCAAACCTGCCAGACTACTGACCCCTCTAGGCAAGGCCAGCCTGGCTTCTCCACCTGGTGTCTTGAGCCTTGCTAGAGGGGTCACTGAGGGCAGAGATGAACCAGTCCAGATGGTATTGCAGAGATGAGCCAGTCCAGATGTTACTGCAGAGATGAACCGGTCCAGATGGTATTGCAGAGATGAACCAGTCCAAATGTTACTGCAGAGATGAACCGGTCCAGATGTTACTGCAGAGATGAACCAGTCCAAATGTTACTGCAGAGATGAACCGGTCCAGATGGTATTGCAGAGATGAGCCAGTCCAGATGTTACTGCAGAGATGAACCGGTCCAGATGTTACTGCAGAGATGAACCAGTCCAGATGTTACTGCAGAGATAAACCGGTCCAGATGGTATTGCAGAGATGAACCAGTCCAAATGTTACTGCAGAGATGAACCAGTTCACATGTTACTGCAGAGATGAACCGGTCCAAATGTTACTGCAGAGATGAACCAGTTCACATGTTACTGCAGAGATGAACCGGTCCAGATGTTATTTCAGAGATGAACCAGTTCACATGTTATTGCAGAGATGAACCAGTCCAGATGTTTTTTTTTAACATGTCATTGGATTGGCTTCTTATTTCTTGTGCTGTAATGTTTTGTTTGACTGACTATGTTCTTTTTGTTTTTTTCTCAGCAATCCCACCTCCCCACATTTCTGAAGGGATGTCACATGTATACAAGTGGTCTGTAGCAATCCTGGCTTTGCTGTGTCTTCTTTTAGTGGTTGCCATTTCAGTTCTGGCCATTGACTGTAAGTATTACAAAACAAATAAAGCAACAAATTACATTTATAAGATAAAAATAAAAAACATAAATGTAACATTAGAATAAATAAATATCAAATCTGCTGAAAAAAAAAGGATAAGCATGACCAGGAACATAATGCAGAGTCATTTAGATACTCGGGCTAATAATAATAATAATAATAATAATAATAATAATAATAATAATAATAATAATAATAATAATAGTACCTTGCATGAAACTGTGAGAAGTATTGTCTGATATTCTTCTTGTTAAATGAATCTTGGTAGTATTTCAGGGTTCCAATTATTATTAGAATAATAATCGCATCTCTGAGATAACACCAGATTTACACGTTACAAGAAACTCGTGTTTGTTACACAGTGAATGATTTACTAGGAATGTATTCAAAAATATTACACAAACAGCATTACAATAAAACCCAGGCATTAGGCAACAATGTATCAATGAATTGTTAGTTAATTTAGCTTTAGTATAATGGACGTTACAACAAAGCATGCACAAACCACAGCACACCCACGGTAACCCAGCTCTGCCTGAATGAAGGCACATTATAATAATTAAACAGGAAAACACTTTTATAGGTATATGGCTCTTGCTATGTCTTTTATATTTAATACTAAATCTGTTACGTTCCCCCAAATAAATTCCTTTTTTTAAGACACTAAATATGTCAGGGTGCGTTCTTGGTTAAGGTTGTAAATAGTTTCTGTCTCATCAAGGGGATCTGCTGACTCTGATATTTCATGCTCGTAGTGATTTTAAATTGAGATGATGTGAACATATTCCCAATTTGTGCTTCTCTTCATCTAGTCCTATAAGCATTGATCATAACTTTATCATTTGTGCTAACTTCCACGAGGGGTCGCCTTTGCCTGCTTTGTTGTATTAATAATCACAAGCCTGGTTTGTTCAGTCAAGGTGTTCCTGTGAGATAGCACTCACCAGACTAAGCATCTCTCTCTGTCTCTGCTAGGGCCCTTGCTGTATTAGTTAAAGGAAAGTAGAGACCTGCAGGAGATTCTTGCGAAATAAAGCTATATGATCTACAAAACCAAACTTCATTCTGTACATTACCTAAATCATATTTTAGTTATCAACACTTTTTGGTTCCCCAAAACCATATATATTGTTCTGATATGTTGGGTAGGTTGCATCCTAAATGCATTTTTTGAACAGTAGGTAGCATAATTGAGTAGAAGAGACACAAAAAACATGAGGTGTGAGGAAAACGATGCTGTTGACAGATATGCAAGACCAAGGCCAATGAATAGCTTATAAACCAACTTTAACCATCCTGGAGCAGTATGTTCTGGGGCATGTGACAGCTGTTTACCAGGAAGGGAGACTCAGACACAGAAGGTACAGTGAAGCGCTAATGCGCATGTTTAATAAATAAATAAATAAAACATTAAACAGACAAGAACAAAACACTTAACAAACAAAACGGCACAAGGGCCAAAATAAAAGGCTATACAAAACACTCACGAAAAACATAAACAAGACGGGACAGCACAAACACAAAAACACACACCACGTACCTTGACACCAACATTAAACTCAAACTAAGCTAATACCCGTGATCACCTTATTTATACACCTGTGGCTCCATTCCTAGGAGGATTTTAACTCCCTCTCCTGCCACCCACTATTTACCACACACACACACACACGCACACACACGCACACACACATACCCGTGCACCGGCAGGGCTTTCTCTGACACACACCTCACCCCTATGTGCACAGCACACATGGCCACCCCCCCAAAACGCAGCCCCCCTCCCCTCATGTCTGTCTTTCCCCATGTGGATTCTCGTGGGTGGGTTGGTGATCGGGGCTGTGGTGGAGGTCTCCTCACTTCCTCCTTATTCTGCTGTGGTGTCCTCACCACTGACATTTATTCTAGCAGCGAAGATGTTGCTAGTGGCAACGCTGGCAGCGGAAATGCTGACTCCTCCGGACGTGCAGCCAGCAGTGTGACGCACTCCAGCCCTAGCAACAGAAGCAGGGCTTCTCCCTGTGGCACTGGAGACAGGGAGCTGGGCACTCCAGATGTGGTGGTGGCGCTGCGTACTCCGGCAGTGGTTTCACTGGCAGTGGCAATACTGATAGCAGATCAGGGCACACTGGCAGTGGCGGCGGTGCTGTGCACACCGGTAGTGGTGGTGCTGGCAGTGACAATGCTGATAGCAGCGCGGGGCACTCCAGCAATGGCAGCGACAATGCTGCCCTCACTGCGGGACACTCTGGCAGTGGTGGTTCTGGCAGCAGCAATGCTAACCTCAGCATGAGGTAATTCAGCCTCTGTTCCACCTCCTCCTTCTCCAGGAGGGGGCAGTTGTAAAAGAAGTGCCCCCATCCCTGCAGCTGGGGCACCAACTCCTGGCCTCAACAGCACTGAGGTAATCGTCCTAGCTGCCCTCCTGATGTGTAGCTCGTAGGGGTGTGGTGTATTCTGGCAGTGGTGACGTTGGCTCCTCCCTCTGTGGCCCTGGAGATGGCAGCGGCTCCTCCCACTTCGGCACGCAGGACAGCAGCTCCTCCCTTTCGGGCCTTTGGGCAGGGAACTCCTCCTTCACTGGCCTTTGGGCTGGGAGTTTCTCCTTCACTGGCCTTTGGGCAGGGAGCTCCTCCTTCACTGGCCTTTGGGCAGGGAGCTACTCCTTTACTCTCCTTTTGGCAGGGAGCTCCTCCTTCACTGGCCTTTGGGCAGGGAGCTCCTCCTTCACTGGCCTTTGGGCAGGGAGCTCCGCCTTCACTGGCCTTTGGGCAGGCACCTGCTCTTTTGCTCCTACCTTTTTTCCTCTTCGGGGCTAACAGCTGTTCCTCCTACTCCTCTATCTCTGGGGCGGCAGTTGAGCACAAAGTGCCCCCACTCAAGACGGGACAGCATGGAACAGGAAACACACACCACATACCTTGACACCAACATTAAACTCCAAAACTCTAACTAAGCTAATACCTGTGATCACCTTATTTATACACCTCTGGCCTTAATTAATCATGTAATCATTTATTCAATTCCTGGCTCCAGCCACATTCCCACGTGTTTTTGGAGGGAGGATTTTAACTCCCTCCCTGCCACCCACTATTCCCGACACACACACACACATACCCGTGCACCAGCATGGCTTTCACTGCCACACTGACACAGGGCAATACAAGCAAACCATTCTGTACAGTCCATACAGTGTAGCCAGGTACTGCATTATAACTCTGAAATGTTTGATTAGCCATAAATGAACGTAATACTCAATTCACTAAAATAAAATCCTGCATGATGCAACATTCCATTCACTGTTTGAATACACAACTCATTAAAACCCTGCAACCATTATCAAACGGGAAAATGAGAGAAATGGAAGTGGAAAGGGAATGCAAGATTTACTGAAATAATATATTGCTCTGAATCTCAGTTCACAGAAGCTCCGAAGAAAATGCTGAGAATGCCAGACTCCTTTCTAATTATTCAGATCTGAAGACACAGCTGGAGGCCCTGCAAAGAAGCCATTCCAGCCTGTGGAATAATTACAGCGACTTGCAGATGGATTATATGAATATATCAGAAAGCAAGAAGAAATGTACCCGAGTCCTTGCAATTACTTCTGAACTCGAGAGGCAATTGGGAGAAATGAAAAGGGAGTATTCCCACCTGCTGGGGGAATGTTCTGCCTTACAGAGGATACACCGCAACTTGACGGGCCAGTACCTTCTGAAAGACAAATGCCTTCACAAACAAAGGTTTTGCACTGGTAAAAATTCTCATTTCACATTGTCTTATACACACAGAAACACGCAGATGCATTATATATGTATATTTTTTGCAAAGAACTTTGCTCATTTATACAGCCTAAGGAGGCTGTGTGGTCTAGTGGTTAAAGAAATTGGCTTGTAACCAGGAGGTCCCTGGTTCAAATCTCACCTCAGCCACTGACTCATTGTGTGACCCAGAGCAAGTCACTTAACCTCCTTGTGCTCCATCTTTAGGATGAGACGTAATTGTAAGTGACTCTGCAGCTGATGCATAGTTCACACACCCTAGTCTCTGTAAACAAATAATATACTGTATAAATATATATAATAATAATAATATATAATATCTTTATCTAGCATTTCATAGTGGACTACCATCACAAAGCACTTTACAGAGGTAGGTGTGAACTGTGCATTATATGGTAGAGTCACTTACAATAGGACATTGATTTAACATCTCATCCGCAGGATGAAGCACAAGGAGGTTAAGTGACTTGCTCAGGGTCACACAGTGAGTCAGCCAGTGGCAGAGGTGGGATTTGAACTTCTGGTTAGAAACTGGATCACACTGCACACTGCTCTCAAAAGTATTCACCCCCTTTGGACTTTTCCACATTTTATTGTGTTACAACATGAAATCAAAATGGATTTAATTAGGAGTTTTTGCCACTGATCAACACAAAAAAAGTCCATAATGTCAAAGTGAAAAATAAAATCTACAAAATGTTCTAAATTAATTACAAATACAAAACAGAAAATAATTGATTGCATAAGTATTCACCCCCTTGAGTCAATATTTGCTAGAGGCACCTTTGGCAGCAATTACAGCCATGAGTCTATTTGAATAAGTCTCTACCAGCTTTGCACATCTGGACACTGCAATTTTTGTCCATTCTTCTTTGCAAAATTCCTATAGAATCTTCTCCCACTTGGTCTCAGAGTCTTCCACATGCCTTCTGGCAAACTCTAGCCGAGATCTGATGTAAGTTTTTTTCAACAATGGTTTTCTTTTTGCCACTGTCCCATAAAGGCCAGTTTTGTGAAGCACCCGGGCTATTGTTGCCGTATGCACAGTGTCTCCCAGCTCAGCTGTGGAAGACTGTTACTCCTTTAGAGTTGCCATAGGCCTCTTGGTGGCCTCCCTGACTAGTGCCCTTCTCGCCCGGATACTCAGTTTTTGAGGACGGCTTGTTGTAGACAGATTCACAGTTGTGCCATATTTTCTCCATTTCTTAATAATGGATTTTACTGTGCTCCGGGGGATATTCAATGCCTTGGAAATGTTCTTATATCCTACCCCTGATTGGCGCTTTTGAAGAACTTATTCCGGATTTGCTTTGAATGTTCCTTCGTCTTCATGATGTAGTTTTTGTTAGGAAATGTACTAACCAACTGTGGGACCTCCCAGAGACATTTAACCTGAAATCATGTGAAACACCTTAATTGCACACAGGTGGACTCCATGCAACTAATTATGTGACTTCTAAAGACAATTGGTTGCACCAGAGCTTGTTTAGGTGTGTCATAGCAAAGGGGGTGAATACTTATGCAATCAATTATGTTCTGTTTTATATTTGTAATTAATTTAGAGCAATTTGTAGAATTTATTTTTCACTTTGACATAATGGACTTTTTTTGTGTTGATCCGTGGCAAAAACTCCTAATTAAATCAATTTTGATTCCATGTTGTAACTCAATAAAATGTGGAAAAGTCCAAAGGGGGTGAATACTTTTGAGAGCCACTGTATATATATATATATATATATATATATATATATATATATATATATATATATATATATATATATATATAAAAAAACCTTCGCTCTTGTGTTATCTGCAGAGAGTTGTATGTTGTTCGTCTTAACTGATGGTGGCTGTCTGTGGTTGCTTGTGTTGCCTTGCTCCTTCCACTGCTTGTAATACTTTCGTCATTTTAATATCAACCCTAACTGATGCAATGTATATATTTTATAAATATATATATTTTCTCCCCAATTCAAATCTTGTCGAGTCACTGCTGCAATCCACTCATAGTTCAGGACTGAAGATCAACAAGCAACCTGTGCTCCAACTCTCAAGCCTCTGCTTACTGAAGCACCAGGAGGTGAACTAGCCACAGCCCACTGTCCTTTCTGCTGCTGCAAGAGTGGAAAGAGCAATGCCATGCTCCTTATGGAGCCTCATCAAGACAGGCAACTCAGCCTATTCAAACCAAGCTCCTGATCATGTGACTCACCCTGCACTCCAAGCATGGTGCCTTTACTGGCCTACCACTGGGACCCGCTTCAATGTGCTATTATGATGTGATTGCAATGAGTGAATCTGATTCCAGTAAAGAAGCATTTGGCTTGATAGCGAGAATGGAAAATCACACTTTGACCTTCTATCCTCCTGATCATGTAAGTGGATTGGAGCGGTGACATTTCAAACTGGATCGAGTCAAACTGAGGATTAGAACAAATACATTGGGTAATTATTATTAGAATTAGTGAAAGACTATTTCTTAACTAAGGATTTCTTTCATTGTACAGGAGGGATCTGTGAATTCTGTTCTACGAACTGGGTCAGATTCAATGGCAAGTGCTACTTCTTTTCACCTGATACCATGAGCTGGTATTCCAGTCGCGATGATTGCAAATTACAGGGGGGAAGCCTGGTGATTATAGAGAGCAGAGAGGAACAGGTATATCATATTACATTCCAACCATTATATTCAATACTAAGATAACATTGAATGCTGCTTCCTGAACCCATGTAAAAAACAAAAAACATACTCGAGAGTTAGTAAATCTAGGGAATAAAAAGATACTCAAGGAGAGTTAGTAAATCTAGGGAATAAAAAGTATTTAAAACCGCTGTATTGCTACTGCATGCTCCCTTAAAATGTATCCTGTGTCTATCTAATGCTCCTGGGTAAATGTATTCCTCAAGCAGTTTAGACCCATATAAACAATATCAAAACAACATATTTTGTTTAATTTTTTATTCTGAGGTTGGTAATGACAATATTTTCTAAATAAACAGTTTGAATAACATGTGACAGAACAAAATACAACAGTGATTGTCAAAAGATTATGGCTTTAATTGAAATGTAAATGTGTTTGATTTTTGCTCAGGATTTCCTATTGAAGAGGATGAAGCGCGTGCCAGGTACTGCATGGGATTACTATTGGATTGGACTTTACTCTTTTAATTCTGGAGAACAGTGGCGCTGGGTAGATAGAACACTTCTACAAGAAGGGTGAGATCCAAACTGATACCATAACATCTACCAGTACTCAGGATCTTCACTTTTAAAACCAGTGTGCCAAGATCACAAGATAATGTATCATGTGATCTTGACATTACAATTTGTGTTTCAATCATGGGGTTTCCATGCGGGGTAATTTACACATGAAATGGCGATGCGCGTGCACGTTTGGGAGAATTACTCATGTAAATCAGGTTTGTGGCTGACAAAAAACGGCCAAAGAGAGGGAAAGGGTAAATCTCATTTACTCGTGTAAATGATGAAAAACACAGGAAAATCCACAGCCAGTTTTGCATGGAAACCCTAATTTCACGTGTAAATGTTAGTGAGCTTGTGACATCGCTATAAATAGTGCAGGGGAGCAGGTCAGTTGTTACTGTGGATTTCAAGACGGCAGAAAGTAGTGGCTGATGGGCGGTTTTATGGTTAGCAGTGGTGTAGTTCACCGTAATGAAAATGTGGGCAGCTTTTTTTGTTATTGTTTTTTGCTGTGTGTGGCCTGCAATGTTGTATATCTCTTATGGGTTTATAGTTCTATATAAAACCACTTACCATGAACTGTGGTGTACACTTGTTATAGTATTAAAGCAACTGTTTGAGAATACCCTTGCTGTAAAAAACTACGCTAAAGATAAACACGAAGAGCAAGTGAGCTGCTTACTAAATGTCTGTAACTGAATTCCCTTGCTTTTGATCCTGTCCAAAGACAACGCGTGTCCGTCCTCCACTCAAAATCACTGGAGTAAGGAGGAAACCCAGGCATAAGTATTATTATTATTTGTTTATTTAGCAGACGCCTTTATCCAAGGCGACTTACAGAGACTAGGGTGTGTGAACTATGCATCAGCTGCAGAGTCACTTACAATTACGTCTCACCCGAAAGACGGAGCACAAGGAGGTTAAGTGACTTGCTGAAGGTCACACAATGAGTCAGTGGCTGAGGTGGGATTTGAACCGGGGACCTCCTGGTTACAAGCCCTTTTCTTTAACCACTGGACCACACAGCCTCCTATAGTTAGTGACTTGGATGTGTTGAGCCAGCTAGATCGCCCGAAACAGCGCAACAAGCATGTGTACCAACAAGTGGTTGATGACCTCTCAGAAAGAAGAATAGAGTGCACAGTCCCACAAGCTTGGGACAAATTTAAAAATAAATTGAAACAGTCCTACCTGCAGGAACGAGCAAGGAGGTGGCGTTCGGGAGAAGCAGGACGGTCCTGCAGAGCAATGCTTTTTGCTTCAGTTACATCTGGCATAGCTATGTAAGTGTTGCAGTGCCTCTGAACAAGGGAGTTGACAAACTTGTAAATACAGCGATGAACTGTGGTTTTATGCATCCCAAATACATTGCCAACTACCCTGTATTTAACTGAGGATGCCAGTCTATACAAAGCAATCTCTTTTTTCCACTGGCACAGGAGGCCGTACGTAATTCCTTTTTGACTGCATATCTTCCTTTACCAGTTCCACTATAATGCTGAATGTTGCCTTGGTGACACGAAATGACTCTATCCACTGCAGATCTGTGAAAGAGTGATGCAGCAAAGCCTCTTCCCACCAGCAAGACGAACTAGTATGTGTCTAAACTGTCCTTTCGCTAGCCATTGGCATTAGATAACAAGGCATAAGGATTTACTGGTAGAGGATGTTTGGAGGTTCAAGCTCCTGAAACAAAGGGAAAACATCCACGGTTCCCAATCCAGACAGCCTTGGGAGCATACGTGGAAGATGCTTTCAGTCATGGTGATCTGCAATACCTGTGCTGGTCAGTTTCATTTTATACCTCCCAGTTAATTTTTAATGAATGAGTCGTAAGATAAATTACTTGAAACCAGGTTCAATACAAATGACATGCCACCGAGCCAATGACATTTAAAAAAAAAAAATGGGCAAGAGCAGCAAAACACATTATTAACCAACCAGGCACGAGGTATTTTGCTTTATTACAGCAGTTTAGATTCACTCATGTACCAGTTCTTTGCACATGGATACTAAATTTCACAAGTAATCTTCAAAAACAGCACGAGTACTTTACACATAGTTAATTTACATATCAACCCTCACCTTTCCCATTCATTTTCCCACTAAATTTGCTGATGTATTTAAATGAGCATCCAGCTCAGAATAATATCATTAATTAATTCATTAATATTCATTAATATTCACATGGTATTCACTAAAGGGCGTTAATTTTAGTGCGTGCATTAACGTGATCATTTATATCACTGATCGGTGTGCTATTTAAACCTCTTTTTCTGGCCTGAAAATTAGTGATGTGCAGTTTGATTGTTTTTACTGACTCGATTTGTTTGATTCATTCAGTTTAGTGAATCAATTCAACAGATTTGTTCATTTGATTCACCGATTTACTGACTTGAAATAAATACATCTTGCTGAATTACTTGGTTATGAAAATGTGTTTGAACGGAACAAGTCCAGAAATGATCATTGATTGTCTGGTCAGCGGTGTCAAATTCATCCAGCAGAAAGAGACATTTAAGTTCATTAATCAATTAATCAACATATTACTTCATGTATTTTATAGTTCAAAAAATAGGCAGATATAACTAGACGCTGCTTTCTAGAACACTGACACAAAAAAACCCCTCAATATCACAAATGTGATATAATGGAGGACATGGAAGAGTATTTTACTTTCAATGGAAATCTCAAACATTAAAAAAAGATGTCACAGAATATAATGTTAAGTCTCAATATTTAACTTATATTCCAAAATATAACGTTTTTAACAGCACTGAAAATACTGTGAAAATGTGATTTAGTAAACAGAAACAGCACCACTATGAAATGTACCGTTTTATGACTTCTGTCTGGACACTTGGTACTTCTTTTCTCACACTCTTGATAACAATGCTCATTACATGTTGTAATTCTTCAACTTTTCCACATAATGCCTGTTGATGTAGAATCCAGTGTAAGAAAATGGGTACTTCTGCATTTTTTTCTTTAATTTTTTCCAGCACTCTGCTAGCCAGTCCACTCTTTTGCTCAGTCATATATGGTGCACCCTCTGTTGTTATCCCAGTTAGTTTCTTCCAAGTTAATTCTGCACTTTCCATAGCTTCTTTAATTTCCAGTAAACTCTGAATACGTTGCTTTGTGCAGTGTGTCATAGTGACGTTGCATGTTATAATCTTTCTTAACTGCAGTTGTTGCACTGCAAAGCAGACATATTGCCTTGCCATCCAAATTATTCAGTGAAAAAAGAATCATCGGGCTAACGATTTTGGAATCTTCTGTGTTCCGCCTCCACCTTTCGCTTCTGTGACATCTCCAACTACGTTTTGGCTACTGATTTTAAATTTTACACAAAGTAAAATAAATAGTTTGAACAAGCCTTTGCTTCCCTATCCAAATCAAAATTATGTGTGCTGTGCTGTTACACATTTGTGTAGGGAAATGGATCCAGTGTGCTATTTGATTGGCTATTTTACTACCACTGTGAGCTGTGATTGGCTTAATGGGAATGTCACTCATACAAAGCAGACTGCACATGTTGAATACAAGTGTTATATTAAAGAGGCGGGTTGTTTTAAAGAAACGATACAGTACAATGAAATTTTAGAAACTAATGGGCGGGCCGGATGCATTAAGGAGAAAGGAAAAGGGCTTTTTTCTTTCTTTTTTTATATCAGACAAGGAAAACATGTTTAAATTAAAAGGTAAGCAGTGCAGTTTCACTTTATGTTGCCTCTGCCTATCCCTTGCTCTGTGTTTGCTGTGTCTGTTGATCACTCACTTTCGGTCAATGTAAGCCACCTCCACCTTTCGCTACTGACCAAAAGATATGCCTGGACTGCTGGGGCTTTTTATATGAAGGTGGTCAGGTGTAGTCGCAGACATTATCATGCACATTAAATTATCACAATACATGTAGTGTGCACGGTATGCTATTTTTTTCTACTGTGTACTGTACACTGCTTTGCAATACCTGAGTATAAAAAGTGCTATATAAATGCAATAAATAAATAAATAAATAAATTAGCCAAATACTGTGTATTTTAATGCTTCCTCTGTTAGTAAAGGAGGCAGTAAATTTCTATTTATCACGCAAGTTAGGCTAACTCCAAATTTAGTGCCCTTTTGTACATGAGGCCTATACTTTTATAGTCTAGCCTTTTTAGCCTGACTTACACATATTTTTGCTTTGTTATCTATTTTACTTGCTTATCTTTATAATTTTGTTTTATCGATCATTCTTATTCATTTCCTGTTTTCTTCAACTGTTTTTAATTTGTAATTTATTTTCATTATTTATTGGTACTGTTATTATTATAATGATGTATTGTTATTTTGTAATTTTTACTATTTCTTGATAGTGCAAACTTTTTTTCTGTTTTAACCAGCATGTAAAGTGATTTGATATTTCAGATAAGTGCTGTGGTATAGAAGGTGCTATATAAAGAAATTAAAAAAAAAAAAATTGAATTGAATTGAAATTGAATTATGAGCTTCACTCTTGGAACTAAATCTATTGTTCTCAAACATGTTCTAATAAATGTTACAGAGCAGTTAAAATGTTTTTGAAGAAATCTACTGAATCCCATCAATGTATGCCTCCCTATCAATTGTATCAGTTGAAATGATTTCTTTTCAATTCCAGATACTGGAGGCGAGGTCAACCTACTGATAGTTATTACGAGGGATGTGTGCTAATGAATCCTCGAGAACATTTTCAGAACAACTGGAGGATCACAGACTGCAGTAAATACAAGTACAGAAGAGTATGTGAAACAAGGGCGGTGCGTCTGATAGTTTAAATCAGGTTCCCTTTCAATCTGAAGACGACCACCAACATGACAATGGGATATCCCTGCCCATTGGGTAGGTATTCTGAGCTCTCTATATCAGAGCTGCCAATAGGCCCCTTCCTAGGATGATGCACTCGGTCCCGCCCACAGAGGGGTTAAAACTGTCATCCTAAGGAAGCCATTTCTCTTTTTCCTAAGAACCTCTGTGTTCAGCAGAGCGTGTTGATAGAAAAGAGCTTCTTGCGTCGAATCAAGTTGATTGTATTTCCCTTGCATTGGTGCTGAAAGCTGGCTTGCCGCTTTCCCGGAATCAACAACTCTGAAAAAGACAGAGCATTTTGCCTTTTTGTCTTTCAGCAGTCTCCTCTCTTGTGTGGTAGGCCATTCTTTCTTATCTGTCTGTCGTGTGTGAGCGACTGCCTGTGCAGTCACCCTCGCGAGTGGTTGTCTATTTCCTTCTTGGGAGAACACAGTTCCTCCACGGGGCTAGGCCTTGTCACATCCCGCTGTCGAGGCAGACCTCGTCGGCTCGCGTGAGGCCCGTCCACCTTGGTGAGTCGGGCCTTATAAACAAACAGTGTGCTCTCCCATATCTATGTATTTCTACCATGGTTTTTTGCTGTCTGCTTTCAACTCGCGCGCTGACCAGGTGTGTGACCGTGTGGTTAGGGTAGACACCGTTGCATAGCGGCCCCCTCCCAGTGCTTCGGTACCGCGGTGCACGCATAGCCCTTGGTACTTCGGTATCTAGGTGTGCACAATGCTCATTGCACATGGCACACGGTGCCCAGCGCTACAGCGCCAGTACACAGACACAGTGCCGCGTGGTACACGGTGCACACGGTGCTACAGCACTAGTACAGGGATGCACGGTGCTCGGTACGCACGGTGCACATGGTGCATACGATGCACATAGTGCCTGGTGATGCAGCGCTAGTGCATGGACTCACGGCACCGCACGGTACGCATGGTGCTCAGCATGCACGGTGCACGTGGTGCAATTGTTGCTTGATCGCATGGTGCTATATTTATATATTATAGCTCACAGTGTACCCAGTGCAAGCAGTTTTCGGTGCACGCTGTGTTCAGTCGGTGCAGAGTATGTCGAGCAAGACCGGGTTCCATACCTGTACGTCCTGCAAGGCCAACATCCCTCAGGAGGACAGGCACACCCTCTGTGCGTGGTGCCTGGGCGTCCAGCATGCCAACTTGGCCCTCGAGAGGTGGCCTGCAGTATCTGCGCGGATTTTCAGCCCTGGGTGAAGGAGAACAGGTTGGAGGGATCGCAGGTCACTCTCCTATTGTACCAGAAACTCCTGGGTCTGATGGCCACAGCCATATCAGCCATTCAGCTAGGTCTACTTCGGATACACCTGCTTCCACCTCCATCACAAGCGCGACAGACACCGTCGGCTGACTGTGTCTCACACGTGCTCGACAGCCCTACGCCGGTGGAGGACGACCTCTCACCTGTGCGAGGGTGTGTGGATGGGAGTAATGTTAAACCACCAAGTGGTGACTACAGACGCCTCCAACTTGGTTTGGGGGGCGGTCTGGGAAGGCAGAGGAGTACGTGGATCCTGGCCCGACCGCTGGACGTCCCTGCATATAAACATGCTAGATCTGCAGACGGTCTCCCTTGCTCTCCACCATTTCCTCCCAGTGCTAAGAGGTACACATGTGTTGGTCCGGACGGACAACACAACAGTGGTGGTGTATGTCAACCACCAGGATGGCCTAGGGTCCCCGGGGTTGCATCGCATTGCCTTCAGGCTTTTGATGTGGGCTCAGAGGAACCTGCCGTCCCTGTGTGTGACGCACATTCCCAGAGCGGTGAACTGGGCAGCAGACCTCCTCTCGAGGGAGGGTCCCCTTCCATCAGAGTGGTGACTCCACCCTCAGGTAGTGTAGCGCATTTGGGAACGATTCGGGAGGGCGCAGGTCAATCTCTTTTCCTCGGCGGAGATGACACACTGCCCCCTGTGGTACTCCCTCCACCGCTTAGGCGGTCCACTTGGCGGCAATGCATTTTTTGTACGCTTTCCTGCCTATACCGCTGTTCCCGGTCTTTCTCGAACAGGTCCGGTTGGAGAAGGCGTCAGTTCTCCTAGTGGCCCGCAGGTGGCCCAGGAGAATCTGGTTCTCGACCGTATGGATCTCCTCAGTCAGGCGAGAGAAACTCTTTGGCACCCGGAGCCAGGCAGGTTCCAGCTATGGCTCTGGCCCCTGAAAGGGACCGCTGGCTAGCCCTAGGGCTATCAGACACAGTTGTGGGTACCCTGCAGAACGCGAGGGTAGATTCCACTTCCTACTAGTGGAAGTATTTCCAAGCTTGGTGTCTGGCTAGAAGCCATGACCCAATTTCTTGCCCTATACCAGTTATCTTACAGTTTCTGCAAGAACTGCTTGATGCTGGTAGATCACCTTCCACTTTGAAGGTGTATTTAGCAGCTATTTCTGCATGCCATGCCCCTGTAGAGTCGGTATCTTTTTTGGCTACCCGTTTTCTTAAAGGCGTGCGGCAATTATGTCCTCCCAGGAGGACTGTTCTCCCCAAATGAAGCCTTGATATTGTACTGGAGGCTCTCACGAAGGCCCCGTTTGAGCCCATATACTCCATACAGTTGAAGTACCTGTCTATGAAGACAGCCTTCTTCGTGGCTATCACCTCCGCTAAGCGGGTCAGTGAGTTGCAGGAGTCTTTCCATCCACCCCCGTTTCCTTCGGAGGAGGATAAGAAATTGAATTTCCTCTGCCCAGTGCGGGCATTGAGATGCTACGTGGATAGGACAAGGGCTCTACATCATTCTGACCAGTTCTTCGTCTGCCACGGGATATGGACCCTAGGGCAGCCCCTCTCAAAGCAGCGACTGTCACATTGGATTGCGGACACGGTCTCGACTGCGTATGATGGAACTGGCTTACCCCCACCTGGGAGGGTAGCCGCACAATCCACTCTTCAGAGGGGTCTCGCTGTCTGATATCTGTACTGCGGCTAGCTGAGCTACACCGCATACTTTCTCCAGGTTCTACCACCTTAATGTGGTAGATCCTTCCTTGCCTTCAATAGGCACAAGGTCCTGGAGGTTGCAAGCTCGCAACACTAACCTTCGGTTTACCCTCGGTTGTGCGGTTATGAAGTGTCCCTCATATGCTGCCGTTCCTTCTCCCTCGCGACGGCTCCCATATACTATAACATAGTCATGTTGGTGGTCGTCTTCGAATTGAAAGGGAACGTTAGGTTACCTACTGTAACCCTGGTTCCCTGAAAGAGAAGATGACCACCAACCACAAGGTTGTATCGATCGCCCTCAGGGGTTCAATGGAAAAAGAGAAATGGTTTCCTCAAGATGACGGTTTTAACCAATCGGTGGGCAGGACTGAATGCGTCATCCCAGGAAGGGGCCTATCGGCAGCTCTGATATAGAGAGCTCAGAATACCTACCCAATGGGCAGGGATATCCCATAGTCATGTTGGTGGTTGTCTTCTCTTTCAGGGAACCAGGGTTATGGTAGGTAACCTAATGTTCACCTTTGTAGCTCTGTTCAAGAGTAAGTAAGCTCAAATTACATTTCAGAGTGTTTTTTTTTTCTCCTTAGCCTTTGTCACACAGCTGGCTGAGTGGTGTCGTCAGATCCAGGAAATGAATACACAGAGACAGGACAGATGAGGTGAAATGATGAAAGCGCTGTTGCGCGGTTTATTATAAATAAAAGGTTTAAACAAAACAGAAACACAGGACACGGCACTTGAGGCCAAAATAAAGAGACAAACAAAACAGACAAACGACGTGGACGAACCAAACAAGTATCGTGCGAGCCCTCTCGCACAGTAGCATTTGTTGTTTTTGTTTACGTTTCTCCTCTTTCTCTCCGTTCTCCACTCTCGAACACACAACCCGAGTGAGTGAATCGTGCATCTATATATACTGTTGTGCTGGGATTCAATTACTAATTAATTATTTACTTGAATCCCAGCACGTGAATTAATTAAGTGCAACCTCGTGCCTAACTACAATTATACATTTTTAAACACACGTGAAACACAGACCCGCTTATATCCCGTGTACCAATCGCTATACACCAACATTAACACATGCAACATGCAACATATAACACACACATGCACACAGGGGCAGGGCACATTGCCACAGCCTTTTATGAACTTGAGTGGTTCTTGTTGCAATATAAATATTGTGTTTTACTTGTTCCTAGCCTGTGTTAAAGTGCTTTGATCTGACTTCAAGGGCTGCTATTAGGTTCTAGTTGTCAAAAGGAACCCTGATGAACATCAGTATCAAGTCAATCGATTTCTCTAGACCATATTTTCAGTGTTTCCTCCATTCTTTAATTAACTCCTAATATTGGAAAGGAGAAATAATATCATAGTATTGTTACAAAATATCATAGTATTGTTACAAAATATCATAGTATTGTTACAACACATCATAGTATTCTTACAAAATATCATTGTATTGTTGCAAAATGAAAAACAAAACACATCGAGAGCACTTAAATAACTACAGTATATATGAGGATTGGTTCTAGTTTTTTTTTTTTTAATGAACAGGAGTTTACCACAAAAATAAGAGTTAATTAAAGACTGGAGTAAATGCTTTGAAAATATGACCCTCTCTTACTACTGTAAAAACACTGATCTAACCTGAGTTAAATATAACACATTTTGAACTCAATTTCCTAACACAGGCTAAATAAAAGAAAGATAAGAACCACTAGAACAAGCATCATAAAAAAGCAGCAGGACAGTGTGAAAGTGAACAATGTCATTTGAACAGTGTGGAAGTGAACAATGTCATTTGAACAGTGTGAAAGTGAACAATGTCATTTGAACAGTGTGGAAGTGAACAATGTCATTTGAACAGTGTGGAAGTGAACAATGTCATTTGAACAGTGTGGAAGTGAACAATGTCATTTGAACAGCGTGGAAGTGAACAATGTCATTTGAACATACTTGTTCTACTTTTTCTATGTGGTCAGAGTTATGTAAAAGATAGATCCGAATTGTCTCCTTTCATTACATTTTAATATGTGTGTGTGTGTGTGTGTGTGTCTGTCTGTATGGTATGTTTGATAAACTAGTCGTAGTCGTAGTAGTAGAATTATTTGTTTGCTTGCGTTTTTACAAATATTTCTACATGACTTATAAGATGTGGAACAATAAAACAACATCCTTAGTGATCACTTACTACAAACATAAAGAATGCATTTAAATTTGAATTGTAATAAATAACAAAGTCTCTGCAATCTGTTGTACCAATTACAGGTTACATGATGTTTCAACCAAGAACCACTAAAAGAAGTACTGACAGTTTGTGCAAAAGTGAGGGCCCTTATAGACAGTATAGAAATGTAATGTTGTATTCTTTGCAAATCAATGTGTTAGATATTTGCATGAAGGATGCTCAGTAATAATGTATCAGATGTACATTGTAGAACATAAGTAGCTGACAAGTTTGTATTCATAGTAGAACAGTACTTGTGCAATCTGAATGAAAATAAATTCCAGAAAACTGCAGTATATTTGACTTTTGTGATTCTAATCTGTTTGGCTCTTATGCATAACAAGCAGTAAGCATTTGAACCTCTTTCTCAAAGCTGACAAACATTTCCTCAAGTTCTGTTTTAGATTTTTTTTTTCTAAAAGTGGCAAATAAATATTTGATCTTGCAGTAATAAAAATAGAAACAAAAACAAAGCATCCTCCAGGGAATGCAATATGACATTGAATAGTTTGTGAACATGAAGTAAAGTGGAAGAAACCGAACCAGGTAACTACAGACCAATAAGCCTGACTTCTATTATATGTAAACTTATGGAAACTATAATAAGATCCAAAATGGAAAATTACCTGTATGGTAACAATATCATGGGAGACAGTCAGAATGGTTTTAGGAAAGGGAGATCGTGTCTAACTAACCTGCTTGATTTTTTTGAGGATGCAACATGCACAATGGATAATTGCAAAGCATACGACATGGTTTATTTAGATTTCCAGAAAGCTTTTGACAAAGTCCCGATTTGATTCTGAAACTGAACGCAGTTGGGATTCCAGGAAATGCATGCACATGGATTAGGGAGTGGTTAACATGTAGAAAACAGAAAGTACTGATTAGAGGAGAAACCTCAAAATGGAGCGAGGTAACCAGTGGTGTACCACAGGGATCAGTATTAGGTCCTCTGCTATTCCTAATCTACATTAATGACTTAGATTCTGGTATAGTAAGCAAGCTTGTTAAATTTGCAGATGACACAAAAATAGGAGGCGTGGTAAACACTGTTGCAGCAGCAAAGGTCATTCAAAATGATCTAGACAGCATTCAGAACTGGGCAGACACATGGCAAATGACATTTAATAGAGAAAAGTGTAAGGTACTTCACGCAGGCAATAAAAATGTGCATTATAAATATCATATGGGAGATACTGAAATTGAAGAAGGAATCTATGAAAAGACCTAGGAGTTTATGTTGAAATGTCTTCATCTAGACAACGTGGGGAAGCTATAAAAAAGGCCAACAAGATGCTCGGATATATTGTAAAAAGTGTTGAATTTAAATCAAGGGAAGTAATGTTAAAACTTTACAATGCATTAGTAAGACCTCATCTGGAAAATTGTGTTCAGTTCTGGTCATCTCGTTACAAAAAGGATATTGCTGCTTTACAAAGAGTGCAAAGAAGAGCGACCAGAATTATCCCGGGTTTAAAAGGCATGTTGTATGCAGACAGGCTAAAAGAATTAAATCTATTCAGTCTTGAACAAAGAAGACTACGCGGTGATCTGATTCAAGCATTCATAATTCTAAAAGGTATTGACAATGAAGACCCAGGGGACTTTTTCGACCTGAAAAAAGAAACAAGGACCAGGGGTCACAAATGGAGATTAGATAAAGGGGCATTCAGAACAGAAAATAGGAGGCACTTTTTTACACAGAGAATTGTGAGGGTCTGAAACCAACTCCCCAGTAATGTTGCTGAAGCTGACACCCTGGGATCCTTCATGAAGTTGCTTGATGAGATTCTGGGATCAATAAGCTACTAACAACCAAAAAAGCAAGATGGGCCGAATGGCCTCTCTCGTTTGTAAACTTTCTTATGTTCTCATGTTCTTATGCTAATTCCATACCAGCCAGAACGCATTCTTAGATCTGCTGATGCTGGCCTCCTGTGTATTCCAAGGGTGGATTGTAAAAGGATAGGAGAGGCTGCTTTCTGTTTTAATGCTCCCACAATCTGGAACTCTATACCGTCTTTTATTAGAGATTCACCCTAAATTGTTATTTTTAAATCTCGATTAAAAACATATTTTATAATATTGCTTTTTCTTAATATTAATATGTTTTAGTTTGAGTTTTGTTGTTACTTCTGCTTTTAATAATTGTACTTTTTTGTTTCTGTGTTTTATTCTGCTTGTAAAGCACTTTGAGCTGTATTGCACATGAATTGCACTATATATAGAAATATTATTATTATTATTATTATTATTATTATTATTATTATTATTATTATTATTATTATTATTATATAATTGTGGAAGGGTGGTGGGTAATTCACTGACACACACAGGAGACAGAAGGTTTAGTTGAAAACACCGCACTGGTGCCCTGTTTTATTATTTTTATTTGCGGTTGTTGTTTTATGATTTCTCCACCAGATGGCGCTGGTGCCCACCTACCCTGATTCCAACGATGGTAGCAGGCATGTGGGTGATGGCACACTCACAGGTGTCCAAAATAATGACTCACAAAAGGCAAAAAAAGGGAAAAAACACAGTAATAAAACTACAAAATAAAGGTGCCCACTGCCGCTAAGCCGGTCAGCTCGGGTCTCCATCCTACGCTCAGCTATGTTCTATACACTGCGGTGGCCAGAGTTCCCCTCTAACTGCACACATTCCCCTCAGATACGTAACAATTTATTTTAACTATTATTCTTTTCTTAGTCAAGGCTGGCTGTCTTCTTCACCCGTGCTTGTCTGTGTTGTTCTCTCGCTCCAACCACTGGCGTTCCTGCCTGGTATTTGTTTACTCTGGTGTCCTCAGCCAGTGTCACTGGGTATCCCCGGTCATGACCACTCGAATGCATAACAGAGCATAGTTCTTATAGGTTGAGCGAACCCCCAAGGCCCGCCTTTTAACCACTCAGAGAGAGGGAAAGACAACACACCTTCACCCAACCTCTCCTTGTCATTGCCATGATTGACGGGCGGATCTTACGAGGCTGCTGCCTCCTTCCTGCAGAACCACGCATGCGCCAGACAGTCAGCACAGATCTCCCCTGTTACATATCCTCCCCCTCAGAATGGCACCACCGGTCCATTTGAAAATCCTACACCCCCATGCCTTCCCGAGAGAAAAAAAATCTGTGTTTTGATGCAGTTTCCCTGCTCGGTGGACTACCCTGAAGGCACAGGGCTGCAGGGCTAAGTACCACCGCATGACTCTGGTGTTGTTATCCTTCATCCGGTGAAGCCATGCTAAGGGAGCATGATCTGTAACCAGGGTGAAGTGTCGCCCCAGGAGGTAGTACCGGAGTGTCTCGACTGTTCATTTTACTGCTACTTCTCGATGGTACTATAGTTTTTCTCGTGGGGAAGGAGAAATCAGCGGTCTGATCTGGCCACTCCCTAATCGATACCCCAAATACTCTGACTCACTCTTCCCAATGGCACATTTCTTTAGGTTAGCAGTGAACCCAGCATCCCGCAAGGACTGCAGCACTGCCTCTACCTTACACAGATGACTCGGCCAATCCTCACTGTGGATAACCACGTCATCTATGTAAGCAGCAGCGTACTGCTGGTGGGGCCGAAAAATGCGATCCATCATCCGCTGGAAAGCGGCTGGTGCTCTGTGCAACCCAAAGGGCATGGTCCTAAATTGGTCCAACCCGAAGGGAGTCAAAAACGCCGTCCTCTCTCTGGATTCCAGGGTCAGGGGTATCTGCCAGTACCCCTTCGTTAAATCCAGTGTCGTCATAAAATGAGCCGTGCCTAGACGCTCCAGCAACTCATCTACCCGGGGCATGGGATAAGCATCAAACTTCGATTTCTCATTAACTCGCCTGAAGTCAATGCAAAACCGAGTTGACCTGTCCGGCTTATCCACTAAAACAATCGGACTGTTCCAGTCACTTTGGGACTCCTCTATTACACCCAGTCTGAGCATCTCATCAATCTCCGCCTTTATTACCTGCCATTTGTGTTCTGCTATACAGTACGGCCTCTGGCTCAACTTCAATGTGATGATAGCCTACTCGACTCTGGCCCAGGACAGGAGAAAACACATCAGCAAACTCTGCCACCAGCACCCAAGCCTGACATTTCTGTGTTGGTGTCAGATTGTCTGCAATCTGTACCGACCCTGTCTTCGCCAACACAGAAAGATCAGGTCCCAGGTCGGTAATGTCATCTGCTTGCGCCACTAGCAATGCCTCACGTTGGAACCAGGGCTTCAAGAGGTGACATGATGAATGTGCTTTTCTCTCTGTCGCTCCAGCTGGCAGATCTCATAATCCACCTTCCAAATCTGGCGTGTAACCTCATAAGGTCTTTGCCACTTAGTATGACTCATAGTTGATCAACATTAGAAGCACTTTATCCCCCAGCTGAAACGTGCGTAACCGGGCTCACCTGTTATATTGGGTCTCCTGTCTGCATTGAGCCTGCTGCAAATTGTCATGCGCCCACTTTCCCACAGACTCAAGATGTTTGCGCAGGTCCAACACATACTGGACAGTATTGGTCAAATGATCCTGCTGTTCCTCCCACATCCCTCTGACCAGATCGAGCATACCCCAGGGTCTTCGCCCATACAACACCTCGAATGGTGAAAACCCCTTAGAAGCCTGAGGTACCTCTCTGATAGCAAAGAGAAGGGGAGGGATCAGCTGGTCCCAATAATCCAAAATGACCAATAGGTGTGTGTATCCAGCCGCACTCCTCTCTAGTGGTCCCACTATATCTACTCCAATACTCTCAGACAGAGCTTCCACTAGTGGCAATGGCACCAGTGGGTCTCGTGGGATGGCTCTAGGGCTGGCCTTCTGACACTCCCCACAGCGTTCGCAAAAACGGGGGGCGATGGAATCGAAGGCATATAAGAGATTGGAGAAAGCAAGAGTGACAGAGAGGGGTGTGTGTGGGGAAGAGATAGGGATAAAGGATCAAAAGAAACCAATACAGCTATTAATTGTAATCATTTATTTCCATTTTCGAATCCCAGTTCCCTTTCCCTCATCTTATGATTTTATTTTGTGATAAATTTAATAATTGTAAATAATAAACGGCTTGAGCCTTTATATACTCATGGTTGCAGTCTCAATTCTGTCGCAGGAGAACCCAAAACACTACTATATATATATATATATATATATATATATATATATATATATATATATATATAAATCAGGGTTATAAATAAATCAGGGTTCTCCCCAGGCCTTTTCAGCCCAGCAAAGTGGCTGTCGCCGCCCGGCTGAAAAAACCCGATCCGCCCGTCTTGCAGATGCTACTGTGCCTTTAACAATAAGGATTGATTGCGCTTCTAGATCACTTGCGCGTTGCTGGGTGAAAAAAAAAAAATCTTGGAACCACATGACAGCTGTGTTACGTCTTGGCACAATATTTAACCAATCAGAGAGTTGAAGGGGTGGGTTTACTGTGTAAAGCACTTCGAGAGGCTAAAATGTTAAAAATGACTGCTAAAAAAATAAATAAATGCTTATCTTCAAAGCAAAAATAGTGACAATGAATGCAGGGTTTTCAAACTAATCCGGCGGTCGGCGCAATCCACCACCTAATACTAGACTTGTGCGGGCTACTTTATTAAAAAAACATATTAAGATTATTTTCGGGTATTATCAATCAGTCCATTTGTTGCTGTATTATTGTACGGTAAGGTGATCTATAATACATAATAGCTATACGTATGCACCAAAAAAAAAAGTATTCCATCATGACATCGGTAAAAATATGTACCCAGGTGCTTGTGACAGATATTGGGGGTTCATGTACAGAGGCTGTACGCCTTTAAGAACAAAGGCGTGCTGGGATATCAGCTGAATATGTCAACGGATATACAAATGCTTAAGTGCTGGATTACCAGCATTACACTCCGGTTTCATGCAATGTGATGGTGACCAAACATGTGCGAGTACTGTTGTCAGGGACGGATTTTGGTATCATGGGCCCCTGGACAAGGAACCAGAACAGAACCCCCGACTCCAGATTCAAATAACCACCCCATTGTTTTAACATGAATCCCAAACGTGCAATACATTTGAGAAACAATTAGCTATAAAGACTTGGCATTACCTTAAATTAATCTTCTTCTCGATTTCATCTGTGCAAAGTCTCTAATAATGTCAGTAAAATCCAGTTTTCTGAGTATATCACATTCCGTGGACATGATGGCAAGGCTGTTTAGGCAATCCTGGTTCATGGTGGCTCTCAGTTCATTCTTAATGAGTCCCATGTGCGAGAATGATCTTTCTCCAGAACAGTTAGTGCACATTAAGGATAGGTAAATGCACAGAGCAGGGGTGACATTCGAAAATGTGGAAATCACTTGAGAATTCAGGATGAGCTGAAGGTGGTCAAACGCTGTTCTCTTGTCCTTGCCAGAAACAAATTTAGTAAACTGGAGCATTTCTGATGGGAAATATTCGTCCAGATCTGAAGGACAGGTTTGCACGAGTGCAGCAGCTTTGTTTTTGATGTCATATTCTAACATGTTCTGAAAGTTGCTAAGGAAGCCAAACAAGTTATGCACAGTAATATACGCTTTTGATCAGTGCAAGCAATCTGTTGAAAGAGTATCCAGTATCTTTAGGAACATATGAACACGAAATCTGTTTCTGCCCTGTAGCAAAACTTTAGTTACACTGGGGCAATCGTGATCCTGCAGAGCACCAGGTGGTCGTCTTGATATTTCTTCAGCACTGCAGTTTCCATTGCATGGTTTTCAAAATCATCAAAATGATCACAAATCTCATCCAGAAATGTTTTCAGAGATTCAAGTAATTCAACCACCACTGACAGTTCGATGCTGTGTGCTTGAATGGATTTACTAGTTTTGTTGACTCTGTCCCGAATGTAATTCCACAAGTCTGTGGGTTAAAGCGAAAGGCAGATTGAAGTTACCTTGATTGCTAATTGGCAATGTGGGCAGACTGGGTCCGACTCCTTGTTCTGTACTACTTTCTAATTCTTCAGGCGCGTTATTTGGAACAATAGCACCGCCAAAACTCTCGTTGACCAGTTGTTCAGGTTCATTTGTCGTCGTTACTTCATTTTTATAGGATTTCACGGGACGTGAGCTGGGGGTGTAAGGATAGGGCAGAAGAAGCAGAAAGGAGCAGTTAGTAGAATAGAAAGTGGTCACTGACTGAGGCAGACGATGCTGACACATCCCAGGGGCAGAGGACCCAGCGACCGAAAACACATACGAGGGTTATAACTCAGGGAGCCGCCCCTCGGGAGGAAGTCAGTCCTGGTAGACTGGGACATGAAAGGAGATGAGAGAGAGGGGTACCCAGCATCTGAGACTTCTGGGACCTAAAATAAGGATAAAGCATGGAGGTTAGTATGGAACTCGAGCACGAGTGACCATGTCCTGAAAGAGAGGCAGAATAGAACAGAGCCTCGAGTGAGGTAAGATAAGCGCAGGAGCTGCGACAGGACAGAGTGTGGTCGGGGGTCCGCTCTGACTCACATGGTGAGAACCACCCTGAAGGTAAGGGAGGCGGATGCTTAGCCCTGAGGTCGGGGAAGTGAGACTCACTTGCCCCCCAAAGGATGGACCCCCAGCACCTCACGAAATCTCCCACACCGTGAGACAAACAAAAGACAGCCATGCCAGCGCATAACATAAACAAAAGACCAGAAGGACAAACGGGACAAACAGAGGGATGGTTAGTGATTATATTAGTAGGATGTGACTATGTGTATACCTGCCGCTCAGTGGAGAGGAAAAAACCCCTTGAGGCCGATTAGGGGAAAACCTCTGGTGGCCCCGGCAGTCAGGAAGCCCCCACTCCAGGCATACTGCAGAAGAGGACCAGTGCCCCATGGTCTTGATCAGGTTGTGATTGATGCTGACCCTTGCGGCGGAGGTGGCTGCACCTATACGGAATGAATGGGGTGTATAAAGCTGAGGAGGGAGGCCTGCTCTGGGGAGGAGGGTGGAGAGGTGGGATGAGAACCAGTGACGAGTGATAATAGAGCGAGAAGAATCAATTAATAGAGGGTCCAGGGGGGGCAGGGAAAGCTCCTAAGAATCCCACGGAGGGTCAGGAGAACTGCTGGTATGGAGAGAATGGGGGGAGATTGAGAGAATCCCTAGCATGGATGATGAAAGTCAGGATCCAGTTTTGATTGAAGGAATAGGATGAATCCGATTCACAGAAGGTTGAAAACACTGACCAAGCTGTAGAATATGAAGCTCTCGAAGAAGGGGCGGGGGGCTGCAGACATGAAATGCTGAGCAGGTTGAAGGAGGTTACTGAGAGTAGGATTCAGTCAAATAGCAGCTGGTGAAGCTGGGGAGTCTGGAGGGGGTTTGGGGAAGCAGACGGAACCAACTGACGGAACTTGGATTCCGAAAGTAGAGGCAGAAGGGGAGCTGGAACTGAAGGTTGGGGTGGCAGCTGGAACTAAACAAACATATGTAATCGACTGCTGGGGAAGCTCAGCACCCTTTGCACTCCGTTTTCTGGAAACAAGGGCAGAGATGAGATGTCAACCATCCAATGTCTTAGTTAATATGGGATTGTAGCGGATTGTCCCGCCCTTATATATATATATATATATATATATATATATATATATATATATTATTTGTATTTTTGTTTGCGCCGCAGATCAAAGCACTGTGTATTTGTTGTTGTTTTTATAATTTAAAAACCTCGTGAGGATGCGTGACTGATCAGCTACTGATTATTTAACTAGCTGACAGTCACGCATCCTTACTAAACTCGTGCAGACTTTGGCCGGGTAATAAGATAATTGACAGCTAGTTAACCCCTCGGCCAGAATATAAGAACCAGCAGCTGTCCGTGCTGGAGGAGAGAGTGTACAGAGGAGAGTACGGGGAGCGGAGAGAGCGAGGAGAGAGAAATTACATTTAAAAAAACAACTGCTAAGTATCGTGCTGGTGCTAAAACCAGCACGCTTATTTGTTTGATTATTTGTTTGGCCAACGTGCCCTTTTGTTTTGTGCAAGTGGTTTTGTTTTGTTTAAACTGTTTGTTTATTATTTTAATAAATACGCCGAGCGCAGTAGCGTTCAGCTTCACCTGCCCATCCATTGTTTTGTTTCTGGTACTTCCTGGTCTGTGACGTCACCACTCATGCCACTCAACAGCACTCGATCACAGGGATCGATCAGCGGTTTGCTACTTTCATGTCTGCTTGGAATGGAAAAGGTGAACTCACATTCAGAGATTTGGGTTTCAGTGGAACTCCTCATAATCAAGACAGATTTCCAGTCTCTCACCATGTATTAATGCTGTAATATCTGAGAGGATGTGCTGACATATGAATAGATTGCTAAGAAATTCAAGCACCCTGTATTTTTGATTAGATGAGGATTAGCGTTAGCCTTGATTGCAGAATGCTGCCAAGATCTGCATATTGGAGGAAAACTGGAGCGTTGGAAGCTCTGGAGAAGTGCAGTTACAGATTTAAACTGTAAACTAAAGTAACTTTTACATGCTGTAATAATGAGAGGTCTGAAGAGGGAGCAGAGATCTGCTGTAGTGAGGAGCGATTAACAGTAGAGGATGGGATCTGCTGAACAGTGCAGAGATCTGAGGAAGTAACAATGGAGAGCTGTCAATAATGTGCAGTGGCCTGCTGTAGAGAGCAGAGATCTGCTGAAGCACTGATCTGTAATAGTGAACGGTGGACTGCCATCGGTACAGTGTGGTGGTCTGCTGCAGAGAGCAGAGATCTGCTGAAGCAGTGATCTTTAATAGTGAACGGTGGACTGCCATCGGTAGAGTGTGGTGGTCTGCTGTAGAGAGCAGAGATCTGCTGAAGCAGTGATCTGTAATAGTGAACGGTGGACTGCCATCGGTAGAGTGTGGTGGTCTGCTGCAGAGAGCAGAGATCTGCTGAATGCGGTGGATATTGGTCTTTGAGTGTTAAGGTGGTTTAGATGAAGGCGGAGATGGGGCCGAAATGAAGAGTGCATAGATCTAAGGCAGCTGCAGAACCTGAGAGGATGAAGAATGCGTTGCTGCAAAACCTATTGATTTGATCGGGAGCAGTCTATGAGTGTATTGTCTATTGCAAGATAGGAGGACACTTTGACTGAAATGTTGATAGTCATAGGACATGGTTTCCATACCTGACTGGTGGCTCAAGTTGATGAAATGATAACTTTGAAAGTTGAATAAAGGCCTTGATGAAGTTGGTTGGTTTGGAGGAGCTGAACCAGATGAGGAAGCACGAATCCGGGAACAGGAAGAGGTTGCAGGAATGGATGCCTGATGCAGGGAAGCTGGAAGTTAATGTGACTGTAGATTCGGAGCATCAGAAAGCCGATAAGTACGTGGCTTCATGACCAGGTCCTCGAAGGGGGGGCAGAGTTGAAATTGAAGAATGTCAGTTGATATGGGTAGACAAAAGGTTGAGGCAGGAGGGGAACTCCTGAGAATCCATCAGAGTGACAACAAACTGCAGGAATGGATAGAAAAGCTGGAGTGTCTGAGATTCATGGCGATAGCAAACCGGCTTAAAATATATATAGAACTTGTGGTATTATACTGCCATCTAGAGGTTATGATTGGAATTAAACCATTGGCTTGAGTGAAGTAGGGTAGAATATATGTGGTTATTGTGATTAAAATCCTTGTCTATGTAGAACAACATTTGCATATTCCTTTAGATTTGAATAATAAATATTAGATACATGTTTTAGGGCAGTTAGTCATGTATATGAATAAGTTAATGCAGTATTTAGATGTCATGATTCGGTGAGTTGAACTCGTCCCCACCAGTTGTGAAAGCGCAGCAACATGAAGCCAGAAGATTGCAGTACTGAGGCACAGAACACGTAGAGCCTGATGAAGCTGCCTGGTCACCATGGCAACTTACCACTCCCTGCAGTCACTCAATGAGGGCGTTGCCGTGGTAACCATGGTCTGTGAGGCGCCGGTGTAAAAGTTGCAGTACAGCAGTGTCGTTGGAGCATGTTGTGACCAGTCAAGTCACGAGCCGCCACTGGTTGAAATGGAGTTTGTAATGGGCTGGATACGTCTTTAAAAGGTTGAACATAGCTGATGGAGGTCCAGGGCAGGATCTTCTGATGGAACGGTAATTGTGCTGCTCTGTGGGAGCAGGGGAGGGGTGTCTGATTGCAGGCGAGGAGTAAAGAGAGATTCCGCTGGCAAAGCTTTGTGGTGGATTTAAATAGAGCTAATGGCAATCACTGACAACGGGAATGTCGAGGTCTTGTCGAAGGAGCTTTGAAAGTTTAGCGGAGGACCAGTCTTTCTAAAAAAGTTGCGGACAAGTTGAGTAATGAAGCTGCGTTTTGGACGGTGCTGTTGCTGAGGTAGAGACTGGATGGAGCAGGAAAGACTAACTTTGGAGCCGAAAAGAGAAGCTGAATGAAAAGAAGGATCACCTGAGCAGGTAGGAAAAATTATTGATAATATCTTGGCAGCGCTGTGTAGAGAAATGACCTGCAGTGAGCGAGGCAACGAAGTTTAGATATTAGCGATGAAGCACGAAATGACGGTGTCTGAGCATTGCTACAAAACGAAACACTAGACAGCAAAGGTGCAAGTGATCAGCACTTAAATAGAAAATAGATACTAATTAACAGGAAATTAAAAGCCCCCAGCTCCACGCCCCCTGAACCACGCAAGCTAACATATAAAACCGAAATTTGATACTCTCGGAATGTTTTCAGGCAGGCATTAAATCCGGCCCTGACTGTTGTGTAAAAAAAAATGGTTAAAATGAATTTAAAAAAATGAATAACAGCGAAAAACAAAAAAAATAGACGTCCATAAACAAAATGCCCTGAAAACTTAACATAAAGAAAACAATTTAAATGAAGCAATAAGCTCAATAATTAAGCTAAAAAGGAAGTGAAAAGGTTTCCGTTTTTTGGTGATCTCTAATAAACTTAAGAATACTGTTTTTTTTTGTTGTTTTTTTTTATTTATAAAAGTTAACATATTTTACTATTGAATACACTGTTATTTAAAATCCAAACTGAACCTACTCTTTCGTCCACTAGATGGCAGTATTACTCTATTTTTGACCAGATCTCTTATGGCATTCGCCATTCGTAGTCACCAGACCACCAATGTTGTGTCAAGACGTAACACAGCTATCATGTGGTTCCAAGATTTTTTTTTTCACTCAGCAACCCGCAACGCAACTGATCTAGTCTGCTAGAAACAAAATCAATCCTTATTATTAAAGGCACAGTAGCATCTGCAAGACGGGCGGATCGGCTGAAAAGACCTGGGGAGAACCGTGGGTGGATGAAAGTGCCTGGGGTCTGCAAAAATACGGCGGAAGAAGAAAAAGTAGAATGACATTTTAACCATACTTTAGCGACTTATTTATCTTACTGTATGACCGGTATTGACATCTGTTTTCAACATTTCACCCGAGAGTGTTGGGAACTACAAATTAAAAGTGAAATGTTTCTTTTGGCTAATTTACTTTTGCTGCACCAATACCCTAAAACACGTAAACTATCCTTGCTGTACAGAGAGTCAGGCAGTTCTTGCACTTCGCTGATGATAACTCGATTTCAAATGAAGGATCACAAGGCAACAATAGCAGTAGTTTCACTGTCGTGTCTGTAGGGGTCAGGATTGTCTTCAAAGTGGATTGTCAGAGACGTTATTGCATGCTGATTTGGTTGAATGAAAAGTGAAGAAAAAATAACTTGACAAAATAACTTCTACAAAAACAACCACTCCACTACAACAGAAAATAAACTGAAGAAAAAAAAAATCATCAGTGTTGACAATAAGATTGAAGTGTTTGCTCTCTTTATTTACTGGTACAGCACATTCTATTTGTGTGTATCCATTGTGATGTGGTAAGCCATGATATATGGTTTCTTGCTCTTGTTATTCTTAGTTCTAAGATCACAAGTCAGGGAATGATTGAGGTGGAGCGTTTGCAGAGTGTTCAGCTCAGGGGTGTGTTCAGTGGAGTCTTCACATCCGGTGCCTTCACAGCACTTTGATACGTTAATGAAGTCCTGTATCAAACACGTGTTTATTATATTATATTGTTCAATGTGGTTCACCATAACCTGCTCTCTTATTCCAATTCTATGAACAGGGAACACATTTCCAAAGAGTGCAGAGAAGAAAGTGACTCAAAATGCAAACAGTTTGCCTGCACTGAAACCACTTTCTTTATAATAGACTCATGCCAATGATACTGTGTGGAAGCAGTTCAACACAACTTTCTTTCATCTTTTACCAGGTAATGGGCCTGTGCCAGTTAGTGCTGAGAGAGTTTTTGTACAGCGTCCCATTGAGTTTTCACACTGTGCTATCCTCAGAGCACAGTGATAGATTGCTGTGTCGCTCAGAGCAAGTTTGGAAATGGTGATTGCAGTACAAGAGCTGTCTGTTGTAGAAGTGAACCGGCTTTTAGCAAAGTCTGCAGTATGAGAATAGCTACTCCATGAGCGAGCTCCTTTCTGCAGTATGTATTCCAGGGCTTGGTTTGAGTTCTGCCGATACCAGTAGAGATAAACGTATTCACTACTTGCAGTATAAGAGCAGCTGAGCGTTACTGACTCTCCTTCTGTTCTGGACTCTGCTGTCTGTTGAGGACTGATGGAATCCCCTCTTGTCAGGGCTGAACATTGAGGAGGAAAATGAAAATACAAAACAGTCAGTAATAATAATAATAATAATAATAATAATAATAATAATAATAATAATAATAATAATAATAATAATAATAATAATAATAATGTTTCTTGTTGTGTTGAAATTACCTGGCAGGATAATAAACATACACATGATTAATGGATCCATTTTAGCTCAGTGCTGATTTCTTTAAGAACAGAATAGAAAGGTTCTGTCTCTGTGTTGATTCTGGCACTTTTCTCTTCACAATGCTGCTCTGAAATATTCTGCTTAGAGGTTTTGAACATTAAATGTCTGTAACCAATCAGCAAACAGAAACAGAATCATGTGATGTAAATGTAATATAATCATGTAACTCTGCGGTTCATAGTTGTTGTTACCATCTTGTTTTATCAACACCTTCATTAGCAGTTAACTGGATGCAAGTCAAAGAGGTTTCAGTTTTTCATTGACTAACTGCAGTCTCCCTGCCCACTTTCCAATGAACCTTCCCAGAACTCAGGAAATCCAGCACTCACCACATTATAATGTGCACTGCGGTTACCCTTCTACACAGAAGAGCTGTCACTGGAAATGCCATCAGCATTGTAATCACTAGCCTCTGTACACTCCAGGGTTTTTGTATGGGTTGTGCGCTGCTTTGTATCACTGTGGTGGTTCTATTGCACAGTAGTAGATGGCAGAATCAGACACTGAAGGCTGTATTGTCAGGGAGCCAGTTTTAGATGAGGTATCTACTGCTGGTTTATATTTCCCAGAATCATCTCCATATGTTGAACCGTCTCTTGCGGCTTTATTTATATATTTTAAACCCTGGTTAGGAGCTTGTTTATACCACTGCATTGCATTAAAGCTGCTTGTCTGATATCGACAGTTTATCCGAACTGATTCTCCTTCTGAGACTTGCAGTGAAGCAGGGTTTTGTCTCACCTGGTCTTGACTGTGTGCACCTGAAACAAAAGAGAAGCAATTATTCATTATATTAAGGAGGCTGAGTGGTTTAGTGATTAAAGAAACAGGCTTATAACCAGAAGGTTCCCAGTTCAAATCCCACCTCAGCCACTGACTCACTGTGTGCCCCTGAGCAAGTCACTTAACCTCCATGTGCTCCATCTTTCGGGTGAGATGTAGTTGTAAGTGACTTTGCAGCTAATGCATAGTTCACACACCCTAGTCTCTGTAAGTCGCCTTGGATAAAGGCATCTGCTAAATAAACAAATACATTGCTGTATCCAGTTTTACGTACCTGACATAATTAGGTAAACAGCTAAATATTTAAACATTGTAACACATGGAAACAATATATCATTAGATAGTTTGTGAAGTCTTGTGCTTTCTAAATATTTGCCATGAAATACTCTTGTTTTATTACACAGTATACTTCCTGTGGTAACTCTCACACCAATCATCACAGTTCTTTCACCCTGACATTACCACAGGGTCATGTGATCAGAGACAGACACACAGCAGCACAGAAGCTCCTTTTTAAACTCAGAGAGCGAGAGACAGAGAGGGGAGGTTGAGATGAAATATTTTATTGTATTAATTAATAAGTAGATTCAAATGTATTTCTATGGACCCTTTCTTTACCATTGTATGACATGTGTAATCATTCTGAGTGGTATTAAAGACCCCTTTTTCATTCTCCAGTAATAGCTCCCATTGGAAGGTAAGTGAGGAGGTGCTAATAATGGTTTAATGGATGTACCTCTGAATGTATTTCACATTCTGTGTTATTAATGTATTGTCATCTCCTTATTGCCTGGTATGTGCCTTGTTGTTTAATGAGGATAGCATTGTGTGATTGTGAATATTTAACTTTAAACACTGACAATTAATTGTCATACACTGCCACCTAGTGGGGGTTCATTTGAATTGCAAGGTAACATAGAGAATATATAATAGTTAACAAAGCCTAGAAATTTGCAGTCGTATGAAATAAGATACAAAAAACAATCCACCAATCCTTATTTTTGGCCAGAGGGCCAGATCACGAAAATCAATAATCTACTTATTAATTAATAAAATAAAATATTTCATCTCAACCTCCCCTCTCTGTCTCTTGCTCTCTGCTGTGTGTCTGTCTCTGATCACATGACCTTGTGGTAATGTGAGGGTGAAAGAACTGTGATGATTGGTGTGAGAGTTACCACAGGAAGTATACTGTGTAATAAAACAAGAGCATTTCATGGCAAATGTTTAGAAAGCACAAGACTTCACAAACTATCTAATGATATATTGTTTCCATGTGTTACAATGTTTAAATATTTAGCTGTTTGCCTAATTATGTCAGGTACGTAAAACTGGATACAGCAATATAATGAATGAATTAATTAATATATTTCATTCACAAGTTTCTCTCTTGTTTCAGGTGCACACAGTCAAGACCAGGTGACTCAAAGCCCTGATTCACTGCGAGTCTCAGAAGGAGAATCAGTTCGGATAAACTATCGATAACACAAACATTGTTAATGTAAAAAAACAAGTTAGAAAAAAGCAACAGCCGTTTAAAGGGGTGATATCAAACACAAAAGTCGAAGTTAGGAGAAGCAATTAGGCTAATCTTGTCAAGCATCAAGCAAATAGGCACAATTGGAAAGGTGCTGGGGCCCAAGATTCACACAATTCTTGCTTTTAACTTGGCGCCTTTTTTGATCGCTTCGCTCCACTTTATCGCTCGACTTGAAATGCTCTTTGTATGACTTGAAGTGACTGAGACACACACTCACACACCGAGACACACTCACACACTGAGACACACACACACACTGACACACACACACTCTGAGACACACACAGACACACTGAGACACACACACACATAAACTGACATACACACACACTGAAACACACATACACTGAGACACACACAATGACACATACACACACTGAGAAACACACACGCACACTGAGACACACACACACACACTGAGACAAACACGTATGAAACACACAGACACACTGAAACACACACACACTGAGACATACACACACACACACACTGACACACACACACCGAGACACACATACACTGAGAAACACACACACTATAACACACACAGTCTCAGTGTGTGTGAGTGTGTCTCAGTGTGTGAGTGTGTGTCTCAGTCACTTCAAGTCATACAAAGAGCATTTCAAGTGGTTTGAACTTGCAACATGACGTTCTTGAAGAGCACACGACCTTAGCCCGCTGCGCCACTGCGCATTTCAAGTGGAGCGATAAAAGTGGAGCGAAGCGATCAAAAAAAGGCGCCAAGTTAGAAGCAAGAATTGTGTGAATCTTGGGCCCCAGCACCTTTCCAATTGTGCCTATTTGCTTGATGCTTTACAAGATTAGCCTAATTGCTTCTCCTAACTTGGACTTTTGTGTTTGATATCACCCCTTTAAACAACTGTTGCATTTTTCTAACTTGTTTTTTTTACATTGACAATGTTTTTGTTATAGATATCACTTCTTTTTTTACTTCATCAAATAATGAATAAAGCGAGGGAAAGATATTCGAGAATGTCAGACAGACAGACATTACAAGAGAGTAATATAAGAGAAATGAGAAAAGATTTGAAAGTAAAATAATGGTTGAAGGGACTTTTGGACAGTATTGAAAGTGTAAACATTGTATTCTTATCGTTGCATGAGTGGTGAAAACAAAATATTTACGTAGGTACAAAACTTCAATGTTATAAATGGTTCAAATGGTACATATGCATGTCCGTGCTAAAGGGTAGTATACTAACACATTTTAATGCTGGAAGAAAACATTATTCTCCTTGATAGTGGTGTTATGAACTTAGGCTAATGTAAGGCATTTGTAAAGCATTAGATCTCTTCATAAAAGGCCATATACATTTTATTTGCATTTCTTGACCATGGTTTGATTTCAATAAGTGCATCATTTGCATGCACCCATTTTCCAGTAGCACCCACAGCAAGAACAGACACATAGTGTCCTGAAGTAACATCCTGTCCTTGGTGTATGATAATGGAAGCTAATTGGTAATTCCTGTTGTCCACAGTAATTGTGCTCTTCTGCACAGCAGTAAACTTAGCATTTGTCACTTTGTAACGGTCCCGTCTGGTTTGGTTTCCCAAAGCATAAGTTGGACTGCAATCAGTCTCCCTACTGATTGAATAAGTTCACGTTTCATGATTGGAGAAGTTTTGCATTGCCTACATTTGCTACCAGGAATCATTGCCCATTTGTCATTTATATAAATGAGTTCTTCCAAACACATGAAATCTGTACCAGCAGGTACATGTAGAGGATAACTATGCAACACCTCTCGGTTCGATGAGCAGTAGTTACATGTAGTACAGAGAATGTCATGACTTATTGTGACTGAAACCATGCGAGATACTTCAGGACAAATTTCTGACAATTTGGTGAGAAACTCTGCAACATGTTGCTGCTCACCTCTATTGAATGGTTCTCCTGAGAAGTGACAAATATCCAGAGTAGTTAGAGATGCAGTAGATTGGCAAGTGATCCTATTTGTGAACAAAGCTCCTGATAGCCTCTTGATGACTGTGTTTTAATGAATCCTTCAGAGGTTGCAAGTGAAGAAGGCACTGCAATGTTGCATTTGCATAGCATGAGGTGAAATTGGGGTTGCTCAAGCCTCTGAATGGATGTGTAAGTGCAATGTTCTCTTAGAAGACTGAGGCTTTTGCTGTTCCTGAACATTAATGATGGCTCGGTGAATGAAATGCGCATGATCTTTTACCTTGTAATGAAATGCGCATGATCTTTTATCTTGTAATGTTTACAAAGCTCGACAATGTTGCCGAATTTGTCATTCAAACTTGTTTAGTTTAGTTCAGTTTTGTCTGCTTGTTACTTTTTTCAGCCAACACATTTAAATGACCCTTGTTTGTTACATTTTAAAAGATTGTTTTAAACGTTACAATGTAAATGTTGACTCAGTAGCTACCATTAAATGTTTCAACCTCTGTGACTTTGATGCACTATTAATTTTAGTCAACGTGCAATATATATATATATATATATATACACTACCGTTCAAAAGTTTGGGGTCACTTAGAAATTTCCTTGTTTTCGAAAGAAAAGCAAATTTTTTGTCCATTAAAATAACATCAAATTGATAAGAAATACAGTGTAGACATTGTTAATGTTGTTAATGACTATTGTAGCTGGAAACGGCTGATTTGTAATGGAATATCTACATAGGCGTACAGAGGCCCATTATCAGTAACCATTAGTCCTGTGTTCCAATGGCACGTTGTGTTTGCTAATCCAAGTTTATCATTTTAAAAGGCTGACTGATCATTAGAAAACCCTTTTGCAATTATGTTAGCACAGCTGAAAACTGTTGTGCTGATTAAAGAAGCAATAAAACTGGCCTTCTTTAGGCTAGTTGAGTATCTGGAGCATCAGCAATTGTGGGTTCGATTACAGGTTCAAAATGGCCAGAAACAAAGAACTTTCTTCTGAAACTCGTCAGTCTATTCTTGTTCTGAGAAATGAAGGCTATTCCATGCGAGAAATTGCCAAGAAACTGAAGATCTCGTACAACACTGTGTACTACTCCCTTCACAGAACAGCGCAAACTGGCTCTAACCAGAATAGAAAGAGGAGTGGGAGGCCCCGGTGCACAACTGAGCAAGAGGACAAATACATTAGAGTGTCTAGTTTGAGAAACAGACGCCTCACAGGTCCTCAACTGGCAGCTTCATTAAATAGTACCCGCAAAACACCAGTGTCAATGTCAACAGTGAAGAGGCGACTCCGGGATGCTGGCCTTCTAGGCAGAGTTGCAAAGAAAAAGCCATATCTCAGACTGGCCAATAAAAAGAAAAGATTAAGATGGGCAAAAGAACACAGACACTGGACAGAGGAAGATTGGAAAAAAGTGTTAAGGACAGACAAATCTAAGTTTGAGGTGTTCGGATCACAAAGAAGAACATTCGTGAGACGCAGACCAAATGAAAAGATGCTGGAGGAGTGCTTGATGCCATCTGTCAAGCAAGGAATCCAGCCACTCTGCTGGATTCCTCCCTCTCCTTCACTCCTTTGATTTCTGTCTCTCTCCATCCCCTCCTACCCACAAAGCTGGCCGTCAACTGGACCTCACCTTCTCCAGGGCCTGCTGCCCCTCCACCCTCTCTGTCACCCCCCTGGACCTCTCTGATCACTATTTCATCTCTTTTTCTCTGTCTCTCCCCCCTCTCCCTGCTCCTCCTACCTCCACTTTCACCTCTCGCCATAACCTCCGCTCTCTCTCCCCCTCTGTCTTTGCCTCCACTGCTCTCTCTCACCTCCCTCCTATCGACTCCTTTTCACAACTCTCCGTAGACTCTGCTACCTCCACCCTCTTCTCCTCCCTCACCTCCTCCCTTGACTCCCTCTGTCCCTCACCTCCCGACCTGCTCGCCCCTCCCTCCCCATCCCTGGCTCTCTTCTGCGCTCCGCTCGGCAAGAATCACACTGCGATCTGCTGAAAAGAAATGGAAGAGAACCAAACTCCCTGCTGCCCTAGACCTTTACCGCACTCTCCTCTCCTCCTTCTCCTCTACTCTCTCCTCTGCTAAATGTACTTATTTCCAATCTGTAATCCAAGCCTCCACTAACAACCCACGTAAACTATTCTCTACCTTCTCCTCCCTCCTAAACCCCCCTCCTCCCTCCTCTATCTCCCCTGATGACTTTGCCTCCTTCTTCTCTTCTAAAATCTCAGATATCCGCAAACTCTTTAACACCTCTCCCTCCCCCGCACCCCCTCCTGCTCCAACCCCTACACCCACTGCATCCCCTACTAACTCACCCTCCTTCCACACCTTCTTGCCCCTCTCAGACTCTGACCTCTCCTCCCTGCTCCAGGGTCACAAACCCACCATGTGTGCCCTGGACCCCCTCCCCACTCACCTCTTTCAAGCTGCTGCTCCTGCTCTACTTCCCTTCATCTCCTCCCTTCTCAACACCTCTCTACTTTCTGGTCTCTTTCCCTCTGCCTTCAAAAAAGCCTCTATCACTCCCATCCTCAAAAAACCTACCCTCGACCCCACCTCCCTCCAGAGCTACCGTCCTGTCTCCCTCCTACCCTTCCTCTCCAAAACCCTCGAGCGGACTGTACACCGCCAGCTCCCTGCTTTCCTGTCCAACCACTCTCTGCTCGACCATCTCCAATCTGGCTTCCGCTCTGCTCACTCCACTGAAACCGCCCTCCTGTCTGTCACCAACTCACTTAAGTCTGCCCGAGCTGCCTCTCTCTCCTCTGTCCTAATTCTCCTTGACCTCTCTGCTGCCTTTGACACTGTTGATCACTCTATTCTACTATCATCTCTTGCTGACCTGGGGATCTCTGCCACTGCTCTGGCCTGGTTCTCCTCCTACCTCTCCAACCGCACTTACCAGGTAACCTGCCGTGGAGCAACCTCCACATCTCACCCTCTCTTAACAGGAGTCCCCCAAGGGTCAGTCTTGGGTCCTCTCCTGTTCTCTCTCTACACCCGCTCCCTGGGCCCCCTCATCGCATCCTATGGTTTCTCATACCATTTCTATGCTGATGATGCTCAGATTTTCCTCTCCTTCCCCACCTCTGACTCCACCATCTCCTCCCGTATCTCTACCTGTCTGTCTGCTATTTCCTCCTGGATGCACTCGCATCACCTCAAACTCAACCTCTCTAAATCTGACCTCCTTTTCTTTCCCTCCTCCTCCCCTCCTCTGATCTCTCTATCTCTGTTCCTCTTGAATCTTCCACACTCTCTCCTCTTCCTCCGCTAAGAACCTCGGTGTCACCCTGGACCCCTGCCTCTCTTTTTCCCAGCACATCTCCACTCTGGCACGCACTTGCCGATTCTTCCTGAGCAACATACGAAGAATCCGACCCTTCCTCACCAACTACGCCACCCAGCTCCTGGTCCAGGCCTTGGTACTCTCCCGCCTAGACTACTGCAACTCCCTCCTGGCTGGCCTCCCTGCGTCCGCCACCCGTCCGCTCCAGCTCATCCAGAACTCCGCTGCCCGCCTGGTGTTCTCTCTGCCTCGCTTCTCCCACGCAACTCCACTACTCCGCTCACTCCACTGGCTACCGATCACAGCTCGCATCCAGTTCAAGACTCTTGTACTAGCCTACAGATGCCTTGACCAGACTGCACCCAGCTACCTCCAGACCCTCATCTCTCCCTACACCCCCACTCGACCTCTCCGCTCCGCCTGCACTAGAAGACTGGCTCTACCTCCTCTACGCTCCCCTGCCTCCAGAGCCCGCTCCTTCTCCACCCTCGCTCCGCAGTGGTGGAATGACCTACCTACAGATGTCAGGACCGCCCAGTCCCTGACCACATTCCGGCGCCTCCTTAAGACTCACCTCTTCAGACAGCACCTGTAGAACTCCTCTGTTTCTCCCCTGGGACACTTTCACCCTTCCTTAAATGTGCTTTACTTGCTCTTATCTGCCCCCTATTTTACTGCATTTAATCCTGTACTTCAGAGTACTGTAATCTGCCAAGTGTTTAATCTGTAGTATTTGGTATTTAATCATATCTTGATGTAACTATCACTGTCACTTTTATCTGCTGTATTATTGAATTGTATTTTGTCACACTTGTACTTGCTTGAACTAGTCATTGTATTTATCTTGCTCTTATTTGTATTATTACTTGTACTGTAACACTTGAAATGTATTTGCTTACGATTGTAAGTCGCCCTGGATAAGGGCGTCTGCTAAGAAATAATAATAATAATAATAATAATAATAATAATAATAATAATGGTGGAGGCAATGTGATGGTCTGGGGGTGCTTTGGTGGTGGTAAAGTGGGAGATTTGTACAGGGTAAAAGGGATCTTGAAGAAGGAAGGCTATCACTCCATTTTGCAACGCCATGCCATACCCTGTGGACGGCGCTTGATTGGAGCCAATTTCCTCCTACAACAGGACAATGACCCAAAGCACAGCTCCAAACTATGCAAGAACTATTTAGGGAAGAAGCAGTCAGCTGGTATTCTGTCTATAATGGAGTGGCCAGCACAGTCACTGGATCTCAACCCTATTGAGCTGTTGTGGGAGCAGCTTGACCGTATGGTACGTAAGAAGTGCCCATCAAGCCAATCCAACTTGTGGGAGGTGCTTCAGGAAGCATGGGGTGCAATCTTTTCAGATTACCTCAACAAATGGACAACTAGAATGCCAAAGGTCTGCAAGGCTGTAATTGCTGTAAATGGAGGATTCTTTGACGAAAGCAAAGTTTGAAGGACACAATTATTATTTCAATTAAAAATCATTATTTCTAACCTTGTCAATGACTATATTTCCTATTCATTTTGCTATATTTCCTATTCAAACTCATTTCATTTATGTTTTCATGGAAAATAAGCAAATTTCTAAGTGACCCCAAACTTTTGAACGGTAGTGTATATATATATATATATATATATATATATATATATATATATATATATATATATATATATATATATATATATATATTTTTAAATGAAACTTGTACTTTTTATATAGGTATATAAATGTTAATTGCTGTGGATTTAGACAAGAAAGCTACATGCCACTCTTGTGTGCAATTCTATGGTATCTACCAAACAAGCAGGAAACTAGAAATTTTCAAACAGGATATCGAAAATTTCAAGAATCGAGCAGCACCTTCAGGTTTTCAGCGAAAGCTGGTCTGACTTGTTCACAGATATAAGTGCTTCCAAACAAAGACAGCAATTTCAAAGCTTCTCTGCTAAGATTAGGAAATTGATTGTGGTCCAGTGATGGGTAGAATTCTAGGAGAGGCAGATCTCTGTGTTTGCTCTTCAGCATAGTGGAACACTGCAGTTCAATAACTTCAAGCTGGAGATCATCAGGAACACTTTCTGCATCAACAGAGAAGGGATCCGCGAAGAGTTTAAAAGAGGCTCGCTCACTCCTGAATTGCTCAAATCTGCTGGCAAACACCCCATGTAGTTCTTTCAGGACAATTACATGGCGTTTTCATTTCCCTTGGAAAGGTTTGTTGACATGTTTCAAAGTGTGTCACCTTCCCTTTCTTGAGCTGGTTTGTGAACAGCTTTAATTTCATTTCAAACGCACACACTGCCTCAAACAAACAAATGAGATGCTGACTTCCTTGTAACTTTAGGTTTAAATCATTTAAATGTCCTATAATATCAGTCAAAAAAAGCCAGATCAGCAATCCAGTCGCTTTCTTCCATGACAGACATGTCTCTTCCCTTCTCTTGCAGAAAATGTTTTATTTCTTGTCTCAGTGAAATGAACCTCTTTAGGACGTTGCCCCGGCTAAACCTCCTCACTTCAGTGTGATAAATCAGGTGCTGATATTCTCCAAAAAAGACTGAAATTCACGGTGATTCAAAGATCGCGAACGAATAAAGTTAACTGTGGATACAACAAAGTCCATAATTTCTTTAAACTTCAGGTATTTTGCACACAAGGCCTCCTGGTGTATTATACAGTGATACAGCTCGATCCCTGATGTGCTTTTTTAAACACCCAATAAAACCGTTAGTCTTGCCAACCATAGCTGGAGCACCGTCCGTTGTCACCCCCACCAATTTATCCCACTGCAAATTTAAATCTTCAACAGCTTTCTGAAAAGCATTAAAGATGTCAGATCCAGTGGTTCTGCCATGCAGAGAAGCTAGAGATGCCAGCTCCTGGTGTACTTCAAATGTTTGTCACTCCACGAACGAAAATTAAAAGTTGGGCTGTATCAGTGGCATCGTTGCTTCGGTCCAGAGCAGTAGAGAAATACACAATATTTTTGCATTTGCTTTTTAGCTGATCATAGCTTTTTCCAGACATGTCTGCTATGTGTCTCTGCATAGTCATTCTGGAAAGACAAACGTTTTTAAAGGAATCTTTTTTTTCTTTGCAAACAGCATCACATATTTGCATCAGGCAGTCTTTTACAAATTCCCCATCGGTAAAGGGACGTGATGATTTTACAATTCGCTGCGCGACATTGAAACTTGCTATTGTAGCAGCTTCAAATTCCTTCTTTTTCTGCTCAGAAACACCTTGCTGCCCAAGTAGTTGTATTTTGAGAGACTCTATTTTTTGTTCGTACTTCTCCCTGCAATTCTTTGTATTTGGGATGTTTTGTCTCATCATGGCGTATATTGTATTCTTTGGCAACTGTGACGCATTCAAGGCAAATGAGGCACGTATGGACACCGGGTTTGGATTCAGCAAAAGAAAATATTTTTTCTGTCCACTCTGGGCAAAATTTTCTGTGTTCAAGATCAATTTTTATTTTTTTACTTGTACATGGCTTTGACAGAGACATGTTTTCAGACGCTACAGAGGCAGCCTACGGTAATTTTGTGAAAGTATAAAAATGTTTTACCTCGAAAATAATCGCAGAGCAACAACCATAAACGTGAATCGCTGTCTTCCGTTTAGCATCTAACTGGCGCCTGTTTCCGAACCTTACATCATGCTTTCCAAGGTCTACTGTACTGTATTACTATTGGCTAACATGACAGAATCCCACCCAAATGGGTTGGGCTTGTGTATATTCTAAGCACTTCTAAACTTGAATCACCTCTGTCTGTCAAGTTATACTGTAATTCTATTGGCTAACATGATACAAGGCATTTTGATGCGTCTACCACTCACACTCACTGTTAGTAGGCTGTGTGTGAGTCACGTGTGGGTTCTCTCTTTCGAACGCTACTTGTTTCCAGTGAGTGGTGGCTGACGTAGAACTTATGATTTTTTTTTTGACAGTGTGTATTTTTTAAAGGTGCGGGACGTTTTTCGTTTATAATATAAAAGTCCTTACAGGCCGTATTAAAGCAGTCAGCGGGCCATGTCTGGACCGCGGGCAGTATGTTGTGCACCCCTGCATTAAATACATGTAAACATCGAGCACATTGTTGTTTCTGTATAAGTTAATTCTATGAAAGTTCATTTTTATTAATAGCAAACATCATACACATATGTTGCATGTTGTAATAGGTATTAGTATTACACTACCAGACTATAAGAGGGTGCAGGGGGGTAATTGGCAAATGGCAAAATTAGACGAAGAAAAAAAAATAGCAAATATATTAAATGATTAATTTTCACAGGTTTTTACAAAGGAGGATACGGACAACATGCCCCACAAGTTGACCTGTTCCTATCCAGTTTTAAATAACTGTAGCATAACAGAGGCAGAAGTGTTAAAGGGACTAGGAGCTCTTAAAATAAATAAATCCCCTGGGCCGGATGAGATCCTCCCAATAGTACTTTACAAACCTCTAACCAAGATCATGCAACAGTCTCTTGACACAGGGGTTGTACCGACAGACTGGAGAATTTCAAACATAATACCAATCCACAAAAAGGGAGACAAAACTGAACCAGGTAACTACAGACCAATAAGCCTGACTCCTATTATATGTAAACTTATGGAAACTATAATAAGATCCAAAATGGAAAATTATCTATATGGTAACAGTATCCTGGGAGACAGTCAGCATGGTTTTAGGAAAGGGAGATCGTGTCTAACTAACCTGCTTGATTTTTTTGAGGATGCAACATCGACAATGGATAAGTGCAAAGCATATGACATGGTTTATTTAGATTTCCAGAAAGCTTTTGACAAAGTCCCGCATAAAAGATTAATTCTCAAACTGAACGCAGTAGGTATTCAAGGAAATGCATGCACATGGATTAGGGAGTGGTTAACATGTAGAAAACAGAAAGTACTGATTAGAGGAGAAACCTCAGAATGGAGCGAGATAACCAGTGGTGTACCACAGGGATCAGTATTAGGTCCTATGCTATTCCTAATCTACATTAATGGTTTAGATTCTGGTATAGACGACACAAAAATAGGAGGAGTGGCAAACACTGTTGCAGCAGCAAAGGTCATTCAAAATGATCTAGACAGCATTCAGAACTAGGCAGACACATGGCAAATGATATTTAATAGAGAAAAGTGTAAAGTATTGCATGCAGGCAATAAAAATGTGCATTATAAATATCACATGGGAGATACTGAAATTGAAGAAGGAATCTATGAAAAAGACCTAGGAGTTTATGTTGACTCAGAAATGTCTTCATCTAGACAATGTGGGGAAGCTATAAAAAAGGCCAACAAGATGCTCGGATATATTGTGAAAAGTGTTGAATTTAAATCAAGGGAAGTAAAACTTTACAATGCATTAGAAAGACCTCATCTAGAATATTGTGTTCAGTTCTGGTCACTTTGTTACAAAAAGTATATTGCAGCACTAGAAAGAGTGCAAAGAAGAGCGACCAGAATTATCCTGGGTTTAAAAGGCATGTCGTATGCAGACAGGCTCAAAGAATTGAATCTGTTCAGTCTTGTGATCTGATTCAAGCATTCAAAATTCGACAATATCGACCTAGGGGACTTTTTCGACCTGAAAAAAGAAACAAGGACCAGGGGTCACAAATGGAGATTAGATAAAGGGACATTCAGGACAGAAAATAGGAGGCACTTTTTTACACAGAGAATCGTGAGGGTCTGGAACCAGCTCCCAGTAATGTTGTTGAAGCTGACACCCTGGGATCCTTCAAGAAGCTGCTTGAAGAGATTTTGGGATCAATAAGCTACTAACAACCAAACGAGCAAGATGGGCCGAATGGCCTCCTCTCGTTTGTAAACTTTCTTATGTTCTTATGTTCTAATTAAGAGGAATGCCTCCAAGTAGCTTCTACACAGAACACAGGCTGCACTGTCACAGTGTGGGCCTCAGAGCACAGAAGTACTTGACAGAGTCAGACAGCACAGCCGCAGTGATATTCAGATGAAAGGTCTTCTCTGTGTTGTTATGAGATGCAGAGAAATGATTTCGAAACCTTGGTGGAATGTCCTCCTGCTTAGAATAGTCACTGAGTATGAGCTGTGGGGCTTGATTGGGATCCTGAATGTACCAGAAGAGATTTGGAGTACTGCCTGATGTTAAATCATATTTACATTGTCTGTTTCTTTAATGAGAGTTGAATTTGAAAGTTGAGTCACTGTATCTCCCTGGATCATTTCTAAAAGAGGAGACAAAAGATAATCACTGTGAAATTAGAATGAAATAGACTGCAGGTACAAGTTGCCTTACAGTAAACAGACAGAAAAATAATCGTTACAACAACAAAGGAAATATATAGTTATGCTGCCTATATGTTGACAAACTGTAAAATGCTGGAACAGACTACAGATAAAGTAACACGAAAGACATTGCCAAAATCTTGTCAAAAGTTGTGTCTAATTGTGTAGCAGTTTATTTACCTATGATTAAACAGAGAAGTATCAAAGTAAAAACAGTGCATTCCTGTTCCATTGTCAAAACTTTCAAACGACAAACTCCCTCCAGCGTCTGCTTCAATCTGCAGCTGAAACTGTGAAGAATGCGTTTCTATAGCAGTGATGTCATGAAACCAGTGCCCCGCCCCCTACACAGTGCAAGCCTTTTTGGCTCACGGTTAGTCTGTTCTGTCTCAGAAGTGCAACAAAGATTTATTTTGATCAGTTGAATATGTCTATAAAATACACACGCTTTCGAGACCACAGTGGAAACTGAAGATAAAGAAAGATCCTCGTTCAGGTTAGTTCAGTCTCAGTTAGTTCTGCGCTCTGCACAGGAAGTGATGTGCTGCTTGTTCAAGTGTTTTATACCCTGCATGTGTCTGTGCACGAGGTACAATATGTGCTGATAGAATGTAATGTGATAGTTACCAGCAGGTACAGATTCATGTGTGCTGTTTTCTCTAGTAGAGTGCAAGGGGATAGTTGCCAGCAGGTACAGATTCATGTGTGCTGTTTTCTCTAGTAGAGTGCAGGGGGATAGTTACCAGCAGGTACAGATTCATGTGTGCTGTTTTCTCTAGTAGAGTGCAGGGGGATAGTTACCAGCAGGTACAGATTCATGTGTGCTGTTTTCTTGAGTAGAGTGCAGGGGGATAGTTACCAGCAGGTACAGATTCATGTGTGCTGTTTTCTCTAGTAGAGTGCAGGGGGATAGTTACCAGCAGGTACAGATTCATGTGTGCTGTTTTCTTTAGTAGAGTGCAGGGGGATAGTTACCAGCAGGTACAGATTCATGTGTGCTGTTTTCTCTAGTAGAGTGCAGGGGGATAGTTACCAGCAGGTACAGATTCATGTGTGCTGTTTTCTCTAGTAGAGTTCAAGGGGATAGTTACCAGCAGGTACAGATTCATGTGTGCTGTTTTCTCTAGTAGAGTGCAGGGGGATAGTTACCAGCAGGTACAGATTCATGTGTGCTGTTTTCTCTAGTAGAGTGCAGGGGGATAGTTACCAGCAGGTACAGATCCATGTGTGCTGTTTTCTCTAGTAGAGTGCAGGGGGATAGTTACCAGCAGGTACAGATTCATGTGTGCTGTTTTCTCTAGTAGAGTGCAGGGGGATAGTTACCAGCAGGTACAGATTCATGTGTGCTGGGGGATAGTTACCAGTTTTTGATATACCCAATTTAAAATGTCCAATTCTATTCCCTTACCGCTGCTCAGGAGACTGGAAGTGCTCTGGTTGCACCTCTAAGCCTCTCTGTTCTTCTTTATTATTATTTATTTATTATTATTTATTTCTTAGCAGACACCCTTATCCAGGGTGACTTAAAATTGTTACAAGATATCACATTATTTTAACATACAATTACATTCATTTTTAAAAAAAAATTTACACATTATTTTCAATACATTTTTTTTTTTTTTACATACAATTCCCCATTTATACAGTTGGGTTTTTACTGGAGCAATCTAGGTAAAGTACCTTGCTTAAGGGTACAGCAGCAGTGTCCCCCATCTGGGATTGAACCCACAACCCTCCGGTCAAGAGTCCAGAGCCCTAACCACTACTCCACACTGCTGCCCAAACTTTATCTGTTGATTTGCCTCCAACACGCGGGAGAACCGGAGTCAATGGAATTCCCAGTCAGATCAGCGCTGCGCTTCCCTTTAGAGGCCTGTCAATCTGGGGTTATCAGTGTTATACTACCACAGGAGGTGGTTTTCTTTCTGATGCCATCTTCTTTATCTTGTCTCACTGCTGATTAAATTAGTGAAATTGTAAGAGGTCATTGATTTTTTTTTTTCTTAGACTCGACAAGTTCATCATAATACAGGCAATGCATGATTTTAAATGACAAATTTTCAAATATATGGTAACATTTTATTTAATAATAAAAACAAATATAATCTAAGCATTCATTATCCTAATCAAATATGTATAATGAAACTCAAAACGTTTATCAGTCTGTCAATCTGTCTCAAACCTGTTTTCTTCCTTCAATGCAAGACATCCACCCTAATATACAGGACAAGCTATTGTGAGGGATGTGATCGGATCTGTGGTCTGTATCGGCTTCGCTGGTGTGAGGGATGTGATCGGATCTGTGGTCTGTATTGGCTTCGCTGGTGTGAGGGATGTGATCGGATCTGTGGTCTGCAGCGGCTTCGCTCGTGTGAGGGATGTGATCAGATCTGTGGTCTGTATCGGGTTCGCTCGTGTGAGGGATGTGATCGGATCTGTGGTCTGTATCGGGTTCGCTTGTGTGAGGGATGTGATCGGATCTGTGGTCTGTATCGGCTTCGCTCGTGTGAGGGATGTGATCGGATCTGTGGTCTGTATCGGGTTCGCTCGTGTGAGGGATGTGATCGGATCTGTGGTCTGTATCGGCTTCGCTCGTGTGAGGGATGTGATCGGATCTGTGGTCTGTATCAGCTTCGCTCGTGTGAGGGATGTGATCAAATCTGTGGTCTGTATCAGCTTCGCTCGTGTGAAGGATGTGATCAAATCTGTGGTCTGTATCGGCTTCACTCGTGTGAGGGATGTGATCGGATCTGTGGTCTGTATCGGCTTCGCTCGTGTGAGGGATGTGATCAAATCTGTGGTCTGTATCGGCTTTGCTCGTGTGAGGGATGTGATCGGATCTGTGGTCTGTATCGGCTTCGCTGGTGTGAGGGATGTGATCGGATCTGTGGTCTGTATCGGCTTCGCTGGTGTGAGGGATGTGATCGGATCTGTGGTCTGTATCGGTTTATACGTAATTAAGTGTAACGCTGGTGTTTAGTCATTTGGAACTCTAAATAATTGTTAAATGTTATGTGTTTAATCTGTGCCGTTTTTGCTAAGTTTAATGCTTAGATTTTAAACACAACTGTTATAAACGCTTACAAATGTTTTAAAAGTGTTACAAATCATAAACACGTCCAGGAGTTTACAGAATAAATACCACAAGGTGTTTCAATCCTAAACACATTTAGCATTATAAACGCAGTGACGTGTTTGAAAAGTGTTACACAGAAGTGTTTTAAAGGTCTCACAGTGTAGCATCGGCATGTTTGCTTTGTAATATGGATTATTGTATATTACTACAAAAAACAAATATAATCTATGCATTCATTATCCTAATCAAATATGTATAATGAAACTCAAAACGTTTATCAGTCTGTCAATCTGTCTCAAACCTGTTTTCTTCCTTCAATGCAAGACATCCACCCTAATATACAGGACAAGCTATTGTGAGGGATGTGATCGGATCTGTGGTCTGTATCGGCTTCGCTGGTGTGAGGGATGTGATCGGATCTGTGGTCTGTATTGGCTTCGCTCGTGTGAGGGATGTGATCGGATCTGTGGTCTGTATCGGCTTCGCTGGTGTGAGGGATGTGATCGGATCTGTGGTCTGTATCGGCTTCGCTCGTGTGAGGGATGTGATCGGATCTGTGGTCTGTATCGGCTTCGCTCGTGTGAGGGATGTGATCGGATCTGTGTTCTGTATCGGCTTCGCTCATGTGAGGGATGTGATCGGATCTGTGGTCTGTATCGGCTTCGCTCGTGTGAGGGATGTGATCGGATCTGTGGTCTGTATCGGCTTCGCTCGTGTGAGGGATGTGATTGGATCTGTGGTCTGTATCGGCTTCGCTGGTGTGAGGGATGTGATCGGATCTGTGGTTTGCAGCGGTTGCTGTGCAGGGAGGTACGTCGCGTGCTGTCCGTGGTCCTGAATTAGAATAGAAGAAACGTAGCCAAGGCTGTAGGACTGTTTGGGGTTTTTGTGGATTTTCAGATTTTCTTTATAAAGTTTGGACGGCTCCTCTTGTTAAACCTTGTCGTTATGTGTCAGACTCAGGTGTTTCTGAAGCACGTATCTTAGTTCTACTCCTGTTTACAAAATGTTGCTTCTCAGCGAAATAGGATGTGTTCTGGTAACGACACTGGTGTTTGAAATCCAGTTATATATATATGTATATTCAACCAAGACCGATTAACCACAGTAGGGCTTGTGTTTGTTCAACCAAGACCGATTAACCACAGCAGGACTTGTGTTTCTTCAACCAAGACCGATTAACCACAGTGGGACTTGTGTTTCTTCCATTTTATGTCCATTGTAAACTTAATACAATGCGTTTATTTTTAAGACCTGATTAGTTCATATCAGTTTATTGTGTGCCACCATACTGTTGTTAGCCAAATAACTGTGTGTGTGTAGATTTCTGAAAAAAAAAATTGGGTGGTTGGATGACTACAGTCTTAAAAAGGGGGCAATATATGTTTTGTATAAGGCATAAACAACGATGCGTTGAAACAGTCAAAATAATTCACTGTTTCGAGTGCAGTTAGGCACAATACAACGTGGATTATTTCCTTCCTAATTGATACTTCAATTAAATTCATTGTTAAATTGGTAAATTGATTTGGTTTTTGCTCTTTCATTACGCTTTGTTCAAACAGTTAAAATGTTTGTCTCTCATATTGTGGGAATGCTGTCATTAGTTCCTCTGGGGTTGAGTTTCAAATCCCACTTACATAGACACCAGTGTCTGTTGTAAGTAAAGATAGCAGCGAGAACTAAGACTTGGAGTTTGTTTATTTTTACTTTAGTTACAGATATATAGATAATGTTTGAGAAAAATGTGTTGCTCTCTTTTATCTTTGCAAGAACAAATGGCACATCATGATCGTTTTTTTATAGTAGTGTTTACATACAAGCTGAGGCTGTAGTCACACAGAACGACCAGCAGACTACAGGCGTCTCTTTTTCATCAACACCACAGACACGTTTTTGTCAGCAGCTCAAGCCTGCGTCCTTCACTGTGGGACTCAGAGCGCAATAGAAAACTGCATTGTCTCGCATCTGTATCCCGCTGATGTTTAAATATGTGTATTTATTCTGCGCGTCAAGTAAAGCCGAGAATCGATCTTCAACACCTGGTGCTTTATCCCCATCTTCAGCCCCTCCAGGTAGTGTGTACCGCTGGAGAATGTATTTGACTCGCTCTCCCGGGTCCTGACGGTACCACTGCAGGTATATGTTCCTGGAAGCTGAATGGGTAAAATTGCAGTGTATTGTAACCGACTGGTCTTCTTGTGCATGCAGTGCACCAGGCGATTGTGTAACAGAGTCTTGATCTTCAAAACTGGAACCTGTGGAATGGGAACAAGAGGTGATTTTAGGCTACAACACAACAACATGCAGTCAGAATTATTATTTTGTAAATTGTTATTATAAAGAGGCCTACAATGTATCACTACAGCGAGATATTGTACCTATTCCAAGAACTGTGCACAGAAGAAGAAGCAGGTCCATGTCTGCAGGCACTCTGCAGTATTGAATTAGTGCAGTGATGGATATCGATGAGGGGTCTGTGTATTCGTCTGTTTAAACCTGTTATTCTTACTGAGATACTCAGTGCACTGCATGTGTATGCTGACCTGATTTTACTGAAATGAGTGTACTGTACTGCCTCCTACTGACTGAAAACTTGCAATTGTTACAAGATATCACATTATTTTTTACATACAATTACCCATTTATACAGTTGAGTTTTAACTGGAGCAATCTAGGTAAAATACCTTGCTCAAGGGTACAGCAGCAGTGTCCCCCACCTGGGATTGAGTCCAGAGCCCTAACCACTACTCCAAACTGCTGCCCTAAAAGATCGACTCGCCAGTTATTATCTCATTATAAAATGGCTTGGATAAATTAAGTGTTGTGATTGGCTGAACAAGATCACATGACCGTGCAGTAATAATTGTTTTACCGCACGGCTATGACATCATAGACCAACTTACTTACCTGATATATTAATATTACTACTCCTTAATAGTAACAATTACCTGACAGTGTTTCTGTAGGTAAAAATGTCAACAAACAACTGAAACAGCATTTAAATCACTCAACAATCTTTTTTTTTTTTTTTTCTTCATCTCAAGTCACTAAGAATTACAGAAAAATTGGCAAATATACTGTGGTATTTATTTAGTCAGAGAACATAACAAAGAAAACTCTGAAGCAAACAGAAGCAGTAACACTATTCAAAACCATCTGAGAAATCACCACGCAATCTCACTCATTATTATTATTATTATTTATTTCTTAGCAGGCGCCCTTATCCAGGGCGACTTACAATTGTTACAAGATATCACATTATTTTTTACATACAATTACCCATTTATACAGTTGGGTTTTTACTGGAGCAATCTAGGTAAAGTACCTTGCTCAAGGGTACAGCAGCAGTGTCCCCCCACCTGGGATTGAACCCACGACCCTCCGGTCAAGAGTCCAGAGCCCTAACCACTACTCCACACTGCTGCCCTCTCTCACTCAGCATGTAATATACGGTATATGCAGCAGCGGCATCTGCTTATTAAACTAAATAGCGCCTTATAAAACTGACTAGCGCGTATCCAATGTTTAAACTCGACGGGAAGGGCTGCGGCACTGCGCAGACTGACACGGAACTCGTTTAGTCCACATGTCATCTAATGCTGGTTTACAATCTGGGAAATTATGCCGGTTACCGGCATCGGTGTGAAAGCAGCCTCAGAAATTATTGGTCAGCTTCTCTTGAAGACCGCAAAGCCTGAGTAGGATCATTTCCTACAAAAAAACCCCACTAGGAAGCCCTTCCCTCGAGTGCCAGTGCAGTGCAGTGTTTGGTTGTTCCATGAATCCTCCCTCAGATGTAGGAAATCTGCTTTCAATTCCCAAATGCCATTTCATCGTGAACATTTTACTTTAAATGGGAATGTTCAATGTAATGTTTATGGCAAATAAAAAAAAGTTCAAAATACATGTTACAATCAAACAGTCTTCAGGGACTATTTTTTTCAGTGGAAGGATAAATAATATATTTCTTGTTTTTTTCCTTAAAAAGGCTTGTTTGTGTAATTCTTTAAAAAGAAATGTAGCCATTTTATAAGCGAAATAACCCACTCCACTGTGTGTGGTAAGACAATTCTTACCGCATTTCACAAGGCACCCAGGGCTTGCAGTAACAATTGTCTTACACACCCTGTCGTGGGTTATTTTTTACATATCGCAATATCTCCAATCAATCCCGTTGTATATATTTTTTAATATGTAGAAAACAGAAAGTACTGATTATAGGAGAAACCTCAAAATGGAGCGAGGTAACCAGTGGTGTACCACAGGGATCAGTATTAGGTCATTTGCTATTCCTAATCTACATTAATGATTTAGATTCTGGTATAGTAAGCAAACTTGTTAAATTTGCAGACAACACAAAAATAGGAGGAGTGGTAAACACTGTTGCAGCAGCAAAGGTCATTCAAAATGATCTAGACAGCATTCAGAACTGAGCAGACACATGGCAAATGACATTTAATAGAGAAAAGTGCAAGGTACTGCATGCAGGCAATAAAAATGTGCATTATAAATATTATATGGGATATACTGAAATTGAAGAAGGAATCTATGAAAAGACCTAGGAGTTTATGTTGACTCAGAAATATCTTCATCTAGACAATGTGGGGAAGCTATAAAAAAGGCCAACAAGATGCTCGGATATATTGTGAAAAGTGTTGAATTTAAATCAAGGGAAGTAATGTTAAAACTTTACAGCGCATTAGTAAGACCTCATCTAGAATATTGTGTTCAAAAATGAAACAGCACAGATTCAGATCCAGTAAGAACAATGACATGTATGTTGCAACGCATAAGAACCACTGTATATGACCTGAAACTTGGTGTATTGTGTCTCCACATATCTACTCTCAATATCACATACTGGACAGGCACCTCTGCTTTCCTTTCAATGTCACTGTGTTTGTCCTTCACTAAACATCTGTAAGTAATAAAAAATCAAATAGTTTCAGCAGTTGTGACTGCCAGGTACCAGACAGGCCAGATTAATAGGAGACCCCCAAATTAAATGCACTTGTGAGATGTCTTGCTGATTACAAGGGCATGATTATCTATTCATGGATACCAAGATATTTAGTTAACAAGGTGTCTGAGTGGAGTTAATGTGCTGTAAGTATCCAAACTCTACTCAATCTGTATTCATAGAAAATGGATAAAGTTTTGAGGAGGGACTTCACTTATGGCATGGCCTTTTATGAGATGTCTGGTGTTTAAGAAGTGTAACTATCAGAGACACAGATCTAGTGCTGTGTCGCTTCATGAATAGTCTCACAATAGTCTTTGTAAACATAACCCCTGTTGAATACTTGTTACAATGGCTCTGCTCACAAAGACGTTTGACCCCAGAATGGAATGTTCATTTTCTAGAATGTAGATGTCATCATACCATCATTGAACTATAGTGTTCTAGATTTTGGAAATGTACATTCCAAGCATGGAACACCTGGAGGGAGTAGGCCAGTGACAGTTTGGTACAATTAACATCGTTCCATGGGTCAAAATGCATCAAATTCAAGAGACAAACTGAAGAATTATGTCTGAACAATATAATAAATACCTTCTTCAATGTGTTGCTTTAAATAGTTTTCTTGTCTCTATTGGTATCTACAGATTTAGCAATACTGCAATGAGGCACAGATAATTTTACCATGTGGCCTGGGAAAAGTTAATTTAACACAATAAAGCATTAAACATCACAGCTGCTTGCCACAGTTTAAAGCATTCTCATTTCCAATGCAATGCTGAAGTGCAAAGAGCAGCAGGTGGTTGTTGCAGGGCGAGGTGTAGAGTTCCTGTGACTGTGGGCCTCAGAGCACAGTAATACACTGCAGAGTCAGTGAGCTCACACTGCTGTATTCTCAAAGGCACTGTTCGGCTGCTGGGGTTCAGCTCAGCTGAGAAACGGGCTGGAAACTCACTTGAGGGATCACTCAGATACTGGCTGGTGTGCAGTATATATTCAGGAGATTCCCCAGGGCTTTGTTTATATCAGTATAGATCCGGGCTGCTGTCTGTTGTATTATATTGACAGGTTAATATTGTTTCATTTCCTTCAGGTATCAATATCTCAGCTGGAGACTGTGCCACTGAATCTCCAAGACTTCTCTCTGAAATACAGTTCAATAAATCCATGTTAAAGATATAGAATATGTGTGTGCTCCTATGTGAATAATGCGAGTATTTGAATTGAACCCAAGCCCTGCATACATACCTATCAGAATCAGCAGAAGAGCTGTAGTGAGAACACTGTGCTGCTGATTTCCTCGCCCCATGCTCGGTGCCTGTGTGAGTGCAGAATGAGGAGAGCTCAAGAACTGCAGTGTTGGAAGATGAGACAGAAGCTGCACACGTGACCGATGATGCAGGTGAGAACTATTCCACACTGGAGTGTTCACAACAATAGCAGTATTTTCACATCATGCCTGTAGGTGTCAGGATTGTCTTCAAAGTGGAGTGTCAGAGACATTATTGCATGCTGATTTGGTTGAATGAAGAGTACAGATAAAATAACATGACAAAATAACTTCCACAAAAACAATCCCTCCACTACAACAAAAAAAAAAAAAAAATCTGAACCAATCAGGCTATTCAATCGTTCTTTGTTCCAGAGAGATCACCTGAAGCTGATAAGGTAGGCAGGCTACTGTACTTCTCCTTACATAATGTATTCCTCTAGCTGGAGCGATTACAGTTATATTAGCTAACGTTAGATAGCTGATGTTACCCACCAAGCGAGCCGAGTAGACCGGCTGAGACAAGCCGGCGGAGTCAACAGCGTGATGCTTTTTTTTTTTTTGTAACTGCAAAGCATTACAAGAAAAAACATGCACATGCACATGCACACACACACACACAACAGGGAAGCTGTGAGGGTAGAAAAGTCACTGCGCAAAGCAGGTGGCCTGTAAGATTTTGGGCCGAGCGCACCGAAAGGGTGGGCCAAGACAATCCAGTGGAGTCAACTCTACAGCGGGCGCGGCAGAGCCGGGAGGAATCACATGTCTTTTTTTTTTAGCTGCAGAGGAAAAAAAAACACAAAACAGCAAGCACTGTGAGGTTAGAAACAGACTACAATCACAAAGCGATGTAGGCTGTTGAAAAGAAAAAAATTAAACTCAGCGTGTTTATAAGAACATTTACAAATGAGAGGAGGCCATTCAGCTCATCTTGCTTATTGATCCCAGAATCTCATAAAGCAGCTTCTTGAAGGATCCCAGGGTGTCAGCTTCAACAACATTACTGGGGAGTTGGTTCCAGACCCTCACAATTCTCTGTGTAAAAAAGTGCCTCCTATTTTCTGATCTGAATGCCCCTTTATCTAATCTCCATTTGTGACCCCTGGTCCTTGTTTCTTTTTTTCAGGTCAAAGAAGTCCCCTGGGTCAACATTGTCAATACCTTTCAGTATTTTGAATGCTTGAATCAGATCACCGTGTAGTCTTCTTTGTTCAAGACTGAATAGATTCAATTTTTTTTAGCCTGTCTGCATACGACATGCCTTTTAAACCCAGGATAATTCTGGTTGCTCTTCTTTGCACTCTTTCTAGAGCAGCAATATCCTTTTTGTAACGAGGCGACCAGAATTGAACACAATATTCTATGTGAGGTCTTACTAATGCATTGTAAAGTTTTAACATTACTTCTCGATTTAAATTCAACACTTCTCACAATATATCCGAACATCTTGTTGGCCTTTTTTTATAGCTTCCCCACATTGTCTAGATGAATTGAAAGCAAGGGCTTCCACACAGGTGTGACTCATGCGTTAATTAAGCAAATAACATCCCAGCATGCTTAGGGTCATGTATAAAAATGCTGGACAGGCCTGGTTGCCTATAATTATGGCTAGCATGGCTGCAAGAGGAGACCTCAGTGACTTTGAAAGAGGGGTGAGTTTTGGGGTGCGTTTGGCAGGCGCTTCAGTGACCAAGACGGCTCAACTTGCTGATATTTCACGAGCAACGATGTCTAAGATGATGTCGGCATGGAACTCCGAGTGAATGACATCATTAGCAAAGAGCAACAGTGGGCTGAAGCTCATACTCCAGGATCGTGATATCCATGCATTAATTCAAAGCGCAAGGCAAAACAGGTGAGCAACTGCAGATTAAATTGACTGCAAATTTCAACCTGGGGCGTGAGCAGCCCGTTTCATCAAAAATGGTCCCCTGAGAACTCCACAGAGCGGGACACCATAGTGGCCCAACGCCCTATTTAGTGACTTTACATTGGTGTTTCCATTTTTTTGTCCACTACCTGTACTTCATTGTGGAAAAGTGACATGCAGTTCTACACTGCTATCTAGTGGTGTTGCATTGAAACTGCATTAACAACACATTATCTCTTGCAGTTGAAAGGTTTGTGTTCAGGCTCATCAGTGAATGCATCGCTGTGGGCTTCAGTGCACAGTAGTACCTCGCAGAGTCCAGCGCATTGGCATTGTTCACAGTCAGGTTAGCTGAATTAGCTTCAGGATTTAAAGAAGCAGACAGTCTGGGGTCAGTGGCTTCAGGCTTGTCTGTATTGACAGTGCCTCCAGCAATGGAATGGGTTTGTAGTAAATATTGTGGAGATGTATTCCCATTGTGCTTGTACCATTGCAGGTAAATCCTCTCACCCTTGGATTCAGTGTATGCACACTGTATTGTGGCTGTTTCTCCTTCAGCGGTGCTGACATGTGCAGACAATGATGTCACTGACTCCTTTCCACAAGTGTCTGCAAAGATTAAAGCAATATGCTGGTGTTAAAATCACAACGTGTGTTGAAATGTGAGATGAAATACCTTGTTAACAAGGGAGCCCATAGAAGCAGGAGCAGCAAGCTGTAAGCAAGCAGTAAGATGCAACCAACACTCACACACAAACAATCCCATTAGAATAGAACCCCAGGCAATCACAGAACACACGCCATCCATTCAAACAGGATCGCATAACAATTCACTGATATAGCCAGGCAGGCATGTCCTTAACAAGGATCTGAAATGTCTTCAGATAACATGTGAGTTTCATAGAGACACAAGATGAGATGCAATGAGAAGCTGTATAGAGCTCAACCAGTGCAGGTTCGTTAAATGAACTCTTATCTCGTACATTGTATGAAGGCGCCCATGAGTATGTGTAGCAGTAGATTCTTCTCCATTGTGCGCGGGGCTCCCAGTCTGAGCTCTGCACTCTGCACAGGAAGTGATGTGCTGCTTGTTGCTGTGTTTTATACCCTGCAGGTGTCTGTGCACGTGGTGAGAGGTGTTGTGTGCACGTGGATAAGGGGACATGGGGACTAGATAATTCCTTTAATAATTATGTTTTCTTTTTTTCTGTTTTACATACAATGTTATAAAGTTAGACATTCATCAAATTGTTGTTTTTAAATTAGAAGTTTAAGCCAGTGTTATATGTTGTAATATCTATTAGTATTACACGGCGAGACTATAGCAGGTTGCCAGAGGAATTGCCAGCAGGTACAGAAGAATGTGTGCTGTTTTATCCGGGGTAGTTTCTACACAGAACACAGGCTGCACTGCGATCTTCACCAAATACTCCAGGAACGACCATAGATACTGTAGTTATTATCCCCTGTCCTCATTCGTAGAATAACTACAGTACTCTACGGGAGTCCATGGTGTATCGTTTATGTGCTGAATGCTTGCTGTATCCTATATATATTCAGTACAGTCACTGATGCCCGAGCAGTTATAAAGTACGGTAACATTAGTAGAAAATAAGATCAAATTCAAATAAGAGCAAAATAAAGAATACAGTAAATAATAACATTTAATCTGTAAGATTTCACTCTACGCGTGAGATCCATCTACACCTTGTTAAGAGGTTGATTGGTCCCTGTATTAAGGCAGGAGAGTTGATTTGCTTCGGAGCTGCGGTCTGTGTCTGGCGCAGATGAGTGCGCTCCGTGCTGGACGCTCTCCAAGGCACTGAACTGGTTTGACTGGAAATTAAACTGAGGGCAATTCTCGAGAGGTGTTTCTAAGTATTGATATTGTCGACGTAAATTAATTGATTATATTTTAATTCAAAGTTCCATGATATTTTCGTTGCAGAAAAAGTGTACTTAATTCTTAAAATAAATCTGCAAAATATTTACAAAGGGAATCGCATGACAGTCATGAGTCAATACAGCGTCCTTTAACGCAATGTCTTCATGCTGTAGCGATGCTGGTGCTGCACTTGAATTGCTTTCATACAGGCAGTGCTAGAAAGCAAGCTGCAGGAGAGCGAGTCACAGTGAAACAGTGTTGTGAGCGAAAACTCTACAGGAGGAGAGCAGGAGTGTGAATGAATAATGAGCTTAGAACACCGACAAATAACTGTCCTACACTGCCCCCTGGTGGGAATCATGAACTGCAGAGCTAAAGCGCATAATGCATATTCTTAGCTAGAAAATGAGTTTGAAACTGAAAACAGCGTATACTATTTTTTTTTTTTGCTGTTTTCTGTTCACTTCTTAAAACCCAGCTGTCTACTTTACAGTGATCCAAAACTCAGGAGGCAATATGATGCAGTCTGCAATTAACTTCATTGTTTAAATTCGAGATATCTCTCTCCTCACTGTCACGAGTGCTGGGTATGTATTGTTAAAAAGCACTTGTAGACACAATGTATATGCATTGCTATTTTATATTGCTTAATATTTATTTAAATAATGTCTGTTTTAATTAATCAAATGAAGATTATATATATATATATATATATATATATATATATATATATATATATATATATATATATATATATATATATATATATATATATATATATATATATATACACACACACATGCAACCTTAACTCTGCGCCCTTATGTATATGTTTCCTGGCCAGGTCTGCACCAGAGACGCTTGGGCTTGCTGTGTGGCCAGTCTTCGGGGAGAATTTGTCATGTGCTTAGTGATGTCATTGTCCATGTCATTGATGATGTCATATGTGATGTCAAGTGTGACAGGAAACATACACATAAGGGTGCAGAATTAAGGTTGCGTGGCTACCTTCACTTGCAATTTCCTAACCTTTTGGACATTTGCAAACAAACCTTAACATTACTTTAATGAAGTTTTTGCCATTGAATTTCCATAGTTTTGCAGAAGGCATCTTGGTAAATCAAACAACTAACAACAAGTATGTAGAAATGTTTTTATTTAATTGAAATCAGACATCATATAGTTATTCACAAAATACTTATTCGGAAAAGACTTAAAAACATAAATCTCTGTGGATTTGACCCAATATTTTTCAATATATATTGCAATTTGTCATTGCGCAATTTACATTTGTATTACACCATCAGAGAGTAGGAGGGTTGCGCAGAGAAATGTATAGATCAATGTGAGCTGTTTTCAATAGTAGCTTCTACACAGAACACAGGCTGCACGTCATCTTCACCAGCGAGACTCACTCAGAAGACAGCAGGAGGTTTTTGTATGAAGTGATATAGAGACTCTCACAGTATGGGACTCAGAGCACAGAAGTACGTGGCAGAGTCAGACAGCACAGCCGCAGTGATATTCAGATGAAAGATCTTCTCTGTTTTGTTATGAGATGCAGAGAAACGATTTTGAAACCTTGGTGGAATGTCCTCCCGAGAATGTTCACTGAGTATGAGCTGTGGGTCTTGATCGGGATCCTGAATGTACCAGAAGAGATTTGGGGTATAGCCTGCTGCTATATCATATTTACAATGTATTGTGATATTCTGAGATTCTTTAACGAGAGTTGAAATCGAAGGTTGAGTCACTGTGTCTCCCCGGGTAATTTCTAAAAGAGAAGACAGAAAGATAATCAGGGTGAAAATGGAACGGAATAGATTGCAGGAACACATTGCATAACAATAAACTGATAAATAAACATTACAACCGCTAAGAAAAGCAATATATATATAGCTCAAAGAGCCAGCTGCCCAACGTTTCGATATGTTGTAATAATATAATATATTAGTTGAAAAACACGAAAGACACTGCCAAATCTTGTCAAAACAATTGCTTAATTGATAACTATTTATTTACCTATTATTAAACAGAACAGTATCAAAGTAAAAACTGCGTTTTCCTGTCCCATTCTCAAAACTTTTAAACGACAAACCTCCACCGTCAACACTGCCGCTGAACCTGTGAAGAATGTGTTTCTATAGCAGTGATGTCATAGAAACCAGTGCCCCGCCCCCACACAGTGGAACCCCACACTGTGTCGTCACTCTGATTGGATCATGGCTAGTCTTTTAAATCTCATAAATGAAACCAAGGTTCGCTTTTGATGATCTGAATATACCGTTAAAATATGACAGCTTTTGAGACAACGAAGGAAACGAGACGTAAAGAAGACACTCATTCAAGTTAGTTCAGTCTCGGTAAATTAGAAAGAACACAACTCACATACATTATTCTTAGTGCCAGGAAAGTTTTCATTTCAAAATAGATTGCTGCATGTTAATGAAATTACAGTAACCGTGATATTATTAGAATTTATTTCTTAGCAGACGCCCTTATCCAGGGCGACTTACAATTGTTACAAGATATCACATTATTTTTACATACAATTACTCATTTATACAGTTGGGTTTTTACTAGAGCAATCTAGGTAAAGTACCTCGCTCAAAGGTACAGCAGCAGTGTTCCCCGCCTGGGATTGAACCCACGACCCTCCGGTCAAGAGTCCAGAGTCCTAACCACTACTCCACACTGCTAATAGATACGAGTAGATGAATAGTGACATACACAGGTACCAGCTTTGAAGACCTTAAAGGTATCTCCTTTAATTGGAAATCTACAGTTACGATGTGATGCGTGTATGTTTATGACGCTGCCCGACGGGCACCCAGACGAACATGCAGAGCGCGCGCACCAAGCAAGGAGCTGCGAGAGTCGCTGTCCGCAGTGCTGAATCGTCCTTGAAAACAAGTAACAAGATGAGAAGACTTTCAAATCAGCTGTCTTTAAAACTATTAGCTCATCGTCACTGGCAATGTCTTCACAGGAACATAATCAAGATTACTGTTTTTTCTTTTCTTTTTTTCTTTGTGTTTTCTTATTTATACTTTAAATACGGGTATCAAGATTGCTTTAGAGAAATAAAATGTAACTCTCTTTTATTGCATATAGTTATCGATAGCTTTGCTGTAGTGTTTACAAACAAGCGGAGGCTCTATCGAATAGAACGACCAGCAGACTACAGGCGTCTCTTTGTCATCAACATGACAGACTTCACTGTGGGACTCAGAGCGCAATAGAAAACTGCAGAGTCTCGCATCTGTATCTCGCTGATGTTTAAATGCGTGTATTCACTCGACGCATCAAGACAAGCCGAGAATCGATCCTCAACACCCGCTGCTTTATTCCCATCCTCAGGCACTCCGGGCAGTTTGTACCGCTGGAGAATGTATCTGAGCCGATCTCCCGGGTCCAGACGGTACCAGTGGAGATAGATGTTGTTGGAAGCTGTGAAAGGGTAAAATCACAGTGCATTGTAACCGACTGGTCATCTTGTGTATGCAATGCCGCGGGACATTCTGTGACAGAGTCTTGAGCTGCAGAACTGGAACCTGTGTAACGGGGAGGAGAATTGCGGTTATCAAAACAACATTCAGTATTGACCTTTTAATGGACTCTATGTGTATTCTAATGCTGCACTATAATGAGGCAGGGTGCCTATAATTCCAGTTATTATGCATGGAAAAAGACGCAGATCCATGTATGCAGTCCCAGTACACAACTCAACCGGCGCAGTGAACGATACAGAAGAGTCAAGGAGGACGGTGTCTATTTAAACCAGACATTCTACCCACTGGTTGGGGTCCAGAGTTATGCCGTCTTAACCCCGGATACGAGGAAAACTCTGTGTTCTTCCTTGAATGAGTGTGCTGTATTGCCACCTAGTGGCTGAGAATATATTGACGAACTTACTAATGTAAATACGATACACTTTCGAGTGTAGATATGACTTATATGACTGGTTTAGACTGGTATGACTGGTTTAGAAGCATCGTGATTTCGGGGTTGCCTGTCCCACTTGCAGGCGACTGACTGCAAGAAATTCAATATATTATTCTGTGAAATATCTATGACTAAAGTATATATATTTGTTCAAACTGGATAATATCCTCTTGATTTGTCAGTAGACTGTTGTGTGTAATGATGAGGTAGATGGTATATTTATCATTGATATACAGTATACAGTACAGAAAAGGATAAGCCATGTTAGTTAATAAATAATAATAATAATAATAATAATGATAATAATAATAATAATAATAATAATAATAATAATAATAATAATAATAATAATAATAATAATAATAATAATAATAATAATAAGCAGCTCTGTTTTACTGGATTCAGAACTCTGAGAATTGAATAACAAGCACACTGGCTGTTTTCCCCAATATTAAATTTATATGCTGTCAGCATATTTTTGTCCACAAGATGGAAGCATGACATTTTTTCAAACAGTTTACACTAAAAGTAGCCATAATTTAATTCTGAGGCTCAACCAAAATTGAAATTTCTTACACAAAGTTATTCATTTGTATGCAGCAACACATACAAGTAGTGGACAAAAAAATGGAAACACTTGGGTAAATGAGGGACACCAAGTATATTGAAAGCAAGGGCTTCCACACAGGTGTGGCTCATGCGTTAATTAAGCAAATAACATCCCAGCGTGGGGCGTGTTTGGCAGGAGCTTCAATGACCAAGACAGCTCAACTTGCTGATATTTCACGAGCAACGATGTCTAAGGTGATGTCGGCATGGAACTCTGAGGGAAAGACATCATTAGCAAAGAGCAATAGTGGGCAGAAGCTCTTACTCCAGGATCGTGATATCCATGCATTAATTCAAAGTGCAAGGCAAAACAGGTGAGCAACTGCAGATCAATTGACTGCAAATTTCAACCTTGGGCATGAGCAGGCAGTTTCATCAAAAATGGTCCCCTGAGAACTCCACAGAGCGGGACACCATAGTGGCCCAACGCACTATTTAGTGACTTTACATTGGTGTTTCCATTTTTTTGTCCACTACCTGTAGATGCCACTATACATGTCCTGAAACGTGGTGTCCTGTGTCTCCACACGTTCAATCTCAGTGTCACATACTGGACAAGCCCCTCAATCCCTTCAGGTTCAGTGTGATAGTCCTTCTGTAAAAAATCAATACATAAAAAAGTAAAGTACCAGGCAGGCTGGATTAATAGGGCTCCCAAATTAAATATAATTGACCTCAAAGGTGCTGTAGTGTTCAAGGGGTGTGGCCCCTATAGAACTGTATTGGTAAGCAGAGCAAATAGTTTACTGTGGAAGAACTGCCATTGATTTGTGTAACTCTGTATCCTAGGAAGGGTGATTGATGTAAATTAGTCCTAAAATATGGTGACCTATTGCAATTCTGTGTGTGAATATGTAGCTTTCTCACTAACCTTGGCATGACAATAGATAGACTGGATCAATTCAGTTAGGACATGTAGAGCAGTCTCGCTGTATTACAAACAGATTATTTTTTCTTAATTATGTTTTTCAGTGAAGTAACTGTTTCTAAATGGTTTATTGTCAATGTTTGTTTTATTTCTTTGGTCCAAGAGGAAGCATTTGATTGGGTTGTTTATAGTGATCATTTTTAAAACTTTACACATGGTTTTGATTTTGGGGAAGCCTTTGTCAATTTGTTTACTACATTAATATTTATTAGGGGCAATGGTGCTGGTTTTTATTAATTTTAAGAAAAATAATTATCATTCATCCATATATTCTATACATTTGTAGACATAGGTATTGGCACCCTGTACCTGCAATTAGTAAATGCATTGGAACATCTTAACCTTTATGTTCCTGTGAGAATGAGTGTTGAAATAACTTAGAAGAGGTACCATTGAACAAATAGATATAGTTTAACAAACAATATGTCTTAAATGCAACCGCTCTGTGACTGAGGTATTGCAGATATAGTATGGACACCTTTACCATTAATCACAGCTTTAAGTCGATTTGGGTCATGTTTAGAGGTATACAGATCTTTCTTATGGTATTCTGGACCAGTCCTCCTTGCAGATTTCCTACAGATTGGACAGGCTGGTTGGATTGTGTTCTGCTACCTTTCTTTTTAAATCAGTCCACAGCATTTCAATAAAGTTAAGATCTGGAGACTGAGAAGGCCATTCCAGAACATAGATCATCTTCTTCTTTAGAATGAAAAACATTTGCACATTCTTTCAGTCTCATCCTTTCTGTCCTTCAAAGATGTCAATTCAAACGCTATCACCATCTGCTTTTCACACTCCTGTTATTGCAGAGGTCACTGCTGAGTGTTTCAGAGCATCACTGGGAGCTACAGAGAAGCTGTTGTGTGAAAATGTCTGTGACAGGATGACGTTGTGGTGACGTCAGGCCAGATGCTGGAACAGAAAAACAAAGGCAAGTACTGCAGGCAAAAAGATGCTGTGCGCCGTTTATTTAAAAATAAATATAAAAATTTAAAACATGTCAGAACATGTTTTAAATAAAACAAAATAATAACAAACACGGCTCTGCCGTCATTTATAAATAAACCATAACACGTCATCATAAATACATAATAAATCATAAAACACAAATACAAAATAACACTGGGGCGGAGAGGGAAACCCCATTCTAAAAATAAATAAACAAATAAACGTACAGCCTCCTCGCACTGTTACAATGTCATTGAAAGAAGACAACATAATTCATTCCTAAAGCTGCCACACACATACCAAGTAATTGTCTTTGTGTGAAAACATCATTTAAACTATAATACTTAGAACTAGGACCACATGTCAGGTAATGATTGAGTTCTAATGTTTGCTCTGGTTTCACACATTAAGGAAGTCCCTGTTCAAGCATGTATTCATTATATTTCTACAGTTCATTGTGGTTAATCAGACCCTGCTTTTTTATTTCATTTCTATGAACACAGAAAAACGTTTTCAAAGATTTCAGAGAAGAAAAAGCATCAAAGTGCAAACAGTTTGCCTGCACTGAAACCACTTCCTTTACAATGGACTCATGCCAATGATAGTGTGTGGAAGCAGTTCAACATGACTTTCTTTCATCTTTTACCAGGTCATGGGCCTGTGCCAATTAGTGCTGAGAGAGTTTTTGTACAGTGTCCCAATGAGTTTTCACACTGTGCTATCCTCAGAGCACAGTGATAGATTGCTGTGTCGCTCAGAGCAAGTTTGGAAATGGTGATTGTAGTAGAAGAGCTGTCTGTTCTAGAAGTAAACCGGCTTTTAGCAAAGCCTGCAGTGTGAGATTCACTACTCCTTGATCTGGCTCCTTTCTGCAGTATGTATTCCAGGGCTTGGTTTGAGTTCTGCTGATACCAGTAGAGATAAACGTATTCACTACTTGCAGTATAAGAGCAGCTGAGCGTTACTGACTCTCCTTCTGTTCTGGACTCTGCTGTCTGTTGAGGACTGATGGAATCCCCTCTTGTCAGGGCTGAACATTGAGGTGGAAAATGAAAATACAAGACAGTCAATAATAAATAATAATATATTTAAACAGAGATACACTCTTCATTGAAGCCAACTCATAATCTCAAAAACAGTTCCTGGTGAGACAACATTACTACCTGCTGGTCTGACACAGAACATATTGAAATACTAAAAGAGCCCTAATAAATTAAATGACAATCTTAAAGTAATAGCTGATGAAGGACACACAGTAGATAATAATAATAATAATAATAATAATAATAATAATAATAATAATAATAATAATAATACCTGGCAGTGTAATGAATGCAATGAAGAATCCTCTTAGTTTTGTCATTGTAGTTCAGTGTTTGTATGAGGACAGGATTGAAGGTTACTATCTGTGTGAAGATGTTTATTCTGATGCTGGTGCCACTCTGGGTGGGTGGTTACATTTGTGGTTTCAGACGTCACATATTTGTAACCCAATGAGCAAACACTTGAATAAAAGATTTCAATACAGCTGCTGTGTTTTTCGGCTGCAGTATGTGTTGAGTTGACAGTAAGGCAATGCTTTAAGAAACTTGACTTTTACATCATCTGAAGTCATTGTCTTTCTGATCATCTTTTCCCTGTGTTTCTCATTCCTGGGAGTCATGCCTCCTTCAGCCATTCCCTGAGAGTTCTGCTATAACATTGTATCAAATCCTGGGCAGAGATAATAGGCAATCGAAGAAGCTCTCTGTCCTTCCTGAAAATACTGACTGTTACAAGGTGCTGTGTGGCAGCATTGAGGCTGGGTCTCACATTAACATCAATCAGTCTCCATGTCTTTCGTAGAAGTAAACCATCATTGGCAAAGTCTTGATTATCAGTAGAGCTACTCCATGAGCAGGCTCCTTTAAACAGCGTGTATTCTGGGGCTCGGTTTGAGTTCTGATGAATCCAGAAGCGTTACTGACTCCATCTTCACCAGAGACTCTTGTCTGCTGAGGACTGATGAATCCAGGCTTGTTGTGGCTGAACATTGAGGAGGACACAATCCCATGTAGATATAATGCTTCTTGTTATGATGAAATTACCTGCCAGTATTTTAGACTCACAGAATGATAAATGTATCAGTTGTGCTTCATACCAGGGTTGGAGTTGATCCCTTTTTCATTTCCAATTCCTTTTTCAATTCTTCTTGAAGTCAGTTCCCAATCCCAAAGCCCATTCCCTTTTAATCAATCCCAATTCCTTTCATGACATGGGCGTTATTGAGCAAACATTTGTACAGCTTGTCAGCATCTCATGCAGTTGCATAATAATTACAATACTAATTTATTGAATCAATTCCACTTGCTGTTACAAGAATCACCACAAGCTGCTCAAATGTAGAGTCTGTGGAAATCTACTTCAAAGGGAATTGGAATTGGAATAAGGAACTCTTAATTAGTGCTGATTTCATTAAGAACAGAATAGAAAGTTTCAGTCTCTGTTTCTGTCCACAATGCTGCTCTGAATAATCTGGTTAGAGGTATTGTATGCCAAATATTTTGAAACAATCAGCAAACACAGACACATAAAACATGCTGTGGAAATGTGGTGCATCAGGAAATTAAACTCTGTGTTTCATCATCGTGGTTAGCATCTGGTTTAATAAACACCTTCATTAGCAGTTAACTGTATGCAAGTCAAAGGTGTTTCAATTCTTCATGAATGCAGTCCTCCAGCCCACTTTCCCAGAACTCTAAAAAGGAACAACAGTCCTCACCACATTATAATGTGCACTGCGGTTGCCCTTCTACACAGAAGAGCTGTCACTGGAAATGCCTTCAGCATTGTAATCACTAGCCTCTGTACACTCCAGGGTTTTTGTATGGGTAGGGCGCTGCTTTGTATCACTGTGCTGGTTCTATTGCACAGTAGTAGATGGCAGAATCAGACACTGAAGACTGTATTGTCAGGGAGCCAGTTTTAGATGAGGTATCTACTGCTGGTTTATATTTCCCAGAATCATCTCCATGTGTTCCTGAGCTTCTGGCTTGATTTATGTATTTTAAACCCTGGTGGGGCTCTTGCTTGTACCACTGCATTGAATAAAAGCTGCTTGTTGTATATTGACAGTTTATACGGATTGAATCTCCTTCTGAAACTCGCTGTGAACCAGGGCTTTGAGTCACCTGCTTTTGACTGTGTGCACCTGAAACAAAACAACACAAAATAATGTACACAGATAAATCAGAAACACACAAACAAACTAACAAGCAAAGTGATGATCATGGCTCCTTGGAAGAACACACCTGATAGAATCAAGCAAAGAATGAAACATCTCAGTCTTGTCATATTAGTACTCTAGAGTAAGTCGTGTGCATTTGAAGAAAGAAACAAAAGAGGATGGCTATGAAAGTTTCTCTTCACACTGAACCAGCCTACCCTTGAGATGACGTGAATGAATCCACAGTGGTGTTTGTCACAGCTATTTCCTGCTCTTCAAAGTATATGTCCTGCAGCAACTTCTGGTAACAAAGCACCCCCCTTGTTCTAGATTCAGCTGTTTATTGTAGTGATAGGGAATCTATAATGCTTTTCAAATGAAATGACTGATATTAAAATCAAGGACATTATTCTTCATGTCACGAGTAGAAGATCATTCTCACAGAGCCTCGTTGTCATTACAAAACAACACTCTCATGATTGGCTATCTTTGCTCCAGTAAGCTTCATTATCACAAGGTTACATTTACTTGCAGCTACAATAATATGTTTAATGAATAATCATCTTAAGTCTATATATAATGTGTTGGTAATGAAGCTTGTATCATGTCTACTGTTGGATGAAATGTTTGTAATATTATTGAGATGAGACACACGCACAGCAAACACAGGCTCTGCAGCGGTGTATATTATGCACAGTGCAGTCTATTCTAGATGGGAACTGGGGTTTGAAAGCTCTAGATTATGTTTACAATACAAATTAAAAAGTAACATAATGTCATGTGTGCTGCATACTGTGGATGAATCCTCTCACAAGCCAATGCCCGGAGGCAAGGCTGCAGTTACAGCCATGGGGTTTGTGAGTTTAGATACAACCCAGTGTTGTGCTTTTACACTGTCCTGTAGTTGAAAGATGAGTGTAATCCTGCCTCCTCTCTATGGGGAAATGGTGATTAATCTTAATCACACTGCACCCCCTGGGGATAAAGCGCGGGTATCTCACTTTACATATATACAGTTCATCTTTATCAATAATGAATGTTAAATATGTGCATCTGTTTCTGATTCAGGGTATACACTGATTGATCAATATTAACTTTTGTACATCATTTTCAGTGCTACAGTCCTGGCCCAAAATTACATTATATAACATAAAGCACATGTGCAGCTGAGTGGTGCTGCCCCTGAGAGCAGGATATTGTGCAGGTGTCTCCACTCCCTCTCTCACTGTGCTCTCACTGCACAATAATACACAGCTTCACAATCCAGCAGCTCAACAGCACTGATGGTTAGAGTGGTGGAGAGCTTCTCTTTATTCACAGTCATGTTGAATCGTCCCGAGGTTTCATTTGTATTGTAAGCAGTCAGTATTATGCCTGGGTTTTGACCATGTGGTTGTTTATACCACTGCATGGTCTGGTAGTTAGTAACACTGTGATTACAGTTCATTTCAATGGTCTCTCCTTCAATTGAATAAACACGTGGAGTCTGATGAATCTGTGAATCTCCATAGACAGCTGGAAGAAAAGAAGAGTAAAGAATGATTCTTGTGTTTCTCAATAATAATGATGTCTCTGTGCTAGCCCCCATTGAGACCCTGTTTTCAATGGTGTATCTCCAGTGTGTTTGTGAATATCACTCACCCAGACTAAAGACAAGCAGAAGAAAAGATCCACTCATGTTAATCATTCTTGAATTGTTCCATCCAGTGGTAGAAGTGCTTGTGACAGACAGACAGCCTGAGCTGTGGGTAAAGCCATGCACAACGTCACCTCAGAATGAGGCAGTGATTGGTTCATCTGTCTGAAGCTCAGGGAACCACTGGTTTGGTGATATGAAAACTAACACCTCATCATCAATAGTTAGAACATATATTGGTTTTATTGTTGTTGTTGTTTAAATAGAACATTGCCACTCACTTCTTGTTGAAAAGTTTTATCAAAGTTTCCTCTAGTACCAGTATTATTAAATGAGTTCTGTGAAAATGTAAATGATGGTGTATGGCTCATAGTAACCCTTTTTCCCATTCAAATTGTGTTGTGGATATATTTGATCAGCTGCTCTGCAATGAAAAAGAAAGAGAAGTGTTCACTTGATAGAGTAAAGTGCACTTGGTGCGCAGGGGAGGGGTTCAGTCAGGGCAGGGCAGGGTTGAGTCCTGGCTGTGCCCAGTTGCTGGTCTGCTTCAGGGATCCTACAGGGAGCACTGAATTGGGGCAGGGAGGTATAATCAGGAAGGACTTCTTCACTTCATCTCATGACAGTGACTCTGCTGGTTTATGGACTCCAGCTGGGCTGGCCTTTGTACTCCAGAGTCTCACCAGCATAGAGCTCCTGGGTCTACAGACGGGATGGCTGTGTGAGGAATCATACTGAGACACTGAAGAAATACAAATCTAGTTTGTGTGTAAACACTGCCATCTAGTGGTTCAACTTTGAGTGCATCATTGCTGGTCTATGACTGCAAGTTGATATAAATTCATAAGCAAAGAGCCTAAATAGGAGAGCATATTATAATTTTTTTTTGCTTGATATTTAGTGGAAAAATAACTAATTAACTAACCTTTGATATCATGTTCTATACAGCAGTGTGGAATAGTGGTAAGGGCTCTGGACTCTTGACCTGAGGGTTGTGGGTTCAATCCCAGGTGGAAAACACTGCTACTGTACCCTTAAGCAAGGTACTTTACCTAGATTGCTCCAGTAAAAACCCAACTGTATAAATGGGTAATTGTATGTAAAATAATGTGATATCTTGTAACAATTATAAGTCGCCCTGGATAAGGGTGTCGGCTAAGAAATAAATAATAATACAATGGATTAAGAAAGCATCAATAAGGTAATTCAGGCAACATTATGAATTGTGAGGCTTGCTTTAGATTGTAGATTGCATGCATTCATCTGAGTGTGTCTTTAATGTGTGAGGTTTTGTCTTTCTTTTTGTTCTATACTTACATGGCAGACATGCTGCAGTTGCCCAGCAGTAGATTTGCCTTTTAAACATGCTGCTTGTCTTTTAATACTCAAGAGTAAGTATCGTCTGGTTAGAGCCGCTCGAAGGCTTCAGTGAAGCTCCTGTGCTGGAAGTGAATCTGAAGTGCCAGTAACAGTGATGATGCTGCAGAATAAACATGCTCTGTGGTCACGTGCAGCTCTGAACGTGTCACTCATTCAGATCACATGATTGGAGGAGCAGACAGGGGTTATGTGGTATAACCAGATCAAGACAAAGATACATGTTAATCAAGAATAAAAAGTAACTATTGAGATTGAATTATTCATATTATTTTGTATTTATGGAAGCTTTACAATCACATTCCCATTTGGCAATCTAGACTATTAACCACCAGTACATAACATTTGTTCTTTTTTTGTTTTCTTTCTTATCAGCCTTTTAACTGTTTAATAAAACTCAGCATTGATTGGGAGTTTACTTCATTATACAGCACCAACATTTACAATTACAAAGGACACTCAATATGGAATGCATGGGTACCAACATTGGACTCTATTGTCAAACATTGCAGAGGGATATTCAAAGAAAATAGATGTGAATTTCAAATGTATTCTAGTGTTAGTTTCAGAAGAAGTTACATTGGGGTAGTCAAAAGTGTTCAGAAGTGAGCAGGTAGGCCTCGGGATTGTCTTCTGCTGTCATGTTTTGTAATTTTGACTTCGGGGTTACCTTCGCCTCTTCCCCATCGCTTGCTGCTGCAGGCTCGTCAGTTGTTAAGGAATCATTCAACAGTACTGCAACCTCCGACTTCACCAAGATGTCTGACTTCCGTTTCCACCCTTCCTATGATGCCAGCCAGCCCTGGCAAAGTCGCACGACCTTCTCTTACCTGGCGCCCTCTCTATTCTGGAGGGAGACTTGCAGCTCAGATTTACCCTCGTGCAAACATAGTGTCTGTGTCTATAAAAAGTGACAGAATATGATATAAACTTTTTTTAGGGATTACAAACAACTTAATGAATAGTGCTAGGGTGGTGTTTGGGCTCAGGTGTACATGTTGCATAGTAGTATCTGTTTGAATACGGCGGCATGGGAATGGGTAAAACGGGATATAGGTATACTGTGTTAGAACATAAGAACATAAGAAAACATAAGCAGCTTCTTGAAGGATCCCAGGGTGTCAGCTTCAACAACATTACTGGGGAGTTGGTTCCAGACCCTCACAATTCTCTGTGTAAAAAAGTGCCTCCTATTTTCCTATCTGAATGCCCCTTTATCTAATCTCCATTTGTGACCCTGGTCCTTGTTTCTTTTTTCAGGTTGAAAAAGTCCCCTGGGTCGACATTGTCAATACCTTTTAGAATTTTGAATGCTTTAATCAGATCACCGTGTAATCTTCTTTGTTCAAGACTGAACAGATTCAATTATTTGAGCCTGTCTGCATACAACATGCCTTTTAAACCCGGGATAATTCTGGTTGCTCTTCTTTGCACTCTTTCTAGAGCAGCAACATCCTTTTTGTAACGAGGTGACGAGAACTGAACAAAATATTCTAGGTGAGGTCTTACTAATGCATTGTAAAGTTTTAACATTACTTCCTTTGATTTAAATTCAACACTTTTCACAATATATCTGAGCATCTTGTTGGCCTTTTTTATAGCTTCCCCACATTGTCTAGATGAAGACATTTCTGAGTCAACATAAACTCCTTGGTCTTTTTCATGATTCCTTCTTCAATTTCAGTATCTCCCATATGATATTTATAATGCACATTTGTATTGCCTGCATGCAGTACCTTACACTTTTCTCTATTAAATGTAATTTGACATGTGTCGGCCCAGTTCTGAATGCTGTCTAGATCATTTTGAATGACCTTTGGTGCTGCAACAGTATTTGCCACTCCTCTTATTTTTGTGTCGTCTGCAAATTTAACAAGTTTGCTTACTATACGAAAATCTAAATAATTAATGTAGATTAGGAACAGCAGAGGACCTAATACTGATCCCTGTGGTACACCACTGGTTACCTCGCTCCATATTGAAACGTGTACGTGTGTTTATTAAACACCATGTCATGATTGTTATTTATTATAATACCATAAATAAATAAACTTGTGGTGAATATGTTATTCTGAGCGTTTTAAGCGCATGTATTGTTATTTTCAGTAAACAGTAATTCATGCGGGAAGTGGCAGTGAGGTTATTGTATGGAGCTTGCTGCAGATTCTCTCGCTGTGGGCTGCAGCGCACAGAAGTAAACTGAAGAGTCTAAAAGATCCACTGAACTGATGATGAGATGAAATGTTTTTCCTGTCTTGTCGTGAGATGCAGAAAGACGTTTTTGTAACTTTGAAGGAAGGTTGCTGTCACCAACCAGCTCACTGTAAATCGCACAAGGAGCTTGGCTGCCAATTTGAATGTACCAGAACATGTAGAAATCTGTGGGAGGGTCTTTATAAGAACAGGGTAAAGTTGCATTTTCCTTCTCTTTTACTGTGACTGAGGATTCAGATTGATTCACGAACTGTCCCTGTGTGATTTCTAAAAGAAGAAAGAAAGAAAGAAAGAAAGAAAGAAAGAAAGAAAGAAAGAAAGAAAGAAAGAAAATTAGTGTCATTATAAACCGTGTGTTTAAATATATTTTAATAAATAAACACACACGTGTGTGAAATAAATTGTTAATTAAAAAAGACGATTACCTATTAAACAGCAGAACAGTGTAATAATATGCACCAGCGCGCGCAGTGTTTGTTCCATGTTGTTCTTCTGCAGTCGTGGCTTCTCTTCTTTAACAGACTGAACTGAATATTCATGTCATGGTAACATATGAAGCTCCAGTACACACCCCGCTGTGTCATAATCATAGAGACTGACGTATCATTTCCTTTGTGAAAACATATAACACGGTTACACACACGCACTCCCACTTAAACACTGTTATATGTTCATGATCAGAGGTGACTTGTTTCACAGCAGTATTGTAGAAGAAAACACTGATTAAGGTGTTAACGAGTAAAGCAAATTGATCTTGATAATTAGAGAGAGTCTTTTTGATAGTTTTGAGAACATCGATCATGTTTAATTGTTGAATTGTGTCATTTTGCCAATGATGGCACTACATTGATTAGTATTGTATGTATGTATGTATGTATGTATTTATATATCTTTTTTTATATTACTATGAAAACGGAAGAACTCTCCACTAACAAGATAAAAAAGTCTATTTTTTTTTTCTTCTGATATCAAAGTGTTTGTGTGTGTAACTCATAATAAAGATCATCTAGCAGACAGGAAGGAATTCCACTTATACAGTATCTTTTGTAAAAACTGATACAAATATATTATTGTGAAATGCGATCTTTATGATAATAAGGATAATAAAACGAAAGAACACACCACCACGAAGTTAAAAAAAAAAACATTTCTATATAAAACACTTTGACATATTCCTTTTGATGTAAAGTGTCTCCGTGTATTCTCGGGGTGCTGTGTTTTTGTGAAGCTCTTCAATATCTCATTGTCACTGTGGGCCTCAGCGCACAGTAATACACGGCAGAGTCACACAGCTCTGTCTGCTGGATTGTTAAAGGGACGGTTTTTGAAGTTTTGTTGAGAAATGCATCAAATCTGCCTTTGAATTCATCAGCGTTCTCTCGTGCTCCAAAAGTATCTCTTCTCAGCACATACCTCGGGAAATAATTCGGGTACTGTATGTACCAGAATAGATACTGCGAAGAACTGCTAGTACTATATTTACAGTCGAGTGTAACTGATTGTCCTTCAACAGCGTTCATATTGCCTTGAGGCTGAGTCACGGTGTCTTCTGCTCTGCATTCTGGAAAACAAATAAAGAAAAAATATTTTTAAAACAAACACACAAACAAACAGCAATAATACATACATACATACATACATACATACATACATACATACCAAAACAAACTATAGCACAGATAATGAGAATGCTCCGTGTATATGCCATGCTATACAGCGTAGCACAATGTTTCAGCGTCATGCAGCAGTGAACTCTTTTCAGAAGATTTAAACCCTCAGAGTGTCTTGTTACCTCTTATACTGTCATCAGGAGTTTCTACATGATGTGATGTCATTTCAGCTGCTTATCAGAACCCGTATCGATGTTACACTAGCGCCTCCTGTAGGAAGATCTTCCATCATCTGTAAACCTGACATTTTACACTGTTCACTATTTGTATTTGTTTTTCGTTCATTTCACAGTAAGTTCAGACAAACAGGCTAACTGTTATTTATGTATTTATTTATTAGAGCAGAACACGATTAGTGCATTTGTAAAGACAGCAGTTCTAATATAAATACATAAATACATTACTACGTGTTCTTGTAAGTGACAGTTTCATCACCGTAGTTTTGCATTCTTGCTAAATGAAAAATGTTAGATAATAATTTAGTTTTTATGTTTCTGTTATTAAATCATGGTATACGTTATTGGTGCTTTGACGTATTTCAACAGCAAGTACAACTGAAAAAATAGTATATTCTGATTCTTGGTTTATTAGGTCATATCTGAATATGTCAGTGTGTAATTGCTTGTGTCATGCTGCAATTTAAATGAGCAATACATAATTGATCCCTTTAGTCTTTCCTCCTTCCTGGTGCTCCCCAATATGTTCAGGGGAGATCCAGTAACGTTTCGATTGCTTTCAGAACCATCCACTTGTGGAGAGCTCCGCTAGAACAGCAAGAGACGCCAGAACAGTTCTGGAATTCACTGTGTGACAGAAACGCCAGACCGCAGTGTAGCTGTATCGAGAGCCGCAGGGTCTTCTCGTTTTCATTACAGCTTAATATGTCAATTCATTTTATTGATCATATTCCTCAGCAAGACATTTATTTATTTATGTTCAATGTGATTTACATTTGATGATTGCAAAGATTTCAGGGATAAAGTATGTTCAATGGGATCAATTGGTAAATACTTAGTTCAGTTGGGTAATTTGTTCAATTGGGTTATTAAGATCTCAAGTGGGACAAAACCCAGAAAAAACTTTTAACTTGGGGAAAGGCAGTTGATGCATAAATAAATAAATACATACATACACACATACATACATACATACATACATACATAATCAATGTTGTTGATTCTGATTTGGGACGCTGCTAATAGCTGATTTACGGGGGGAGGGCAGTGTTGCTCATTCTGATTCGGGACGCTGGTAATAGCTGATGTAAGGGGGGAGGGCAGTGTTGTTCATTCTGATTCGGGACGCTGGTAATAGCTGATGTACGGGGGGAGGGCAGTGTTTTTGATTCTGATTCGGGACGCTGGTAATAGCTGATGTACGGGGGCAGTGTTGTTCATTCTGATTCGGGACGCTGGTAATAGCTGATGTACGGGGGGAGGGCAGTGTTGTTCATTCTGATTCGGGACGCTGGTAATAGCTGATGTACCGGGGGAGGGCAGTGTTGTTCATTCCGATTTACTTTTAAACCTCCTTTATTAAGTCTGATTATCTCGTGTAGTTTATCAAGCAGTCGAGCTGGCCCCCCTCGGCCCCTGTCTGCTGTGTGTTTGTGAGGCTCTGCAGTTGTTCATTGTCACTGTGGGCCTCAGCGCACAGCAGTACACGGCAGAGTCACACAGCTCTGTCTGCTGGATTGTTAAAGGGATGGTTTGGGAAGTTGTGTTGAGAGTGGCGTCACATCTTTTCCCGTATCCATCAGCTTTATCCTTGTTACCTATAAAACTCTACGAATCATATTCTTGGGAGATCCAGTCAGGTGTTGAATACACCAGAAGAGATACGGGGTTGAAGAAGCTGTATCATAGCAACAGTTTAGATTCAAGGCGTGTCCTTCAACAACGTTCAGTTTGATTGGAGACTGAGTCACCGAGTCTTCCGTGCTGCATCCTGAAAATAAATGAATATATCGATGATTTCAATGTACTTTCTAACGACAATAAAATAAAAACGCGCTAAATGTGTGAATAAGTAAATGCATAGCAAAGATTAATGCAGTAGCAGCGATGAACAGAAGGCCCTGTTCAATGTTCTGTAGTGCCGCTGCTGTAATAGCCTACGCTTGGGTTAAACCATTTAGTAATGATTGTTTCAGGGGGCTGGAAGGCGCATGTCAAGTGGATGAGTTCTGCTTTCTATTGGTTAATGTATTTCAGAAATGGAGAGGAATGTTTCATGCAGTGCCTCCTCCTACAGGAAGAAAGTACAGTTTACATCCACTATCTGTTCAATTGTCAAGTTCATTTTAAATATAGAGTTAGCGCTGACTGTTCAGTGTGTATAATGAGTGCGAACGTTTATCATTTGAGGCAATTCATAATTCTTCATAATAACACACACACACACACACACACACACACACACACACACACACACACACATATTAATTGCAAAAACTGCGTTAAAGTACGATCCTTTAAGAAACAGTTTGATTAGTTTTTTTTTTTTTATTTAAAATGCTGCTACAGCAAAATGAACAGGCTGAGTTGAACAGCTGCCTCTGGTTTGCAATCCTTTCTTATGATCTTAATCAAACCAATATCACTGATCAGCAGCTAATGTAGGTATGAGTCATGGGATCAATCCACACTGTGGTTTTTTCAGCAGTGAGCTTCATGTGTAGGGAGTTGAAGAAGACATAGGGTTACTAGCAGAGCAACCTGAACACAAACAGCAACAGTCACGGCAGTCCAATACCTCTCTGTAATTCAAGCTATACTAGTAAATGCAACAATAGTAATATTGACATCTACAGTCCTTTTATGGTATGACACCACAGAAATGTGTGCTGCTGTTGGGAGAAAAATATGTCAGTACTGAAGCACATTGGCTTCAGAAATTAAAAGAAGATTTTTCAATGCTGATTTTTTGTTTTATGTAGCTTAGGGGCAGTTGAAATATACTTAACTGTCCCATAATCATTTGCCAGAAGATATTAAATTTTAATATGATTCAATTTGCACTTCGACATAATGCAGTGTGGGGTAAAACATGTTTGTTTAGATTTGTCTTTTTTCAGCTGTCTTGAAAATCAACCCTGGTGGGGAGCGTCTGTCTTTCAGCAATCCTGATGAGGCCGATTTCTTTTTTGCTCAACGGTTTCAGGATACGTTGGTGTCTATTGATCCCTGTTGTGTGTGTGTGTGTGTGTGTGTGTGTGTGTGTGTGTGTGTGTGTGTGTGTGTGTGTGTGTGTGTGTGTGTGTGTCGCGTAATCGGCCGCATATAGACTAATCCTCACCCTTACCCTCACCTTAACCTTAAAAAAAAAAAAGGTTCAGTTCGGGATTCGGCCCAAACAAACCCTGGCGAAAGCTCGGAAGACGAATCTCCAGACCACCTGATTGCATGCAGTACACTAAGCAGGGAAACTGATTTCCATGGGCACTGAACTCTACATCTGTACAGATGAACTAACTTTGCTCCGGGTTACTATTTTTCATACCTTCAGTGGATGGAAGTGGAAAGGGCTTTCTGTTTGTGACCCGTCAGGTTTGCACATTTTCACTTGTCGTTTCCTGGTATAACTATAAAGACAGTAAGTTACGGAAATCTAAACATGGCTTCTATTGGTTATTTGATATTGATCTAGTTATTACGCAAGGACCTCAAAGGGATCGCTACACTGCAGAGGGTATGACAACCCTGTCAGGAATACTGCTGCGGGTCATTATTAATGATTTGGATACGTGGCTGTATTTGTTAATACACTCTTTATTACTATCTGTGGTACTACTGTTATTGTTGATGATAATCTTTCCTCTAATTAGACTTTGTCCTTAAGTTTGATTCTTTATTGGTAAATGGAAACTATTTCCCTTCAAGGTCTACTACTGTGTTCATTAAAATGACCCTGTTTGATGTTTATCATTTTTCTTAGAGCTCTTACTTCGGTCACGTTGTCCTTGTCCCTGCTGTATCATTGCCTGGTAATGGATGTATAATAGAATAATGTACGCTGCATTTCTTTGTTTGTAATATAGTGACATGTTGTCTACAGTTTGCAGTTGATTTTGTTTCGCTCACAGCAAGCCGCTCAGGGTAATTTGGGCCACGCTGACAGTTGTTGTATTGGTGGGGAGGGAGGCTGGGGGATTGATGAACACCCATCTGACTGGCAACACAATGTGAGTGTTGACCAGATTGAAGTATGCCCAGGGAATGAAAGTTTTCATTGCTTGGTAAAGATCTGCTTCTAGACATGGCATAAGCATGAACATCCATGGCTTTTCTGCACACAGAGGTGTGATTCGTAGGGTTTCCACAGAGGTTTTTGTAAGCAGCTGCACTTTAATCAGCATCACTGTGGTCCCCAGTGCACAGTAGTAGAGTGCGGAGTCAGACAGCTGCGTGTTTGAGATTGACAAATAAGTCATCTTTGTTGAAGTATTCAAGTGTCCTATAAACCTTCTGTCCAATTCTTCAGATCTGAGCTCCTCACTGCCACCACTTGCTTTATAGCGATGGAGAATATATCTGGGATTCCTCCCTGCTGTCTGCTGGTACCAGAACAGATACTCAGTGTATGCGTTGTTTGACAGAGAGTAATTGCAGTAGATCTTGGTTTCCTGGGTCTCCTCAGATGTTTGGAGATCCTTCCATGGACGCACTTCATCTCCATAACTCAGCCCTGGAAATGAAGCACAGTGGTTATGAGCAGTTCACTGGGAGCATCACAGAGTATGGAATAGGAAAATAATGCATTGTAAATAAATCATTACCAAAATAAAGACTAAACAAGACAATGAGAACCATTGTGATGAGCATTCTTGAGTTCAGAAAGAACACAGACAGTGTTTAGGTTTGTGTTCAACTAGCCAGCATCTACTGAGGGAATGATGTAGAGCTCATAAGTGTGCTTCACTTCTTCAGCATAGAAGACACGCCCCTTTCCATCATCCAATCACCACAGCCTGAGGCACGAGCAGATCATTTGATGAGCAGTTTCTATTGTTGTTACTTACTGTGAGTTGGGCATTTCATTTCCATTTATAAGTATTGTTTATGTTGTACAGAATGTATATCTTGAAAAAGTACAAGCACTGTTTTCTGTTACAGTTGACAAGTGTATGCTACACACAGTAGCTATGATCAGAAGAGTGGATACAATGTCCCAGATGGTCTGTTCAATAAAGTGTGACTTTACAAACATATATTTAAACTTGAACCACTTCATGAAATCTTCACAATTACAGTATTTTAAAATGAAGAGATCTGCACTTCACTGTACAATCGCTTGTTGAACTGGAGAAAAGTAACTTGGGCTCATTGGGGATGGCAGAAAGGTGCTACATAAATGTGCATTTGTTCATACATTCAGTGACACTATAAACACACTTTGTCATAATTCATTTGCATTACTAAATTACTGAAGGCAATTAAAAAAAGTTAAGTTGCGTGAAAAGATGGAAATCTGGGACATCATTTTATAAAAATTAGTAATGCAGTTGTACAGGGATTTCGAAAAGAAAAATTGATGTTTGAACAATTTAGATTTGTACTCTATTTGCCTCATGCACTATTAAAAGTATAGAACAATAACAATACATTGGCAATACAATAATAATTACAGTCGTTGTGCTGTTGTTATGCTTATCATTATTATTTGTAACTTTTACAATTGCTCTGTGTATCAAAACTTGTTGTCTTCTGCCATCTAGTGGTTATAGTTTAGAATACAGTGTACAGAAATATGCAATTAAAAAGCAACACAAGACCACATGTATATTGTAATAAAGAATTGTTCCTTTAACTCTTTTACTGCCAGAGCAAGATGACGTCCAAGAGCAATCTGTCAAAAAAACACCCCTTTCGCACACAACACTCCTCTTGTCACGCCCCACTCCTCTTTGAGGTGTGCGCCCCTCCTTCTCGAGTTGTGAGTGACTCCTCCTCCCTTCTCTAGTCATTCCAAAATATCGGTACACATCCTTTTCACAGTAAAGTATAAGGAAGCTAAAGGTGACAGAAGTCAACCGAGAGTCAGGTTTGAATGCAGAAACTAAATAGCCTGACATTGATTAGAAATGCATGGAGATACTGGTGTATTATTTGGGGTTTACAACATGAAGTTTTTGTATAGGTGAGATACAGACTGAAACAGTGTGGGCCTCAGAGCACAGAAGTATGTGGCAGAGTCAGACAGCACAGCTGCAGAGAGAGTCAGATTAAAGGTCTTCTCACTCTTGTCATGAGATGCAGAGAAACGCTCTTTAAATCTTGGATTATCGTTGAGGTACTCATTGAGCAAGTGTTCTGGAGCTTTATTGTGTTCCTGGATGTACCAGAAGAGGTCCGGGCTGCCTGAAGTTTCATACTGGCAAAATAATATTCTTTTCTCATTTTCTGTCAAGTGAATTGAAGGTAATTGATGGACCGCGTCTCCTTGTGTCATACCTGATAAACAATAGAAAGGAATATTGAAGAAACATATCAATTATTAGTAGTAAAAAATAAATAAATAAAAATAAATTATATTTCCTACAATTTGAAATCATGGTGTTTTTCTGTTTTTTTAACAATAAAACCAGAAGAATTAATTGGAGAGAACAATAACTCTTTACTTTGTAAAATGTACATTTCAAAATAACAGTTCTAGTGTTAGTTGAAAATAGAAAGGTAATGTTTAAATGAACCAGAAACCCCCTGTGTTCCATCATGTTATGTCTACTTGCCTACGACACACACCAGTATGATATTGACTAGGTGAGCCTTTCCTCCTTGAAGCATCATTGTGTGCAGGTTGAAATAGCTGTGACTGCCCTCTCTCCTGCACTGAAGTGTCAAACCAGAGCAGTGAAGAGCCTCTCTATACCCTTTGGCAATGCCTGTCAGTCATCCTGTGGTGGGAGTGACTGCTCATGTTATTATTGTATTATTAGTATTACATTTATTAGCAGACACTCTTATCCAGGGCGACTTACAGTACAATTGTTACAAAACAATCACATTATGTTTACATACAAATTCTGGTACCCATTTATACAGCTGTGTTTTTTTTTTTTTTTACAGGAGTAGCCTGGGCAACTTACAATTGTTACAATATATCACATTATTTTTACATACAGTTACATTATTTATTTTTTTACACATTATTTTTTGCATACAGTTACCCATTTATACAGTTGGGTTTTTATTGGAGTAGCCTAGGTAAAGTACCTTGCTGAAGGGTACAGCAGCAGTGTCCCCCCCACCTGGGATCTGACCCATGACCCTCCGGTCAGGAGTGCAGAGCCCTGACCATTACTGTGCTCCACACTGCTGTTCACACATCTGTTTCTGACCAGGGGTGACAAGGAGTAAAACCCTTCTGAGTAATATACTGTATCAATCTGCCTTCCCCATGCTATTAACCCAGAGACTTATTTCTCTTGAAGTCTTTTTGTAGAGTTGTCTGTGATTCTGTTCTAGTTCTCTTAAGGTTGTTCTCCATGCTGGGAAGATCATTGATTATGTATTAGTATTGCACAGAACTCAGAATGCCATTGATTATGTATTAGTATTATGTATAATACTAATACATACATAGATTATGCATTAGTGATTACTTTTCACAGGTTTTTACAAAGGAGGACACGGACAACATGCCCCACATGTCGGCCTGTTCCTATCCAATTTTAAATAACTTTAGCATAACAGAGGCAGGAGTGTTACAGGGACTAGGAGCTCTTAAAATAAACAAATCCCCTGGGCCGGATGAGATCCTCCCAATAGTACTCAAAGAAATGAAAGAAGTTATTTAGAAACCGCTAACCAAGATCATGCAACAGTCTCTTGACACAGGGGTTGTACCGACAGACTGGAAAATAGCAAACGTAATACCGATCCGCAAAAAGGGAGACAAAACCGAACCAGGTAACTACAGACCAATAAGCCTGACTTCGATTACATGTAAACTTCTGGAAACTATAATAAGATCTAAAATGGAAAATTACCTATATGGTAACAATATCCTGGGAGACAGTCAGCATGGTTTTAGGAAAGGGAGATCGTGTCTAACTAACCTGCTTGACTTTTTTGAGGATGCAACATTGAAAATGGATAATTGCAAAGCATACAAAATGGTTTATTTAGATTTCCAGAAAGCTTTTGACAAAGTCCTGCATAAAAGATTAATTCTCAAACTGAACACAGTAGGGATTCAAGGAAATGCATGCACATGGATTAGGGAGTGGTTAACTTGTAGAAAACAGAAAGTACTGATTAGAGGAGAAACCTCAAAATGGAGCGAGGTAACCAGTGGTGTACCACAGGGATCAGTATTAGGTCCTCTGCTATTCCTAATCTACATTAATGATTTAGATTCTGGTATAGTAAGCAAACTTGTTAAATTTGCAGACGACACAAAAATAGGAGGAGTAGCAAACAATGTTGCAGCAGCAAAGGTCATTCAAAATGATCTAGACAGCATTCAGAACTGGGCAGACACATGGCAAATGAAATTTAATAGAGAAAAGTGTAAAGTATTGCATGCAGGCAATACAAATGTGCATTATAAATATCATATGGGAGATACTGAAATTGAAGAAGGGAACTATGAAAAAGACCTAGGAGTTTATGTTGACTCAGAAATGTCTTCATCTAGACAATGTGGGGAAGCTATAAAAAAGGCCAACAAGATGCTCGGATATATTGTGAGAAGTGTTGAATTTAAATCAAGGGAAGTAATGTTAAAACTTTACAATGCATTTGTAAGACCTCACCTAGAATATTGTGTTCATTTCTGGTCACCTCATTACAAAAAAGGATATTGCTGCTCTAGAAAGAGTGCAAAGAAGAGCAACCAGAATTATCTCGGGTTTAAAAGGCATGTCGTATGCAGACAGGCTAAAAGAATTGAATCTATTCAGTCTTGAACAAAGAAGACTACGCGGTGATCTGATTCAAACATTCAAAATGCTAAAAGGTATAGACAATGTCGACCCAGGGACTTTTGACCTGAAAAAAGAAACAAGGACCAGGGGTCACAAATGGAGATTAGATAAAGGGGTATTCAGAACAGAAAATAGGAGGCACTTTTTTACACAGAGAATTGTGAGGGTCTGGAACCAACTCCCCAGTAATGTTGTTGAAGCTGACACCCTGGGATCCTTCAAGAAGCTGCTTGATGAGATTCTGGGATCAATAAGCTACTAACAAGCAAATGAGCAAGATGGGCTGAATGGCCTCCTCTCGTTTGTAAATTTTCTTATGTTCTTATGTTCTTATTGCACAGAGCTCAGAAGATCATTGATTATGTATTAGTATTGCACAGAGCTGGGAAGATCATTGATTATGTATTAGTATTGCACAGAGCTGGGAAGATCATTGATTATGTATTAGTATTGCACAGAGCTCAGAAGATCATTGATTATGTATTAGTATTGCACAGAGCTCAGAAGACCATTGATTATGTATTAGTATTGCACAGAGCTGGGAAGATCATTGATTATGTATTAGTATTGCACAGAGCTCAGAAGATCATTGATTATGTATTAGTATTGCACAGAGCTCAGAAGACCATTGATTATGTATTAGTATTGCACAGAGCTGGGAAGACCATTGATTATGTATTAGTATTGCACAGAGCTGGGACGATCATTGATTATGTATTAGTATTGCACAGAGCTCAGAAGATCATTGATTATGCTCTAAGAAGTTAATAATTGAACGCTGAGACACACACTTTCCATCCCATCCAGATCGATTGCATACAATCATTCACATCATTACAGCCTGTCATACACTGTCCCATGTGATCATTTGAGATACAATTTGGGTATCACACTTAAACATGTTTAAACCTTGTGAGCCGACTGAAATCGATCGACTGACTCAATCCAAATCGCATCTCCGAGTATCATATACTAACTGCCTGAGGCAACTGAAAAAATGTGAGTAATCACATGGGACAGTGTATGATGGGTTTAATCGCACTGTATCCACATGGGACAGTGTATGATGGGTTTAATCACATGGGACAGTGTATGATGGGTTTAATCGCACTGTATCCACATAGGACAGTGTATGATGGGTTTAATCACATGGGACAGTGTATGATGGGTTTAATCGCACTGTATCCACATAGGATAGTGTATGATGGGTTTAATCACATGGGACAGTGTATGATGGGTTTAATCGCACTGTAATCACATGGGACAGTGTGTGATGGGTTTAATCGCACTGTATCCACATGGGACAGTGTATGATGGGTTTAATTGCACTGTATCCACATGGGACAGTGTATGATGGGTTTAATCGCACTGTATCCTCATGGGACAGTGTATGATGGGTTTAATTGCACTGTATCCACATGGGATAGTGTATGATGGGTTTAATCGCACTGTGATCACATGGGACAGTGTATGATGGGTTTAATCGCACTGTGATCACATGGGACAGTGTATGATGGGTTTAATCGCACTGTATCCACCTGGGACAGTGTATGATGGGTTCAATCACACTGTATCCACATGGGACAGTGTATGAAGGGTTTAATCACACTGTATCCACATGGGACAGTGTATGATGGGTTTAATCGCACTGTAATCACATGGGACAGTGTATGATGGGTTTAATCGCACTGTATCCACCTGGGACAGTGTATGATGGGTTTAATCACACTGTATCCACATGGGACAGTGTATGAAGGGTTTAATCACACTGTATCCACATGGGACAGTGTATGATGTGTTTAATCACACTGTATCCACATGGGACAGTGTAAGATGGGTTTAATCGCACTGTATCCACATGGGACAGTGTATGATGGGTTTAATCGCACTGTATCCACATGGGACAGTGTATGATGGGTTTAATCGCACTGTATCCACCTGGGACAGTGTATGATGGGTTTAATCACACTGTATCCACATGGGACAGTGTATGAAGGGTTTAATCACACTGTATCCACATGGGACAGTGTATGATGGGTTTAATCGCACTGTAATCACATGGGACAGTGTATGATGGGTTTAATCGCACTGTATCCACATGGGACAGTGTATGATGGGTTTAATCACACTGTATCCACATGGGACAGTGTATGATGGGTTTAATCACACTGTATCCACATGGGACAGTGTATGAAGGGTTTAATCACACTGTATCCGGTCAAATGGAATATTGCAAAGGGGGAAGGGAGTCTGGATGAGGAGAAACAGCAGATTGGATCATAATAAATAAATAAATAAATAAATAGGCATCAAGACTCCCTTCTCTCATTGTGTTGTGTGAGAAACAAAGGGATGGGCTATGGGATATGTATTTAATAATTTGGCTGATGCTTTTATTTAAGATGACATACTAGGTATACAAAAATCAAATACAATGTGTTAGTAATAGACAGTGAATGAGATAACTAGTCCCAGAACAAGATGACTTAAACAGTAGCAAGGAACAATGGTAAAGAGAAGCCTAGCAGCCAGACAGGACAGTACTGCACTCAGAGGCAGACAAGAAGATTCGTTGTGTCTACAAATGCAGCCTCAACAGCTGGGTTTATTGAACACAGAATACACTATAAACCTTTCAAAAACAGCAAACATTGTTTGAACATTTAAGCATTGTCTGAGTCTTTCAAGCAAATTACCAAACCATGCTAATAGCAAATAGTTGTATAAACAATTTAAATGAACATGTTTTTTTTTATTTATTTACTTTTTTTTTTTACAGAATGTATGTCAGTAGAGTCTAATGTCCAATTAAAGGGCTGTTGTCCTGTTTCATGTGCAGATCCACCAGATGCAGGCTGTTCAGTTCTGTTAACTCCACTCTATGTTTCTGTCAGGTCCTCTCACAGCTTTCAAACACTGTGTCTCCACTGCACAGTAATAGGTCACAGAGTCTTCTGCTTGTGAATTGCTCACATTAAAAACCCCAGAGCTCTTCCCCTGGTCCAGCGACCCACTGAACTGTGAGTCTTTCATTGGGTCTGAAACCAAGATCATCACATTCTCTGGGCTTCTGTTTACCACTGAAGACTCCTGAAATCAGAAGCTGTGTAGTTGCAGTGAAGGGTTGCAGTCTCCCCTTCATTCACAGTCAGTGATGGTGCTGTCTGAGATACTTGAGCCTGAGATCTCACACCTGCAGAAACACGTTTAAAAAGAAGAGACAACTTGAAGAGTCAGCTGTGGAATTTCCTGTACATTTTGTCTGGTTTCTTTCGCATCTCATATATCATAGTATAATGATATTGGTAATTATGTATTACATGCATATTACTTTTATATCAGAACTGAGCAGTATTTTGACATAATGACAAGTCCTAGATACACATGTACAGAACCCAGTACAGGGGAAATGAACAGTAATAAATCCTCAGCTACTCACAGTGTAAATAAACCACTGTGTTTATCAGGAGGTATAAGAATCCAGACTCTGTGCTCATGATGGGGCTGTTGGAGTGATCAGAAAGAAAAACAGATTAAAGCAGCTGTGAAGCAGCTTCTTATTGTGCCAGTGCAGTACAGTAACCCCTCCCTCCAGTGTGCAGTGAAGATTCAGAGGTGTGTTTCCCACCTTATTTACAAATGAATTACTATTTCAATGAGAATGTTGACGTTAAAACAACTGTTTACACATTGCATTGTGCTGAAGGGAAGGCAGGAGGATCAAATCTATCATCAGGTTATACCTGATTGATTTTGAAACATATTTAATATTTAACATCCTTTAATATGGGATTAATTTGTTTGTTTAATGATGTGGTCATTTTATAATGAGGTCTGCGGTTATGAATTCATAAACAACAATAATAATAATATAAATCAGTGTTGTATGAGAACTCTTTACAAATATCTGCTTTGTGATTTGCTTTCATATTACACTGTGCTACAGTCGCTTTGCAAATCTAAAGATATGCTGTGCATTAATAAAGAAAAAGAAAACCAACATGGGAAGCAATATGTAAATATCCAAAGAAATCATTTAAATATAAAAACTAAATCTCAATTATTGCTCCTTATTAGAACAGCAATGAGCAAAGTATAACCCTGAAGAAAGTCTGCTTCCACTGTCACTGTACTCCAAAACATCCCAATAGACTAGAAACTAATATGAAGAAATACACAGCAGCATAAACACACAGGGATAGTGAGAGAGCAACAGAAAACACAGGACACAGGGCAATAATAATACATTGAGTCATCCAATATCCAGGACTCGTGACTGACTCGACTCGACTCCAGGTTTGACGGCTCGACGACAACTCTAGTTATTATTCAGGTTTTTTTTTTAAATTGGTAGAATTATTTAATGAAAAAATCAAGTGAAATCAAGTGATTTTTAAAAAATATATAATTCAGAAAGAATAAATATTTGGGTAGAAATCGGGTACAAATCTAGTTACCATCACCGGGGCTTGTCCAGGGCTTGTAACCAGCAGGTCACCGGTTCAAATCCCATGCGTTTATTCATATACAGTCCTGCCTATTCGGGGTTTAACCCTAAAGCTTTTTTTTGGGGGGGGGGTTAAAACACTAAAATCAGAACCCCTTGTTATTAGTTAAATGTTTGTAAACAAATGAACCAGTACATCATATGTCTGCTGTGTGTTTGTGAGGCTCTGCAGTTGTTCATTGTCACTGTGGGCCTCAGCGCACAGCAGTACACGGCAGAGTCACACAGCTCTGTCTGCTGGATTGTTAAAGGGAAGGTTTGGGAAGTTTTGTCGACAGTGGCGTTAAATCGCTGTTTGAATCTGGCAGCATTATTCTTGTAACCAAACAGATCCCTTTGAAGCATGTATCTTGGAGAATCATTTGGGTATTGTATGTACCAGGAAAAGTCAAGCGAATTGCTACTAGCGCTGTAACGGCAGCCAAGTTCAACTGTTTTCCCCTCAGAAGCGTTCAGATTGTCGGGAGACTGAGTCACCATGTCTGCAGCGATGCAACCTAAAAAAAAGAATGGTCAGAAATTAAACAAATCAATTATTAAATAAATAAATAAATAAATACATAAATACATGACATATCTTACCAATCCAAGGTACTATAGTCACAATAAACAGAATATTACAAGTCATTATATACAGTTGAACAGTGTGTTCACCCTCCAGCAATGCTTAGCAATGTTCTTTTTACAGAGGACTGAAATTCTTCAAGTCTCTCCCTGAGTCTCCTCACAGATCTGTCGGCGTGTCACAGTACTTTCACAGTGTGCTTGTTACAATGTCGCCCCCTACAGGAAGATGACAATCAATCAATCAATCAATCAATCGACCTTTATTTAATATAGCGCCTTTCACAAAGCAATGCCTCCAAGCGCTTTACATGGCTAAAACAGAAAATACAAGCAGGAAATACAATAATCACAGTAAATGAAAATTCATGAGCAGGAGAGTAAATGCATCAATAAATAAATAAAACAGAAGTAAATAAAAACAAGATCAATAACACAATAAGAATGCAATGCAATTAAATGCATAAATAAGAGGATAAACCATATCAATAAAAACAAGATCAGTGAAACAATAAAACCATAGACGATAAAAGAAAACAATCATTTTAAGATAAAAAGATAGATTATAAAAATGTGTCTTCAATCTTATTTTAAAAGCTGCAACAGTTGGTGCTTCCCTTACAGAAATGGGCAAATCGTTCCATAATTTAGGGGCCTGTAACTGAAATCTCTGCCACCAATACTAGTTTTTAAAATATTTCTAAGATGAAAGAAAGACACTTTATTGGTGGATTGTTTCATGTTCTAATATATTTTTTTTTTAAATGAAGATGCAGATGATGTTTATTTAATCCACTAGGTGGCAGCAAAGCACCACAGTTGTTTCCTTCCACTGAAATAGAACTGAACAGGAAATCTCTGAAAGGATCTGCTTCAGAATTTCTAAATATGCTCTGTAGGGCAAAAACATGGCTTGCAAATGTAATGTATGTTTAGTTTCTCAGTTCATGACATTTAAATGTCTTCTTTTCAACAGCCCCCCTTCTGTCACAGCGGTGTAGAGTCGTGACATTGTGCTTCTTGTTTCAGAGGTGTAACAATGTAAAACGCACATGTGGTGAGTTTATGGTGCCCTTGGACTTATGGGACATCACAAGTTTAACACTTTTGGGTGCTTTGATTGTGTTAAAGAGGCTGAATTAAATATTGTGTTTGATGAAGATCTGTTGAGATTGGACTGCTGTTACTCTATTCCAGCTGGCCTCTCTGCTTGTGCCATTCAGCCTCTTTGACTTATTCAGAATGCTGCTGCTCACTTTATATTTTCTCTGCTTCGCTTCTCTCATGCTACTCCTCTCTCGCGTCCTCTACATTGGCTGCCAATCCCTGCCCTTATCAAATGTACCACCGCCCTCTTCAACATTCTGTTCCTTCCTACCTCCAATCTCTCGTCCCTACCTCTATCCCTCTTGCCCTCTCTGTTCAATCTCTCGTCTCTCCCTCTATCCCTCTTGCCCTCTCTGTTCAATCTCTCGTCTCTCCCTCTATCCCTCTTGCCCTCTCTTTCAATCCTCATCTCTCCCTCTATCCGTTTTGCCCTCTCTGTTCAATCTCTCGTCTCTCCCTCTATCCCTCTCACCCTCTCTGTTCAATCTCTCGTCTATCCCTCTCGCCCTCTCTGTTCAATCTCTCGTCTCTCCCTCTATCCCTCTTGCCCTCTCTGTTCAATCTCTCATCTCTCCCTCTATCCCTCTTGCCCTCTCTTTCAATCTCTTGTCTCTCCCTCTATCCCTCTTGCCCTCTCTGTTCAATCTCTCGTCTCTCCCTCTATCCCTCTCACCCTCTCTGTTCAATCTCTCGTCTATCCCTCTCACCCTCTCTGTTCAATCTCTCGTCTATCCCTCTTGCCCTCTCTGTTCAATCTCTCATCTCTCCCTCTATCCCTCTTGCCCTCTGTTCAATCTCTCGTCTCTCCCTCTATCCCTCTTGCCCTCTGTTCAATCTCTCGTCTCTCCCTCTATCCCTCTTGCCCTCTGTTCAATCTCTCGTCTCTCCCTCTATCCCTCTTGCCCTCTGTTCAATCTCTCGTCTCTCCTTCTATCCCTCTTGCCCTCCCTGTTCAATCTCTCATCTCTCCCTCTATCCCTCTTGCCCTCTCCGTTCCTCCTCTGCTGGCCAGCTGGTCATGCCTTTCCTCAGGTGCTCTACTCCCCAAGGTCGCTAATTTTCCTGTGTCTCGCCACCTTCCGACACCTCCTCAAAACTCACCTGTTTGGAATAGACTTGTAGACTCTACAAAACATATCTTCTGCCTTGAACATTGTATGAAATAATTCTGTACAGTCATAGGTGTGTAAATTCCTCTCATAATCCTGAAACCTGAACTGTGCTAAGTGACCATGTCCTGTAATGTGGAATAGAAAGGGTCACTGCTGCCCTGTGGTAGAGTTTACTATCAGACACAAGCTGTGTGTCCATCTGTCTCGGGGGTCTATCAGAGTCAGACAGCACAGCTGCAGAGAGAGTCAGATTAAAGGTCTTCTCAGTCTTGTCATGAGATGCAGAGAAACGCTTTTTAAATCTTGACTCTGTAGAGGAGTATAAACCAAGCATGTGTTGTGGAGCTTTCTTACGTTCCTGGAGAGCCTGCTTTTCCTGCAGCCCGACTGCATACCTCCCACTGCTCCACCCCTTTCTCAAAGGAAGGCATGTTGAGGAACACAAGACAACAAGTCTGTTAGCATTAGGACAGGCTTTCCATGGACTTTTATGTTTCAATTGCTAACGCAGTCATTAGAGGTTAAAAAAGTATAAAGAGAAAGGTGTATGAATACTGACATAAAAACTGAATAGTGACATACACATATATACATTATTGTATACTGTAGCACATGACCTCATTTATCTAAACATCTGAATCGACTTTGTAACACTCTAATGTATGCTCAGTAACCATGTGTGCTGTACTGTAGCAAATCTCTGCCTGCGTTCTGGGGTCTGACAGCGGTGTTAGCAGCCAGGGTCTGATCCCATAAGCAGCATCACCAATATGACAAGCATTGACAATCTGAGCAAACTGCCCATGCTTCCTATCACCACCCTATGAAACACGGATTATACATGACTTGCCAACCTGCTCCATAATATGCACATACACCTGTCTCGTAAACTGCATATATCCCGGACTGTCTGAGGATGTAGGAGTCGTGTGCTGTGCCAGGATAGCTGGCGAGCACATCGAGAATCCTCAGTTTCACATCACACACCATGTGTACATTAATCTGGAGTGGCAATGCTTCCTGTTACCAAATGTATTCTCTATACAGGTGTCAACTCTTTGTTCTACTTCAGCTCTGAGGTTAATGATTATGCTTAGGCCTATTCTACTTGTCATACATAAATCATGTACATAAAATAATGCAATTCAGTTTCAGGTTTGTTTTTGATATGACATCAATTGATGGAATATTCTTATGTCCAGTTGGGTGATTATTATTATTAGTGGTAGTGGTGAGGGTGGCTGTGTTTATTAGTAAGCATATGGAGATTGAACAGGGTTGGAGGGGTGCTGAAGGAGACCGATATTGGGAGACTAGGCAGGTATGTGTGTATAATTAACTGTGACTAATACATTTGCATTCTGACAATGTAAATGACATACAGTATAAACAAACAAGTTTTTTCTTTAATGTGTAAATAGTTCATTTTGTTGATTTGTGTGTGTATGCATACATACATACATACATACATACATACATACATACATACATACATACATATGGATGGAACAGGTAAATACTATATATAAGTAAATGGTAAATATTTATATAAATGAAAATAGCCTATGTTATGCTTTTCAATAAATGGTTTAAAATGATACTTGTTTATTTTCTTATGATACAGCTCAGTGCTTTTCAACCTTTTCATCTCAAGTACCAGTGATTCAGTTGGGACCATCAGCTGTAGCAGTAGCTGTGTGCAATCTTAAACGGCTATTGTAAAACAGAGACCTGCAGATTGGAGGGGGAAACGCAGTTCAAATGTACACCTTACAAACATCCCCAGTTTGTGTATCACTGAAGTTGCAACGGCTTGCTCTAATTATTTGTAAAGAGTTTGCCACAAACTGCTCAGGCTCCCCATCATCAGTAACTTGAAATGTTCACAGCGAATACCTCTCGTCATGACTTCTCAGACTTGTAGGTCATTTTCTTTGTCTGTGGGTACAAACAGATTGATACATTGTGATAGAGATATTGTGGTTGAGAAAGCACATGGTCAGGGTTGCGAATCAATGTGCACAGTCTCTGTAATAATATAAAGGGCGCGCTTTTAATTGAATGCAGTCGAGCCACAGCCAAGAAATAGACACATCTACATCTGATTAATAGAGTGGTTTTAATCGGAATACTAATGGGCAATAAAGAAACTTCCCTGCCCGGAAATCGAACCCGGGCCGCGGCGGTGAGAGCGCTGAATCCTAACCACTAGACCACCAGGGACGCTGCTGGGGAAGTCTGCACGGCTGGACAGGAATTCCTTTGCTATCAACGCTGAAGCATCGAAAACGGAACAGCCCCCAAGCCCTGAGAAATGACAGACAATGAATCATAATAAACTGCCGCATAAATAAATGAATTGCTGTGGTCCATTGCTAATTGTTCAAGCACTAGAAGTAGTTCTCCCTTTCAGATTATTCCAGACCATGCCGCGCTTAGTTTGTTGGTAGGTGTTGTTTGTTTGTGTAAGCTCAGTAGTTGGCTATAACTGTTGTTGGTTAAATACTGCCCACTAGTGGGTTTCATCAGTAATTATTGTTGGGTATGTCACTTCCCGGGTTCGTAAAAAAAAAAAGAATAAAAAAGGGATTGACGCCATTTTTGACTAAAAGGTTAAAGTTTTGTAAGTGTTAACGCGTCCTTTGTTTAGCCTACAGTATTGGCTGTGTTTAAGCTGTAATGTTCTAAAACCCAGGAGAATATAATTGTTCCTTTGACCCAACAAACTGCCTCCGAGTCTTACGTATTTTAAAAGGGGAGAGATAAAGAGAACAGACAACAGAAGAGACGAGAGGGGGAGAGAAGGACAACCACGTAAGCATCACGTAAATAAAACATATTACATTTGCTTACTGCCCTCGAGAGGCTCTGTGACGCAATCGATAGCGCATTGGACTTCTACTCAAACATTGAGGGGCTAATTTGAAGGTTGTAAAACAGAGACCCACCAGTCAATGCTTTTAAAGCTAGCAGTGGGAGTCTACAACATTGGTCACTTAAAATCAAAGCCTGATTTTCAAGTTTGTTTTTCTAAGACAAACTAAAGAAAATAAACAAAAGGTTCCACCGAGATTTGAACTCGGATCACTGGATTCAAAGTCCAGAGTGCTAACCATTACACCATGGAACCAGCCACCTTTGTTGGTTTCATTTTGCAGGGGCCTTCTGGATATTTAGATTTTCTTTCAAACATTTTCTAATACTACACAATGGCTGAAGCTATCTGATGCAGCAAGAGCTGAAACCACATCCGTTCATATTCCAGGGACAGGTTTCTTGCTAGCTATTGTTTAAACCTCTGGCGCACTGGCATAATTGTGCTCCTTAGGACAGATTAGACGGCATCTACACCCGCGCTGTGAACAAATAGTAAATGTTTCATCCTCTTTTGGTTTGAGCGACAGGTTTTTGAGAAGGAGGTGGCCGAGTGGTTAAGGCGATGGAGTGCTAATCTATTGTGCTGTGCACGCGTGGGTTTGAATCGCATCCTCGTCGCAGTTTTTTTTTTTAATTATTATTACTGCTTCTCGTTCTCTTTTGACAAAAGTGTTTATCCTGCGACTACAGGAAAGGATTTGTGTGTTGGTGGTGCTCCCCAACAGTAACGAAATGTGACACAAACACAGCCTAAACTTTGAGGTCCTAAAAAAAAAAATATAACCAAAGGCACCGCTGGGATTTGAACCCAGGATTTTCTGTTTACTAGACAGGCGCTTTAACCATCTAAGCCACGGCGCCCTGTAAAACGCAGTGAAATGAAACGTAACGTATCAGGGACATTATTGGCTTCACTACTGTACTACAATGCAGGACTAAAAAAGCGCGGGACATTTCTGAAATGCAACTGAAACACTTGAAAATACACATTACTTGTTATTAAACAATTTCTGACCGCAGATATCGGAATCTGCATTGTATTTTATATGACCGATTGTACCCTTGTGGTCTAGACATATGACATTTGGTAGTTCATATGATCAAAACATATGAGTACATACAGGTCCCACCGAGATTTGAACGCGAGTCGCTAGATTCAGTCTACAGTGCTAACCATTACACCATGGAACCGCTGCAGAACACCCTGGAGAGGAGTGACTGTAACATCCTCAGCTCCCAGGTTTGAAACCCTACTGCTGACAACCCCTGGACCGCAAGGCGTTCTCCCTGTTCTGATTGCACACAATCCTTCAACAACATCCATTTCTCCAGCTTGAATCCAGAATGCGACGTTTCATTTCTTGGTTCATACTGGCAGCTGGCAGCAGGTCTGGAGAAATGCACAATCAGCACCCAACCATGCGCCACAAACACTGCTCACATTGAAATAATAAGACACATGTTCATTGACAATATATGTATTACACATGTATATTTAGAAACGGTTTTAATAACATCGGTATTGCTAATTTAAAATAATAAACATGTCCTTAAAAACTAAACACGTTGCATCTTTATAAGTGAAAATACACTTTCAAATACAAATTTGCCCAATGTGCACAGCTGTCTCCAAGCAAGTGAAGGCACCACTGTATTCTGGACGCTGTAGTTTATTCTAGGAACATGACACCTGGGCATGTTAGATATCACGGGAAATCGCGGAGCCGCTCTCGTTTGGTATGTAGACTGCGTGCCTAGCCCTTTCCGTTTTTGAGTTAGAGGCACTTGAACGCACCTACCGATTTGCTGCGCGTCACAGCACGGGAGCACTGAATAAGGGGCTGCGTAGGATAATTCCGTGTCTCTTTATAGTCGGTACTTATTGTGTTAACTGTGTGATTGTGTAGAGGGGGGTCGTTAGACTATAGTTGTCCTCTCACTTGTAACGAGCAGTTGTAAAATCCTTTTCTGCAGACTGAGAAGAAGATAATGCCAAAAGGGGTTGCGAATCAATGTGCACAGTCTCTGTAATAATATAAAGGGTGTGCTTTGAATTGAATGCAGTCGGGCCACAGCCAAGAATTAGACATATCTACATCTGATTAATGAAGAGTAAGAGAGTGGTTTTAATTGGAATAATAATAGGCATAAAAGAACTTCCATGAGCGGGAATCGAATCAGGGCCGCGGCGGTGAGAGCGCCGAATCCTAACCACTAGACCAACAGGGACGTTGTTGGAGCAGTCTGCACGGCTGGACAGGGATTTCTTTGCTATATATGCTGAAACGTCGAAAAGGGAACAAAAGTGTTTATCCTGCGACTATAGGACAGTATTGGTCTGTGTTGGAGATGCTTCCCAACAGTAACAAAATGTAGCACAAACACAGCCTAAACTCTGCTGAAAAAAAATAGAACCAAAGGCACCGCTGGAATTTTAACCCAGGATCTCCTATTTACTAGACAGGCGCTTTAACCATCTAAGCCACGATGCCCTGCAACGCACATTGAAATGTGTGCCAGAGACGTGTGAAATGAAACGTATCAGGGACATTACTTTCGTTCTCTACTACAAAGCACGACTGTAAAATTAAGCGCGCGACATTTCTGAAATTAATCTGAAACACTTAAAATGCGCATTACTTGTTATTAAACAATTTCCGACCTCAGGTATCGGAATCTGCATTGTATTTTATATCTATAACAAAAACATTGCCAACGTAAAAAAAAACAAGTTAGAAAAAGCAGCAGCCGTTTAAAGGGGTGATATCAAACACAAAAGTCCAAGTTAGGAGAAGCAATTAGGCCAATCTTGTCAAGCATCAAGCAAATAGGCACAATTGGAAAGGTGCTGGAGCCCAAGATTCAAACAATTCTTGCTTCTAACTTGGCGCCTTTTTTTGATCGCTTCGCTCCACTTTATTGCTCCACTTCAAATGCTCTTTGTATGACTTGAAGTGACTGAGACACACACTCCCACACTGAGACACACTCCCACACTGAGACACACACACACACTCACACACTGAGATACACTCACACACTGAGACACACACACACTGAAACACACACACACACTGAGGCACACACACACACACTGAGAGACACTCACACACTGAGACACACTCACACACTGAGACACACACACACACACACACACACACACACACACACAACACTGAGGCACACACACATAAACTGACATACAGACACACTGAGACACACACACACACTGAGACACACACATACTGAGACACAAACACTCTGAGACCCACACAGACACACTGTAGCACACACACACTGACACACACACACACACCGAGACACACATACACTGAGAAACACACACACTACAACACACACAGTCTCAGTGTGTGTGAGTGTGTCTCAGTGTGTGAGTGCGTGCCTCAGTCCCACACTCACACACTGAGCATTTCAAGTGGTTTGAACTTGCATCATGACTTTCTTGAAGAGCACACAACCTTAGCCCGCTGCGCCACTGCGCATTTCAAGTAGAGAGAAGCGATCAAAAAAAGGCGCCAAGTTAGACGCAAGCATTGTGTGAATGTTGGGCCCCAGAACCTTTCCAATTGTACCTATTTGCTTGATGCTTGACAAGATTGGCCTAATTGCTTCTCCTAACTTGGGCTTTTGTGTTTGATATCACCGTTTTAAATGGCTGTTGCATTTTTCTAACTTGTTTTTTTTACATTGACATTTTACATTGTTTTTGTTATAGATATCACTTCTTTTTTTACTTCATCAAATAATGAATAAAGCGAGGGAAAGATATTCGAGAATGTGTATGGTAAATAGACAGACAGACATTACAAGAGAGTAATAAGTAGAGTAATAGAGGAGAAATGAGAAAAGATTTGAAAGTAAAATAATGGTAGAAGGGACTTTTGGACAGTATTGAAAGTGTAAACATTGTATTCTTATAGTTGCATGACTGGTGAAAACAACATGTCTATTTTGGTAGGTATTGATATATTGATATTTACGTAGGCACAAAACTTCTATGTTATAAATGGTTCAAAAGGTACATATGCATGTCAGTGCTAAAGGGTAGTATACAAACAAATTTTAATGCTGGAAAAAAAACATTATTCTCCTTGATATAGTGGTGTTATGAACTAAGGCTAAGGCATTTGTAAAGCATTAGATCTCTTCATAAAAGGCCATATACATGTCCTTTGCATTTCTTGGCCATGGTTTGACTTCAATAAGTGGATCATTTGCATGCACCCATTTTCCAGAAGCACCCACAGCAAGAACAGACACATAGTGTCCTGAAGTAACACCCTGTCCTTGGTGTATGATAATGGAAACTAATTGGTAATTCCTGTTGTCCACAGTAATTGTGCTCTTCTACACAGCAGTAAACTTAGCATTGTGTCACTTTGTAACAGTCCCGTCTGGTTTGGTTTCCCAAAGCATAAGTTGGAATGCAATCAGTTTCCCTGCTGATTGAATAAGTTCACGTTTCATGATTGGAGAAGTTTTGCATTGCCTACATTTGCTACCAGGAATCATTGCCCATTTGTCATTTCTATAAATGAGTTCTTCCAAACACATGGAATCTGTACCAGCAGGTACATGTAGAGGATAAATATGCAACACCTCTTGGTTTGATGAGCAGTAGTTACATGTAGTACATAGAATGTCATGACTTATTGTGACTGAAACCATGCAAGATACTTCAGGACAAATTTCAGACAATTTGGTGAGAAACTCTGCAACATGTTGCTGCTCACCTCTATTGAAAGGTTCTCCTAAGAAGTGACAAATATCCAGAGTAGTTAGAGACGCAGTGGATGGCAAGTGATCCTATTTGTGAACAAAGCTCCTGATAGCCTCTTGATGACTGTGTTTTAATGAATCCTTCAGAGGTTGCAAGTGAAGAAGGCACTGCAATGTTGCATTTGCATAGCATGAGGTGAAATTCGGGTTGCTCAAGCCTCTGAATGGATGTGTAAGTGCAATGTTCTCTTAGAAGACTGAGGCTTTTGCTGTTCCTGAACATTAATGATGGCTCGGTGAATGAAATGCGCATGATCTTGTGTCCCTTGTGCGTGTTGGTCTCCTTCAAGCTTTTCAACTTCGGACAATAAAGCCCTCTCAGCCGATGGTACTCTTCAACTGCAGTTTGACATGCATAGATGCAGATGGGTTCAAAGTTGATAAGTTGGATACCGCTTAAGTAAGTAACTGTGGAAAGTGCAATTAAACTTTGTCCATAGGAGAAAATGGAGTTACCACGATCCATCATAACTGTTTTTAGAGTCATCCCCTGACATTTGTGAATGGTGATTGCATGAGCACCAATGACTGGGAACTGCTCTCGAACAATGTAGACTCTATCCATGATTTCAAACTTTGAGCGTAAACGTTGAAAGGTATGGGTGACTCCATTGTTAAATTTGATGGCTATGGTTTTGAGCATACTTGTGTTTTCCAGATAGTATGAAATTGATGAGACCAGTGGCAATGTCAATGTTCTTGCGAATTTGCTTAATACAAATGCAAATGTCATGCATTTACTGCCAAACTAAATACAAATGCAAATATGTGACAAATGCTAAATGGACTTCAAATACTTTCCCATAGAACAAATGTTAATTTATTAACATGAATTTGGCAGAGGCCTTTATCCAAGGTGGCATACAAGGAAAGCAGTTTATATAATAACAACATATACATAGTAATCACATAGTTCATAATAATTAACAGGTATCTACCAATATAGGAAGCAAGTTACATAAAACAGTGTTTCCCAGTCTTGGTCCTGAGGACCCAACGTTTGCTGATTTGTGTTCCAACTGAGCTTTAAATTACTGAATTGAACCCTCAATTGAATGAATAACATGTCTAATCAGAGCATTTGAATTATTTGTAGAAATGGCTGGCAGCACAGGCCTCAATTAACACTAATCTAGGACTACCTAATGTTAACTCAGGTAAGGTAGTCCAAGATTAGTGCTGATCAGGGTTTGTGAAAGCAGCCAAAAGAGTTGGATATTTCAAGTTATTTCTAACATTGCATTAAGTCACTAATTGTTAGTTCAATTGGGGGATCAATTTAATAATTGAGAACTCAATTGGAACACAAACAGCAGACACAGTGGGTCCGCAGGACCAGGTTTGTGAAAAACTGACATAAATGATGTGATATACTGTATGTATATATTTATATATGCGTGCATTGCACAATTATTATTTTTTACTTGTTTTGTTTGTTATGTTTAATAAACATGAAGTTCTCAAAAGTGTCCTTTAGTTTGCATCTTTCAGGTTAATCAACTTTACCAGCAATACTGAAAAGTCTCTCTACTTTATTATGAGCATTATTATTAAAAAGTGTTTAAAATTGAAATATTTTTGAAGCTTTCCCATGATTTGAAATTCAAATGCAAATTCTTATATTTCAGAATATACAAATACCAAGTCAAATGCAAATAGTTCAGCAGATTGCATTTAAATTATTATTATTTATTTTTTAGCAGACACCCTTATCCAGGGCAACTTACAATTGTCACAGTTATATCACATTATGTTTACATACAATTACCTATTTATCCAGTTGTTTATACTGAATCTAGGTAAAATACCTAGATGCAAACACTGTTGCAGCAGCAAAGGTCATTCAAAATGATCTAGACAGCATTCAGAACTGGGCAGACACATGGCAGATGACATTTAATAGAGAAAATTGTAAAGAATTGCATGCAGGCAATAAAGATTTGCATTATAAATATCATATGGGATATACTGAAATTGAAGAAGGGAACTATGAAAAAGACCTAGGAGTTTATGTTGAATGAGTAGCCTTGCATTTAACAGGTTAAATCACGTCGGGCCACTGATTTCTCTGCAAATACCTGGCGAGGGTCACCCCCACTGCAAACTAAACCTGTATTTAGCCTGGCCCAACGTGGTTTACTGGGGCAGAACAGCGGGTACACTTGCTACATATGCCAATCGCTCAGCTTCTTATTTGCTCTTTATGTATCTACTTTGAATAAGTTGCCTTGCATTTAACGGGTTAAATCACGTTGGGCCGCCGATTTCTCTGCAGGTACCCAGCGAGGGGCAGCCCCTCTGCAAGCTACAGAGGGCCGGGCAACCACGTTGGGCCGGGCTAAATACAGGTGTAGCTTGCAGAGGGGGTGCCCCTCGCTGGGTACCTGCAGAGAAATCAGCGATCCAACGTGATTTAACCCGTTAAATGCAAGGCTACTTATTCAACGTAGATACATAAAGAGTGAATAAGATGCTGAGCGATTGGCATATGTGGCATATTAACCCGCTGTTCTTCCCCAGTAAACCACATTGGACCTGGCTAAATACAAGTGGGGCTTGCAGAGGGGTTGCCCCTTGTCATGTACCGGCAGAGAAATCGGTGGCCCAAAGTGATTTAACTCTTTAAATGCAAGGCTTTTTCCAGCGAAGAAGCTGTGCAATTTGCATATGTGGCATGTTTGCCTGCTGTTCTGCGCATTAAACAACGTTGGGCCGGGATAAATACAAGTGGGGCTTGTAGGAGGGTTGCCCCTCTGCAGAGAAATCTGCAGCCCAAAGTGATTTAACCCTTTAAATGAAGGTTACTTCTTCAACGTAGACAAATACATTTATGCACTTAAAAGCTTGCAAATAAGAAGCTGGCGAATAAGCCAACTTCAGCCTCGTGTTTTACAGTGTAAATGTATGAAAAGAAGACAGACGTAGCCATAATACAGTCAAATTTAATGTCACTTCTGTTAATGTCACACTCTGCTTATTCTCATCAAATTGAAATGTCCCGGCCCGAATAATAATGCATGCTGTGACTTTGATGTTGTGTTTTTAAAATGTATTAATGATCAATGCATTGCTGAGTTTGAATATAATGCATGCTGTGACTTTGATGTTTTGTGTTTTTAAAATGTATTCATGATCAATGCATTGCTGAGTTTGCTGCGCTCACGTATCAGGTGGTGTCTGGAATGATCCAAATGCAATTAAAACAGCAGGTGGAGACGTGAAATAAATATATTTATAACTTCTCTTATGCAATTATTTCAATAGCGATTAATACCCTGCTGTCCATTTCAAAAAATTAAAATTAAATCCGCTCATTTTTGCTGTTTAATCTACTATTTGTTAATAATACAAGTAAAACTTCAAAGAAAAGTTTGAAGTATCTGGTAGTAGTAATATTACTATAGCTTATGTCAAAAGTCAGATTTATGATCCTTTTGACCTTTTTTTGACCTTATATGTATGAATTTATGAATATATAATGGGGGGGCGTGGATTTATGAATTTATGAATATATAATGAGGGGGACGTGGATTTTATGATTGTTACAAGACAGATATGCTTATTGAATATAGGCTTATATATGTATATAAACTTATTGCACATCTTTTATAATATATGTACAAAAATCAGTGTTTAATATGTTATTTATTTATGTAATCAGGGGATAGTGGGTACACTATTTTTAAATGCTTATGTTAACTTATGCTTGGTGCAGACAACATTAAGTCTTAATTTTTTTTTTTTTTACATAAGACCCTTAATGAAAAAGGAGAAAGTTTAAAATAGGGTATTAAAAGCAAAAAAGAAAAGCAAAAAAAGAAAACAACTTATTCGACATTTACAAGCATTTAAACATTACACACAGAAATCATAGTAAAAGTTTGAGTGTTTTGTCGTTATATATATATATATATATATATATATATATATATATATATATATATATATATATATGGACATATACACTTACTGCATTTGTCCATATTTACAAAAATCATTGTTTAATAAGACGCATGAGGATGTTCAAAGGTTTGAGGCTAATGATTTTTACAGGGTGGATACATATTTTTACCAGGCAAACGTTAAAAGCAAAATATATTTAAACATACAAAACCAATAGTTGAAACAGGAGAAAGTTTAAAATAGCGTATCACAAAAACAAAACAAAATCGACCAATTTCTGAAAAGCTCTCTCTCTCTCTCTCTCTCTCTCTCTCTCTCTCTCTCTCTCTCTACCGTTTTCAAAAACTCCACGGACAAACGCTGAAGTCCTGCCTGAATTCTCTCTCTCATACTTCTTCTCTTCAAACTGCCGCAGAAGAATGACGGAAAACTCGCTTCTGTGACTTAAATAGGGGCGTTTCCTTTGGCCCCAACATGCGCAAGCACACATGAGCACAGACACTGAGACACTCCCACCCTACACTCCCACAGACACAGAAACATATGCTATGAACAGAATGGATCCTCGGTGTATTAAAAGCACAGATACCGTTTTGTTAGAGGAAGGCACCCCACAGAGAAGGCTTGTGAAATGGGTGAATCGTGATGCCTTAAGGTCTGGTCTCAGCATGCTAGGCAAGCAACTGAATAGAGTTTTCAATCAAAAAAGATTAGAAAGATGGCCAGAGGAAGACACCCTGCAGAGAAGCATGGTTAGGTGTAAAAACCTTTTGGTTAGCAGACGTCTTGTCGGCCGGGATGGAAAGAGTGATATTTATTTAAACTAATGTTTACACATCCTGATGTAATGTCCTTTATAAGTTCTATTTTAGATACAGTCAAGTCATATATATATATATATATATATATATATATATATATATATATATATATATATATATTAGCTCAAAGAGCATGATGACACCAGAAATACTTTTTGATATGTGTGAATCTTGATGCCTTCTGGTCTAGGCATGAACCGAAAGTTAGCGCTTTTATTTTTATTTCATAGTGAATATACCGCAGCAATCAAAAGAAATGTTTTAAGAAAAATAAAATAAAATCGAAATACATGTCATATTGCAAATAAATTTTTTTATTGATTATACACGCTATGAACAGAGTGGGGCAATTGGGTGTTAAAAGCCTGTCTCATGGATGTTGAAAAGCACGATGTTATCTCAAGTTGAATACGCTTTTCCTGTATATATATATATATATATATATATATATATATATATATATATATATATATATATACCGCCAGATACATTAAATAAAAACAGCAGATGTATATATATGGGTAAAAAACTGAGAATATATGTATTTGAATTTACACGCTACTTAACAATAGGTACCCCTTAAGGTGGTAACGCCAGATAACATTTATGCACAGAAGACATCCCGCAGAGAAGCATGTCTAGGTGATTATCATGGTGCCGTGTAGTCTGGTAGGGTCGACAAGCCTAGTGATATTTTTAAAATGGATATAGTTTCAGTCAAAAAGATATATAAAATTGGAATATGTACTATATTGCAAATAAAATAAAAGAGAAAAATATTGTAAGCGTTTTATCACCGACAGTTTTTGAATAGCCTCTGATCAGGCTAATCACCAACAGCTTTGAATAGTCTCATACACGGTCAAACTATTCTGAAGATGTTACAAATCATTAATACGTTTTACTGTTTTAGATTTAAAACTATGGGAGCATAGTATATCGTTATGTGTTTTAAAATCGGCGAATGGTGCCTCCCCCCCCCCCTCCTAATGTAATGACCCGTTTATAAGTTATATTTTCTAAATATCGTCTATGTTATTTCAAGGGGCACGTGAGTGTGTGTGTGTGTGTGTGTGTGTGTGTGTGTGTATAAGGGTCAATTAAATAAAACAGAAGATGTTGTTATTAGGGAAAAAACAAATAAAACCTCTAAAATGAACCAAGTTATAAAACAGATTGCATAAACGTTCACAAAACGAGTGAGAATATTTTTTCATTCGATTGTACACTTAATGAACAGAAGGGGCCAATGGGTGTTTAAAAGCACAGATACCAATTGACAGAGGTAGTTGCCTCTGAAAATCATTGATAGGTGTGAATCTTGGAGCCGCCTTGTCTAGGTACGCTCTGAATGCGATATGTTTATTTCAGCCTGAATATACAGCTGCCTTCAAAAAGATTAGAATAGAATTGTTTTAAGAAAAATAAAATAAAATTGAAATAACGTATTATATTGCAAATAAAATAAAAGAGAAAAATATTGTAAGCGTTTTATCACCGCCAGTTTTTGAATAGCCTCTGATCAGGCTAATCACCAACAGCTTTGAATAGTCTCATACACGGTCAAACTATTCTGATGGTTTTACAAATTATTAATACGTTTTACTGTTTTAGATTTAAAACTATGGGAGCATAGTATATTGTTATGTGTTTTAAAATCGGCTTAATGGTGGACCCCCTGATGTAATGACCCTTTATAAGTTCTATTTTAGATATAGTCAATGTTAACTCATATATATATATATATATATATATATATATATATATATATATATATATATATATATATATATTAAGGAGATTGCTTACTCGTCAAGATTAAAACGTGGAAACATTTCTATTAACAAAACTGTTTAAACGTGTTTGATTGTTTGTGTTTTTTATTTTTTATTTTTATCCTGAAGCAAATAAAATTAAAAATGCTAAAATGAAAGACGTTTTAAAAATATACTGTCTGAACATTAACATAATGCGTGAATATTTTTACTTGTAATGCCATAACCACGCCGTCGTTTAACTATAAACAAACAAACAGGTATAGGTAATTGCATTGTCATACCAATAAAACTTATTGAATTGAATATAACTGAATAAAAACAAAATGTTATGATTCTGTAAGAAACAATTGAAGGAAAATTAAACAAACGTGTACATGAATAAAACAGCTTAGTTTAAACAGTGCTTAACCGTAAATCAATATTAGGTGAGATTTGAGGCGTGGCATGGTCTAGGAACTCCACCAGGATACGCTTTTCCTGATCCGACCCCTGTGGTTACAACCGCCTTAACCGCTGCATCTTACAGGATATAAGCAGCATCCACAGCTATGTATTTACTTCTGAAAAAGGACGATCCCTCTCAAGAACGATATCCGTAAGCTACACTTTCGCCATAAATGGACGGAGAATCAAGCAAGAACAATAATCTTTTACAAGGTACGCATCACTGTTTAATGTTTAAATACTGTTTTAACTCTGGGCGAAAAACAATGTTAATTAAATTCTAGGATTATAAATGTAGCGTTTTGAAATGTATAATGTTAATATGTAAAATGTTTGAAATGCTTTTAACACAGAGCGTAAGCCGCTATGTTTAGAAATGTTGGTATGACTCTATAGAAAACGTTTTTTTTAGCTTGTAAATGAAGACCCTAGCGGTTTTGTCTGTGCCGCAGCATGGGTTACCCTAATAGTATATATTTTTTAAAATGTGATTTATTTTTAAAAAAGAGTTAAGATGGTGTCTATAACTCAGAGATATAAACTCAAATATAAATGTATACTTTAACGTCGAGAATTTTATTAATGTATTATTATTATTATTATTATTATTATTATTATTATTATTATTATTATTATTATTTTATTTAAAATTATATATATTTTTCATATTTTATAGATATCGAGGAACTTATAGAAGAACATTTAATTTCCCACGAGGAGGTAGTTATTGATCAGTCTCCTACGCTCATTCCTCTGTCCCCCACGTGGATTCTCGAGAATCAGGATGGTGAGTTTTTACAGTCGCTAGACCAAAATATCGCGAGGTTTTTTTTTTTTTTTTTCCCCTCTGAGTATTCATACCTCCTTTAAATTCCAGAACTTGGCCTCGGAGAGAACATTCAACAAGAGCTAACGGACCCCGTGTTTGACTCTGATGTCTTTTTAAATAACTTCACAGTGACTGCTGATACATCTCAAAGTGAGTAATATTGTATGTATTAATACTAACTATATTTATGTCTGTTTTTGTTTATTAATAGCAAATATGGAAATGTGTTGTGTGTATATATATATATATATATATATATATATATATATATATATATATATATATATATATATATAGATATCAAGTTATGTATAATTATTACGGATTAAATACATTATTTTAAAATTATTTTATTATTATATATTTCATTTTTAAAAAGACGTATCTGTTTCATACAGTTTTAGAAGCGGCCTACGTTGAAGAAGACCCCTCTCAACTGGAAGAATGCTTTAGGACATCTTTCAGTGACCTTCCGTCAGACTCCGACGTGTGTAAAAGTAAGAACAGTATTGTTTTATAGATTAATAAAATATGCTTGTTCGTTTATAAGTAATATTAATTATTTTAGGTTAATAAAACATGCATATTCAACCATTTTATATTATTTTAGAAACGCCTGAAAAACCCAAAGGAATGATGTGGTCGGTACATCGGAGGGCATAGATGTACAGACGAGGACTCCCATAGGCCCCCAAATAAACAACCCAAATCTGAAAAAGACCTCTCAAAAGTAAGTAACTATTTAAAAATGAAGCATTTTTAAAATGTATGTTAAATATTTCATTTAACATCTGTTAATGTATTTTGGTCTGATTGTATATTTTGATATATTTTCATTTAGAACGACCCACTAGACCTGCTCTTATTGTATCCAGCGATTCTTCAGAGGACTGAAACATCAGTCATCAGGGACCCTAAGGCTAAAAGACCCCGTAAAATTTCCAGAAGGTTTCACACTTCACCGCAATCAAGAGTCACCCCACCAGTCTTAGAAGCACCTCAAAGGCCAAGACCAGCGCAAGCCTCATCTTCGACTACTAGGTATCACAGCGTCGAGATACTGAAACATGTAGAACTGACAATAGATCATCTTATATACCGACATCCTGCTATTAGGGCTCTAGTTTCTGACCCTGAGGTGGCTCAGAATATACTAACCTTAATAACCCTGCTGAAAACTCTAGGCTTTTTGAAACAATAACTTGTTCATTGTAGAGCCAATAATGGAACCCTTTCGAAAAAAACTTGTAAGAGGAAGCATTTGGATTTTACTGTTGATGTTGATTCTGACAATGATGATGCTGTGGCTGTTGTTCAAAAAATAAAAAGGTTTCAATTGATCCGAGTCAAACTGTGTCAAATTCTGTGTTTAATTCTATAAGCATGCCCCAAAATACCTTAAATACAAATCCTTCAACAAGTATATCTCCTAGTATATCTCCAACCCAAAATAATTTAGGAGGTTTTGAGATTTTTGACCAACTAGACAAACTATTAAATGACTTAAATCATAACTCATATAATTTACCGTCAATCAGGGCTCTGATTGATGAAATTTCTACAGATAGTCCCCCATAAATGACACCAACCCCAATATGTACACAAATAACTCCCCGTGCCCCAGGTTTATTAACGATGATACCTTGACTCAGATCAATTTTGACTCTTTGGATAAGCTTTTGCAAGAAATGTCTAGAGAAAAGCATGTTACTACAGAGAGTGTAGTTGATATGGAAAACCAGATAGGGAAAGGCTTAAACAGGGGTCTTGCCAAGATGATTCTTTTAGCATAAAGGCCCCGGGGTGGTGTATTACATGATGATCAAGTGGCTGGTCCTTCTGGTTTACAGGCCCCCCATAGGGATAGCGCTGGTGTTAGAATTGAGGGGAAGGTGTCCAGCTTAGACATAGACCGATGTTTAACAATATTGAATTGAAACAACCCCTTAACTTTACACATTTGTATGATTTGAATTCCTATGCTGAAGTTTTTACTGTGCTGCATGAAACGTTAGAGAATATGTTGAGTGAGGTTTCTAGAACGTTAAGACCTGCAGACATTGTACAGCTTGAATTAAGAGCCGGATCCTTAGATATACCTGTGTATGTAAAATGACTGGAGACAATTTAAGTCTAGACGATTTTCTCAGTCAGATTGAAGCTCTCCTTCAAAGTCATAGTGAAATTTTGGCTGATGACTCTTTAATGTTGATTGTCCAGGTTATAAGGTGTCCTGAAGGAGGGGGTCTAAGGAGAGGTTTGCAGACCTTAATGAAAAGTGAGCTTATTAGAAAAAAGCCAAACATCTGATTATATGTTACAACAGAGACAATCAATTATGTTTTGCTTACAGCGTTCTGAGCTTGTTATTTCCAGAATTCAGGGATGCCTATGATATGTGTATGGCTGAGGCTTTAAAACTGCAACAGCGGGTGGGGTTAAGTGAACATCAGATGGTTTCGTTTGCTGACATAGATAAATTTGAACAGGCTCTAGATATTAAAATCGTGGTGTGGTATAGGTGTCCTCAAAAGGACGTGTTCCTGAAACACCAAACAGATACTCGACCAAAAAACAAAACTGTATTTCTGTTTCTTCATGAGAATCATTTCTACGGTATTGTTAACTTGAAAGGCTTTCTGGGCACAGCCTATCTGTGCAATTACTGTTACACAGCCTACAGTAACCGATCTGGACATCGTTGTGAGGGACATTGTAATGTGTGTTTTTCACCAGCCTGTAATAGCGAGTCCTCTGTAAAGGTAAAATGTAATGATTGCAATCGTTATTGTCGATCACAGCTCTGTTATGATGAGCATAAGATTCTTCGAGATAAAGCCAACAGTGAAAAACAGTTCTCTATGTGTGACATTTTAAAACTGTGTACAAGTTGTTATTCTCTCTATAAATGTGACCCTACTAAAACTACGGCTCATAAATGTCCTAGTCCCTACTGTAAGATATGTAAGGCTGTGTTGTTACCTCACACTGATCACAAATGCTTCATTCAAGTGCCAAAACCTTATGAGCCCACAGATAAATATGTGTTTTATGATTTTGAATGCCGGCAGGAAGATGGCTTACACATTCCGAATTATTTGTACTGCATACACATGAATGGTGAATCATGGTTTTGGGAGGGTGAGGCTTGTGTGAAAAGTTTTTCGAAAGGTATCGCAGGCCCTGTTACGCAGGCTATACTTTCTTGGCACACAATGCTAAGTCGTATGACAGTTATTTACTGATGAATTATTTAGTTGCCAACGGTGTTAACCCTCATATCATAGCTCAGGGTAGCAAGTTAATGTGTTTTACAGACGAGGCTTTTAAGATGCGCTACATTGATTCATATAACTTTATGCCCATGAAATTAAGTGCAATGCCTTCAGCTATGGGATTTGAAGCCAGAAAAGGATATTTTCCTCATTTTTTCAATACTCTTGAAAACCAGAATTACGTTGGGCCCTATCCTGAACCCCGTTACTATGGTGTTCAACAAATGATGTCTAAAGAACGTGATGACTTTTACAAATGGTACGATTCGATTAAGAATGGTATTTTTAATTTCAGAAATGAAATAGCTTTCTACTGCAAAAATGATGTTGAGATTTTGAAAGAGGCCTGTATCAGATTCCGTACAGAGGTTTATGCTATAGGACAGATAGACCCCTTCCAATGTACTACAATTGCTTCACTGTGCATGGCTATGTATAGAAGTAAATTTATGCCTAAAAACACAATAGCTATCGTTCCTCCAGACAATTACAGTGACCAACAAAAAGCTTTTCAAATGCATCAATACAATGGTTAATGTATGTATCTGAAACTGAAAATGTTTTCATTCAACACGCTTTAAACTATGGAGAGCTTAAAATGGGGCCCTTTTTCTTGGATGGGTATGCTGTAATTAATGGTAAGCGCACGGCTTTTGAATTTGCAGGGTGTTTTTTCATGGTTGCCCCCAATGCTATGATTCCGCCGATGTAAACCCCTTAAGCAAAGTATCCTGCGGTACGATGTATCATCACTTTGATGAAAAGATTGAAACATTGCAAAAGGTTTACGGGTTGGAAGTCAGAGTAATTTGGGAGCATGAATGGAACGCTCTGAAAAACAGCCTCAAGTTCGCGATTTTTGGTTCGCTCTGATTTTCCAGAACGTATCAATCCTCGTGAGGCTCTGTTTGGGGTCGCACAAATGCCATTACATTACATTATGTGGCCCAGGAAAATGAAAGGTTGGAATACTTTGATTTCACTAGCTTGTATCCCTTTGTCAACAAAACAAAAGTGTACCCTGTAGATCACCCAACCGTAATCTACCATAATTTTCAGGACTTGAGGCAGTACTTTGGCTTGTTCAAATTAACTGTTCTGCCGCCTAGAGGTCTTTTTTTCCCGTACTGCCTGCAAGAATCTGTGGCAAATTAATGTTTACCCTCTGCCGTTCTTGCGCTGAAACACTAAACCAGACAGGTGTATGTAACCATACCTCTGGAGAAAGAGCCTTGACAGGAACATGGTGCAGTGTAGAGGTAGTCAAAGCTCTTGAGAAAGGTTACAAAGTGTTTAAAATACACGAAGTTTGGCATTTTCCTCAGAAATCTGACACTCTCTTTACAGACTACATTAATAGCCATCTCAAGGGGAAACAGGAAAGTTCAGGTTACCCCTCTCATTGTACCGATGAGGTGAGTAAAGAGCGTTATATTGATGAATATTTTCAGAAAGAGGGGATTCAATTAGATCCTCAAAACATTAATGTTAACCCTGCTAAAAGACAAATCTCCAAACTATCCTTAAATTCCTTTGGGGAAGTTTGGACAGAAACCTAACCACCTCTCTACGAGCTTAGTTAAAGATCCTGACCTGTTTTTCCATTATCTCTTTTCAAAAAGATATCATGTTTCTCATTTTTGTTTTGTAAGTGATACGGTGGCGCTGGTTCAGTGGCGTTATGCTTCTGAAACCTATACACCCCAGGTAATGTAAATGTCTTCATAGCAGCGTTTACAACCGCTACGCCCGCTAGAGCTCTATAACCTCATGGATCGCCTGCAGAGTCGTTGTCTGTATCATGATACGGACTCTGTGATCTTTGTCAGTAGACCCCATGCTTGGCGCCCAGAACTTGGCGATTATCTTGGAGATTTAACTAGCGAGTTGAACCCGGGGAATACATTACAGAGTTTGTGTCAGGAGGGCCTAAAACATATGGATACGTCACAAACAGAGGAAAAACATGTCTCAAAGTAAAGGGTATTACCCTAAACTACGAGAATTCCAAATTAATTAACCTCGCTTCATTAAAAGACCTAGTTCAAAACTTTGTGAATCCTGATAGAAACACCCCTGCAGAGCATATCATGATTCGAGGCTCCCAGATTCACCGTAATAAAAAGAATTTCAATTGGAAAACAAACCACTCCAGAAAACGTTTCAGATAGTATACAATAAGAGAGTCTTGCTGTCTGATTACACATCTCTTCCTTATGGCTACTGAAGACGGCTTTGATATTAGGCTAACCGCACCTTTTGCCGCTATAATATCAGGGCCCTCCAATTCAGGCAAAAGTTACTTTGTGAAGCAGCTTTTAGAAAACTCTCAACAGATCTTTTCCCAAACCCCTGAGAATATCATATGGTGCTATAGCTGCTGGCAACCATTATACAACGAATTGGCACTTAAATTTAAAAATTTAAAATTTATTGAAGGCATACCGCCTTCATTAACCGATGATAATTTAATGCCTCCTAACAAAATCAATTTAATCATTATAGATGACTTGATGGAGGCAGCTAGCGAAAATGATGAAATACAGAAAGCTTTTACAAAATACGCTCATCATAGGAATTTATGCGTGCTGTATTTGGTTCAAAATTTATTTTTTCAAGGAAAAATGAGCCGCACCATTAACTTGAATGCCAATTACATTATTCTGTTTAAAACCCCAGAGATAAACTTCAAATCAATACGCTTAGCCCGCCAGATGTACCCCGGTAACTCCAAGTTTTTCTTAGAAGCGTTTGAAGATGCCACAAAAACCCTATGGTTATCTTTTAATAGACTTAAAAGCACAAACCCCAAGCATACCGTCTAAGAACTGGTTTATTTACTCCTGATTGGCCAGTTGCTTATATCATGAGAAATACCAAGACAAAACACTTATAAACGACTTGTTATTGCTCTAAAACTTTTATTTATCTAGACTCTTCAACAACGCATCATGTCCGCTAGAATAAAACGTAACCTCCATCTCTTAAAGAGCATAGTTCATGGCTCTGCTCCTCAGAGAAGAGCAGTCTTACGAGACGCCTCTGACGATTTTATCAAATCTATTGTTGAAATTGCCTTAAACGCCTTTAAAGGGTAACATCCCTTGACCTCGAGTCAGTTAAACACTCTCAAAAAGCAGCGGCGTGTTATAAAGAGCCTATGTAATAAGAACCATTCAATTAAAAAGAAGAAAAAACTGTGAATCAGAGTGGTGGTTTTATTGGTGCTTTAATAAGGATTGCTCTGCCTTTTTATCAGGACTCTTAACACCTCAAAGTTAACTTGTAAAATGACTCACTCCCAGAAAATGTTTCTGGTACCGCAACATCAACTCGATAGACTTCGACAGCCTGAGCCACAACGCCCGAACCTATTAAAAAGCAGTTGAAAGCAGACTTGACTCTGAAATGAAAAGCATTCTACTTAGAAATGACATCAGTGACAATGAGAAAGTTAAACTATACACCAGCTCCTTACAGAGATATCTAGCCTTGATTAAACAGAGTGAAAAAGAGCTTAATACCCTGACTTTGATTACACCTCCTCTGTGGAAATGGCACAAACTGATGCAGAATCTGAATCTAAGGTTGTGACTGATGTTATGAGTAGCATCCCTCCAGGTCTAAGAAAAATGCTAAATTTATTTTAAACGCAATGTCTCAGAATGCTTTGGTTACCTCATGGAATGATCAAGGGGAATTCATTCTTAGGGGCAAGAACATTAGAGGGTCGCATATGGTTGATTTAATCAGGGCCGCTACTGGGAATACCAACATCCCTGAACATAGGCTACCTGTAGGATGGGTTGAATTCATCAAAGGTTTGGCTGTGATAAATGTCCCTTATTCTACAGTGCCTAATTCTCAAACACGACAACTCATAGAAGCCTATAAAAAAGACCCTTAGAGACCCCTATGAATAAGAAGCAGAAAAAAGACAGCAGTTATGGGCAACTTATTAAGGTGTTACTGTTTTTATTGAGTTTCACACATTTTTACATTTTGTTGTATATTCATGCATATGTTGTATAATCATTGTCTGATACATTTGTTGTTGTATATTCATGCAAATGGTGTATAATCAATGTCTGATATATATATATATATATATATATATATATATATATATATATATATATATATATATATATATATATATCTGTATAAGTCTTTACAACAATAAAAATATTTATTCAACATCTACATTGTCGTAAGTTTTTGAAGACTAACATTCATAACATTTTTAAAATCATGGTGAGTCTTGACACACTGCACGCATGAAAATATATTTATACAGTTCTGTTTTTAGGGTTAGACATGCAATGTATAAATCGGGACACCATCAGATCATTCTTGTTTAAATCAGAGCTGTAGAGAGCCATAACCTCAGGGTAAGTAAGTCCTTTGGCTCGATGATGTAAGAAGAAAACACAGTGATGGCCGCAGGTAGTGGTCATAAGACCTTGTAGAGGTTGATTATTGTACACTGTTTGTTTAGCGTTGTTGTATAAAAAGTTTGAGATAGTTTTAGGAAAATAAGTAAAATCTGGAGGGTTACCGTAAGAATCAAAAACTCTCCATAACCCTCTTCTTTTAGATAAATTCCCAGCCAGTGTTCTCCAGGATAATTTTGGGGTCGGTGTTGACAATAAACATCGCAGGAAGTTTTTTATTTTTCCTTTAGGTAGTTGATCACTAGCTAGAACCCCATAAAAATACTTTTCAGTCGAAGGGTTGCTGGATAGCAAAGCTGTAAGCTGGGTGGTATTCATTTTAAAAAGGATCAAAGTTGTATCAAACTTTTCAGTAATCAAAGAGAACTGTTCTTTGGTGGGAAACCTCAATCACGTTCTCAAAAACAGCATAAACAATCATATTCACAGTCTCTGGCAGAGCATTGGCAAAACGCATTTCAAGACGCATATTACCATTTTTACTAAGGAAAAATGATCTCCACATTCTTGGTCAGGGGTCAAATCAAAGGCATAGAGCGCATAGCCTCTAATAAAGTCTGACCGATCAATTATCAGCGGTTTGTCTTTGAGATGTCTACCCGTGGCTTGTATTAGACTGTAATATTCCCGGACGGGTTGTGTCCTGCTGTATAGTCGGGTTGTAAAGGTTTTGAGGGGACTTGTTCACCATCGACGCACATAGCTATAAAGTTCCCAGCAAAGTGTTTAAAGTTAAAAGGGTTTTTAGCGTAGGAGCCACTAAAAGCGTCATTATCTGTTAAACCAATAACTACAAACTTTGGTAACTGCCCCAGAAACAAATTCTCCTGATTACATACCCTGCTCCCTCTAGGAACACTAAAACTTTCATAGCTACTCTATCTATAGGATATTTTGCATTAGAGGCCATCAACGCCTGAGCGTGAGCGATTCTTACCTCCGGGCTATTTTAACTTTTTAATATAGAGAGAGGCTTCTAAAATTTTAAGTTTGAACGCCTCTGCAGCATCAGACATTAAACAAAAAGTGTTACTGGCCCTCACCATTTTAATTTTCAGGTCAATTCCATTTAACATGAGTTTTTCTTGAAAAAATATATCCGAATGCAATGGTCCTAAAAGTTCAACTGTATGGCTTAATCTGGTAAAAGCATGTCGTTTAACTAAACCTTCATTATCCCCTGCAGGATCAGTCTCATCCATGTGTCCTGGGGTATCTTTGTAAAACAAGCCGGCTGTGAATTGAGATTCTAGGGTGTCCTTACTAAAGTTTAGCATTGCTTCTATAATGCTACGGTAAGGATAAGTATTACTGCTTTGACTTATTAGGCGGTCTCCTAAAGTTACATCCACTTGTGAAAACATGGTAGCTACGGGTAATTGATAATACCAGCTACGCTGTCTGCAGCTAAATCAGTGCCATCAGCCTTAGTAATTTTGCATGAAAGTCTTAAAAGAGTATTATTCAAATCAAGATAATCTTCCCCATTCCCCGCTATGTAAAATTCGAGCGGAGCTGTGTCAGACAAGGCAGACAGGGGGAATTTCCACATAAAGGTTTTTTCAATACTTGTTTGGGTATAGGGATGGTAAACAGATCCAATTCTGATTTCACACATTCTTGAGACATATGATGTACCAGAGTCATGATTTAAAAGATGTTTCTGTTTTTCTTTGTACCGTGAGTCTTTGGTTTCTTGCTCCTTCTCCGGTTGCCGCTACTAAATGACCTGTATGTATGGGGTTTAGCCTTTTGTGATGATGATGGCGAGATCCCGGGGTTTGCTACGTTTTCTCTTGTAGCCTCTGGACATCACCATCAATCCCTCCCTGACTGGCTGTTGTTATGGCTAGGAGGGTTATGACTTGTTAGGACATTTGACACTACGTCACTAACAATATTTTTAGCAGCTGATTTAAAATGAGGTTTAACTATTTCAAAACCCCTTCTAAGTAAAGGTAAAGCTTTTCTGAAAAGACTTCGAAAAATACCCCTATACCCGCTCCATACATCACAGGAGCTCCAGAAAATCCAGGCAAACCATTACCAGCTTGATTTTTGTAATAATTAATATAAGGATTGACATATCCATGAGGTCTCATTTTTCTTTTCAATTAGGTGTAAAAAGAGGCTTTACAGGTCGGAAATGCAACTTCACTACAACCTTCCCAAAACGGAATGGCACTAACTTGTTTTGATCCGTCTTAATTTGTATAGTTATAGTATCGAAGCTGGTCTTGCTGAGGGGTACGTAATGAGGTCTGTCATAAGTTACAGTGATTATATCGTTGTTTTTGCCTTTAATAGGGACACACCTTAGAAGAGGCACATAACTATCTCCAACGGCTTGATGTGTAATGATATCTGTATAGACATACATGGTGTAAAACCTGCTCGGATATCGGCGGGATAGAGGGTCCTCAAATGAGCGGTATACAGTTTAGCCTCAATAGGCCCCAATAGTCCAATAGTTTCACCTTTTATAGTCTCACGAAATCCCAACATTTGTCCGAGATGTTCTTGGGCAAAAATCACAAATGGAGTAGTACTTTTATATAAATTCTTCTTTCTATAGGTTTATATACTAATTTCAAATCATTTTTATATTGTTCATCGGGAGCATTGTCACCTTTATGATCTAGTCCTTTTCCGAGCAGGGCATCGCTCATGGTCGTTATTACATCCTGAAGGGTCTCATAATATCCTTTAGGGATAGTATAATCACGTTTTATGGCCTTTTCTATTTCGAAAGTAATAAAACTGCTGTCATTAAGGTTGATATTATCCCAGGTATGGGGGTATTGAATCTCTGCTAAGCAAACTTCCCATTTTCCTGGTAGATTCATTGTTTTAACCAACTTGGTAGTAAAATCGGCTATAGCGTTTTTAGGGAAAACATCCTGTGAAGCGTTACTAGGCAGAGTCACATAAAAAGAGTCTTGAGACATCTTGAATAATGTTTTAAGTGTAATTAAATACACGCAGGACTTGTTAAATCTTTAGATCCACCACCTGATGCCCAGCGACCCAACTGTTAAATTTTTCAGGCCAGCCGCCCATTTTATGAGATAAGCCTTTTACCATTTTCCTTTTTCTCAGCAACTATCTTCTCTATCCTAAACAACCTATCAGTCTTGACATTTATTTTTGCAATTCTGGTTCATAAAAGGTGCCGTTTATAACCTCTCCATCATAATCACATAGTTTATACACCGGTGGAAATCTTGGTATACATTCTGTTATAGTAAAATCTCTGTCAGTAAACGCCTGTTCATAGCCTTTTATAAAGGGAGCTCTTAACTTTGAAATTCTGACGTTATCACCGACAGTAAACTTAAACTTTATATGTTTAGGGCTTTTCTTCTTAGAGTATAAAGTTTTAAACACTTTAAATGAATTGTCTTCATTAACTTCTGAAGGTTTCATTTGAATACTACGGTGAAAGGAGTTGTTATATGACTGTACCATTTCTTGTAGTTTATCCATATACTTGTGAGTGTTAAAGGCGGTGAAATATTTCCACATTTTTGTTTTCAGAGTCCTGTTGTATCTCTCAACAATAGAGGCTTTTAGTTCACTCCCCGTGGTAAAGTGTAGAATATTATGTTCTTTTAGCATGCTCTGAAATGCTCTGTTTAGAAATTCAGTCCCTTTATCAGTTTGTAGTTTTTAGGCTTCCTACCTGTGCTGAGGATCCTCTTGAATGCCTCGGTCACTGTCTTAGATGACTTATTTTTCAGTGGTACTACCCAGGCATATTTGGATAAGATATCTATACATGTTAACATGTACTTGTAACCTCCATTTTCTTTTGACAAGTTAGACATATCCACTAAATCAGCTTGCCACTGAGTATCGATATTAGATACAAATACGGTGTTTCTTTTAAAGTTTATTCTAGAGGGCTTATGTAACGTATATGAGTCTTGCTCTGATAAAAAGTCTGTTAGAGCCCTCTCAGAGACTTTAGGACCGTCAGCCCCCAGAGCCCTTTGAAGAGTTTGTAAACCCCCTAAACCCCCAGGATTTGAGGGATCGTAGTATATTTTTTTCATACGCTGAAGTGACATCTTTAACCAAAATAACACAACTGCACCAAGTCTGCAGTTCAAAAGGTTTTTAATTCAAATTTATCATAACACCTCTGAGACACGTGTGAAGTTCAAAAGTTTTATTCACATTTTATCAAGAAGATTAGGACATTTTAGAAGACATATAAAGTTTTTACACAAACATTCATGGTTAGTCACTAAGTAATCCACTACATTTTGTACAACGTTTGATATATCTTCATCTCTTAAAAACCTAGCCAGGTTATAAAACAGACATCAGTTACATAAGCATACAAAACAATGATATGTATACATTTGCAGTCTTCTATATTGTCAAACATTTTTGGTAATATATTCATTAAAAATGTATTTAAGGGGCTACAGTGTTTTACATGTGTATCTACCAACTCATGCCATTCTTGAGCATCAACATCTTTATGGATTAAATCAGTTACACTTTTTAAATTGTTGAACATTTTAACATTTACGGGATCAGGTTTTGAAAGAGTCTCTTACAAGCCACTTTCTCGGCTATTAACTCAAACAACAGCCCCTCCATGGTTTTCCTCAGTTTTGCCGGAGTCTGGACGTTCCCCATTTTCAAAGTCATAGGCTCCGTAATAAGCTAAAGGAGCTTGGGGGTTAGTAAAACTACGATGGTAGAAAGCTTTGGTTATTTTGTTGACAATGTCTCGGGTCTTGTCATCCAGGGCTTCTTGTAGATGGCTCAGTTTACGCCTAATGCTGTGTTCAGGTCTTAGCTCTGTTAAAATATCTTCCACCAGTTTCTGAAGTTTTGTCAAAGACGGATGGAAATTGAAACAAGCTAGAGCTTTAGCCACCAGAAGCTTCAGCCACGGACGTGTATTTTTCTAGTATTTCTTCAAAATGTTGATCGAAATAATCGGGTCCGCTTCATAAAGGCAACTGTGTCTCAGCTGGCTCGGTGGTCAACTTCGCAACCGCGACAATTTTTCACCATATCACGGTCAATGATCACTTCCAATAGAGAAGCCAGGAGACCCCTAGAGATCTTTAATACTTTTTCAAAAGAGATGCCTAAAGGACCGTCGACGTCGTCAGACTCTGCAGGGTTGAGGAGGGGAACATTTTCAAAGTCTTTTATAAGCTTGGTCATTTCTTCATTGGTCCAATCCATCTCAAGATCATTAGTTTCAAGAACTGCATTTTCAGAGAAGTATCTAAAGTTTGCAGAAGACATGGCGTCAGACTCCTTCAATCATAAAAGGTGTGTGGGGGCCCCTTTAGTATGTTCCCTAAGATCAGGTGACAGCCTATGACGGGTGAGGACACCTCTGGCCCCTGGAGATCCTTTGAGACAGCCTATCAGAGATCCATGAATCGGGTCCAAGGGGTAACACCCCTAGGGGCGTTTTCTGAGTTACCCCCAAACATCCGCCCCTCTCTCATTTCGGTCTATTTTCAGTTCAGGCCACAGAGGAGTATGTACGGGCGCAGAGGATCCTTGGGACAGATGCTTAAAGACCCCTTGCTTGGACTCTCTTGAACCTTTTTGCACTCCGTGGTTTCTTTAGCCTCTGCGGAAGAGCTAATGTGCATTTTTTTAAAGGCTTTTATAAGTTCAGACATTTGCCGGTCCTCAAGAGCCACTTTCTCAGAGCAGAAACTAACGAAGGCATGAGACATCTTGTGTAACACTCTAATAAACTGCACAAATATTTTCCTCCTTTTATGAGGTCTGAAAAACATGCCCAGACTTGCCCCTTTAAAAAACCCTCGTAGTTTCGATCATTTCAACCATTTGCTCAAACACATAACCATCATGATTCTCAGAACCCCGGTAAGCTTATTTCTTATTTTATTTATTACTGTTTTAAGAAAAACTGTTGTGGCTGAGTGGTTAAGGCGATGGACTTAAGATCCATTTGACTCTATTGTCAGCGTGGGTTCGAATCCTACCAACTGTAATTATTTTTATTTCAAACTCTTTACATTTATAAATATTTAATGTTTATAAGCGCTTGTGAAATACATAGAGGTCTGCTTATATATATATATATATATATATATATATATATATATATATATATATTCCATACTCCTATATAAAATCCACGCCCCCCTCATTATATATTCATATTTTCATACATATAAGGTCAAAAAAAAGTCAAAAGGATCATAAATCTGACTTTTGACATAAGCTATAGTAATATTACTACTTCTGGTATTGCCAGGCAGTCTCCCATCCAAGTACCAACCAAACACGCATATTATTATTATAATTATTATTATTTTAGCAGACACACTTATCCAGGCCAACTTACAATTGTGACATACAATTACCCATTTATACAGTCAGGTTTTTTTACTGGACCAATATAGATAAAGCAGCAATGTGTCCCCCACGTGATTGAACTCACAAACGTCCAGTGAAGAACAAAGTGCTCTAACCGCTACTCCACAAGCGTGATGTGTGTGCGCGAGTGCGTGTGTGAGTGTGTGTGTGCACGCGTGTGTGTGTGTGTGTGTGTGTGTGCGTGTGTGTCTGTGTGTGTGTGTGCGTGTGCGTGTGTGTGTGTGCGTGTGTGAGTGTGTGCATGCGTGTGTGTGTGAGAGCATGCTTGCGTGCGCCTCATATATAATTTAGTGTGTGTAAAGAAAAACGGTGTTGTCACTTGAACTAAACCCTGTTTTTAACATTTTGTTTTTCAATCAGCATAACGCTACAAACACAGTCTGTTTAATTACTGTAGGAACATAGCATACAAGTTTTAAATGCTTACAAAACTCGACAATGTTGCCGAATTTGTCATTCAAAACTTGTTTAGTTTTAATCAGTTTGTCTGCTTGTTACTTTTTTCAGCCAACACATTTAAATGACCCTTGTTTGTTAGATTTTAAAAGATTGTTTTAAACGTTACAATGTAATCGTTGACTCAGTAGCTACCATTAAATGTTTCAAATTCGGTGACTTTCTTTGATGCGTTATTAATTTTAGGCAATTTGCAATATATATATATATATATGCGTGTGTGTGTGTGTGCTTACATGAAACTTGTAATTTTTATATAGGCACATAAATGTCCATTGCTGTCGATAAACGCATCAGCCAAATCAGTTAATATGACATACAGTTTTCTAGCTTGCTATTTATTAATTTATTTATACATTTATAATATAAACATGTATTCATTTCTACATTTATTTATTTATTTAAAAATATTTATTTCGAAATGTATTTATTCCTCTATGCATTTGTTTAAATCATTTATTTATTTCTACAAATAAATTATTCCTTTATTTATTTTTAATTAAACGACAAACTACAATTTATCAGAGATTTAGACAAGGAAGCTACATGTCACTCTTGTGTGCAATTCAATTCTATGGTATCTACCAAATAAACAGAAAACTAGAAATTTTCAAACAGGGAATCGAAAATTTCTACTCGAGCAGCACCTTCGTTTTCAGCGAAAGCTGGTCAGGTTTGGATGTAAGCTTAAAAAAAGGATGTATTTCAATAACTGAGCAGTGGCGCAGCGGGCTAATGTCGTGCGCTCTTCAAGTACGTCATGTTGCAAGTTCAAACCAGAGGTTTTTTTTTTTTTTTTCCCTGCGATATGTGCTGTTTTAAAACTTAAATAATGTGTTTAATACAAATGGTGTGGATATGAAACTGCTTGCATACCCTGGTTTGTTTTGACGTTGACCAACATGTGGAATCACATGATTGGTAGATGTCCAGTTATTTAGCTTTTCTGTTTGAATAGTCGCTACACACCCTTAAAAAGTAGAGGGAAGAGGAAGAAGAAGAAGAATTTTACCTTAGCTTGATGACTTATATCTCATTGTGTATAAGAGGTATGTACGTTTTTTTTACATTTGAGGTAAGAAAATTTCAGACTTTTGATACTGGTACAGATGGTAATTCTAAGTGATTTAGTTTTGCCGCTGCAACATGGTAAAAACAGCTAAACTCTTTGAGCTGTATAGAGACACTCGGTAGTTTCAAACAAGTTTTTCTAACTTGTACGAGGAACTACCGTTCCTCTCAATGACCGATTGTACCCTTGTGGTCTAGACATATGACATTTGGTAGTTCACATGATCAAAACATGTGGTTAAATACAGGTCCCACCGAGATTTGAACTCAGATCACTGGATTCAGAGTCCAGAGTGCTAACCATTACACCATGGAACCACTGCGGAGCACGCTGGAGAGGAATGGCTGTAACATCCCAGGTAAAATACCCTACTGCTGACAACACCTGGACCGCAAGGCGTTCTCCCCGTTCTGATTGCACACAATCCTTCAACAACATCCATTTCTCCAGTTTGAATCCAAAATGCGACGTTTTAATCATTAATATTACAGACCTTTATATATTGATGATTTAGATATAGGTATAAACCTCCTGGACTGCAGTGATGTAGCATTGATTAAGAGTACTCTAGAGGTGAATGTCTCTGAAAGGTGTTAGTGAGGGCTGTGCATCATGATTATACAGTGCCATACAATTGTGTGCTGGTGCTCATACTGTAGGACTCAATCAGCTCCTGTTACAGTAACTTCTCTATTGATGAGATCTGGACAAACACACTACTGTTGGCATGTTCTGTAGGGAAGTTATACAGGGATATCTGAATCATTGTTTTACATTTCATAATAATATAACTTTACAATTCATGGCATGTCGTTTATTTTTTGAAATTTTTTTTTAACATGTTCATTTTAAAGACAAGGAAAAAAGCAAGGATATTGGATGCAAAATTGGTAGAAATGATTACTCTTTCATTTAAATAAAGCAATACATACTAGAACACTACAATTAATGATATGACCAGCAGGGGTGTAGCTGTAAGTTCATTTGTACCCAGCTTGGAAGGGTTAAAAAAATCACCTGATCCAACATCTCGCCTCCTGGTTGATCACACGAAGGAGACACAGATTGGTCAGTGAATCCATTGTTCATTCTGTTTAGTTAAAGCGGAAGAAATTGCTAAAAAAAAAAAAACTCTTGACGTTTTCTAGACACATACTGTGAAGGACACATGATGGACTTTATGATTTTAATATTAATGTGCATGCAAATAAAAAACAATCAATTCCATGAAACAATCAAACACATTGCAGGATGGAAGCAGTATATCTCTAACCATGTTGATTGGATAGCAATGGGTTCCAACACATTGAGCCATCAGAGAACCCTCTGTTTAGACTTGATCTCAGCTGAGTGACTCTGTGCCATTCCCAGGTGCTGTCAGTTTGTGCACTGTGTTGATATGAGATTCCTGTCACTGTGGGACTCAGGGCGCAGTAGTACAGTGCAGTGACTGTCATTTTAGTGGAGGAGAGCTTCAGCTCCACACGTTTATTCTCTTTATCAGCTTCAGCACAGAACCGAAGGTCTGAAGAGTCCGCTCTTGTTGTTATTCCAGAGTCATAAATCAGGAGGATGTATTCCAAATCTTTTCCTGGATTCTGTCGATGCCATTGGAAGCTGTTCACTACACCGGTGTAATTGAATGAGAGGCGAACACTCTCTCCCTCTCTTACTTGTTCATCATCTTCACATGATGGAGTAATTGAGTTTGCAAAGCTTCGGCCTGTCCATGTAAAAGACAAGGTATTTTAATTTCAAAACAAGCATTCAAATTGATGGATTTTCTCCACTGAAATGTCTGGGTCTTCAATCAGTTCATGTGTGTTTGATATTTGATTCTGCAGTACAATATGGAATGTGATCAATCACATTATAAACCACTGGAAAGCCTGGCTTTACATGCCAATATGGGATATGCAAAAATGATTTAAAAAAAATCTATATTGTATTAGCTATGTTTTTCTCAATATATCTGGTGCTCTGGCAAACTAAATATAACAGGCAGGTTTAATTTTATTCTTCAACTAAACTTAAATAAGTAAATACAACATTTAGGAGGCTGTGTGGTCCAGTGGTTAAAGAAAAGGGCTTGTAACCAGGAGGTCCCCGGTTGAAATCCCATCTCAGCCACTGACTCATTGTGTGACCCTGAGCAAGTCGCTTAACCTCCTTGTGCTCTGTCTTTCAGGTGAGACGTAATTGTAAGTGACTCTGCAGCTGATGCATAGTTCACACACCCTAGTCTCTGTAAGTCGCCTTGGATAAAGGCATCTGCTAAATAAACAAATAATAATAATAATAATTTCCAGCTTTCTAAAGTTGTGTATATGACTCTTCAGGACTTGCCTGACAGAAGTGCAATGATAAGGAATGTGATGAGCAACAACATGACTCTGTGAAGGATAGCAACTCCAGCTTGAGTTAAACTAACGACTGCATGCAGATTGATTTCTTCTGTGACTTTCTCTGTTAGCTGCTGTTCTTCACATGATCAATGTGTTCTGCTAACAGTGTTGGCGCTCAAGTACTATACTTGTGCAAAGTTTGTGGTATCAGAGTTGTGTGTATGAGAGCCTCATCTGACTACTATACATAAATACAGAAAGAATAGGTGCTGTATGTCTAAGCTGATCAAAACACTGTAAAGGTATTTCCACATACAAGAAAGGCCAATCACAAACTATTCCCTGACTACAGCTGAATTGAAGTGTTTGAAAAGTGTTTTTTATAGAAATGTACCACTTTTTAACAACAGCAGAAAACAGAAACTAGTGTGTGCATGAGCTATACATGTACAGTTGTTAGAGAGCAGTACAGCACTCATAAGAAAATGGTACCTGCATGGACTGTGGTTAACACATAACTGTAAAACACCCTCCATAGCGTGATTCAATAACACAATCTGAGAGGGGGCCATTTTCTAAAATGACAAGTCTGGTTCCCTTTCAATTCGAAGACGACCACCAAAACATTATTTATGGGATATGCCTGCCTATTGGTAGGTATTTACTGAGCTCTTTATATCAGAGCTGCCGATAGGCCCCTTCCTGGGGTGACGTCCTCGGTCCCACCTGAGTGTTCCCCTGCATTCATGCTGAAAGCTGGCTTGCTGCTTTCATGGAATCAGCGGCTCTAAAATAAAGCCTCTTTTTTTTCCTTTCTTCAGCAGCCTGCCTCGCTTGCAGGCTGTCTTCTTACTGTCTGTCGTATGTGTGCGACTGCCTGTGCTACTAACAACCAAACGAGCAAGATGGGCTGAATGGAACATAAGAAAGTTTACAAACGAGAGGAGGCCATTCAGCCTATCTTGCTCGTTTGGTTGTTAGTAGCTTATTGATCCCAGAATCTTATCAAGCAGCTCCTTGAAGGATCCCAGGGTGTCAGCTTCAACAACATTACTGGGGAGTTGGTTCCAGACCCTCACAATTCTCTGAGTAAAAAAGTGCCTCCTATTTTCTGTTCTGAATGCCCCTTTATTTAATCTCCATTTGTGACCCCTGGTCCTTATTTCTTTTTTCAGGTCAAAAAAGTCCCCTGGGTCGACATTGTCTATACCTTTTAGGATTTTGAATGCTTGAATCAGATCACCGCGTAGTCTTCTTTGTTCAAGACTGAATAGATTCATTTCTTTTAGCCTGTCTGCATACATGGTCGCTCTTCTTTGCACTCTTTCTAGAGCAGCAATATCCTTTTTGTAACGAGGTGACCAGAACTGAACACAATATTCTAGGTGAGGCCTTACTAATGCATTGTAAAGTTTTAACATTACTTCACTTGATTTAAATTCAACACTTCTCACAATATATCCAACCATCTTGTTAGCCTTTTTTTGTAACTTCCCCACATTGTCTAGATGAAGACATTTCTGAGTCAACATAAACTCCTATGTCTGCCCTGAGAGCAGGATATTGTGCAGGTGTCTCCCTCTCTCACTGTGCTCTCACTGCACAATAATACATAACTTCACAATCCAGCAGCTCAACAGCACTGATGGTTAGAGTGGTGGAGAGCTTCTCTTTATTCACAGTCATGTTGAATCGTCCCAAGGTTTCAGTTGTAATGTAAGCAGTTAGTATGATGTCAGGACTTTGACCATGTTGCTGTTTATACCACTGCATGCTCTTGTAGTTAGAAACACTGTGATTGCAATTCATTTCAGCGCTCCCTCCTTCAATTGAATAAACACGTGGAGTCTGATGAATCTGTGAATCTCCATAGACAGCTGTAAGAAAAGAAGAGTAAAGAATGATTCTTATGTTTCTCAGTAATAATGATGTCTCTGTGCTAGCCCCCATTGAGACCCTGTTTTCAATGGTGCATCTCCAGTGTGTTTGTGAATATCACTTACCCAGACTAAAGACAAGCAGAAGAAAAGATCCACTCATGTTAATCATTCTTGAATTGTTCCATCCAGTGGTAGAAGTGCTTGTGACAGACAGACAGCCTGAGCTGTGGGTAAAGCCATGCACAACGTCACCTCACAATGAGGCAGTGATTGGTTGATCTGTCTGAAGCACAGGGAACCACTGGATTGGTGATTGATTTCCATTACACGAGAGTAGATGTTAAAACTTCATGCTGATTTGAACTTGGCTCTCGCCAAGATAAGCACCAACTAAGACGTAGCTTTACAGTAAACTAATGTGATCCATCTGTGTCTCCATCCATTTGCACTTCCTTCCATATGATGATGTAGATATCCTTCTGTCTGGTGTTGATGGCTGAAGTGTAATGCTGGCTCCAGGGATCAGCCTATTGCCTCCCTAGTGCATCAGCAAACACAACGGCTGCGATGCTGGCTCCGGGGATCAACCATAGTGCGGTCTCCCCAGCACATCAGCATGACAACCGTCTGGATTGAGCTAAGTAGGGTACATCTCTGGGGTCTTCACACCTCATCATCAATAGTTAGAACATATATTGGTTTTATTGTTGTTGTTTAAATAGAACATTGCCACTCACTTCTTGTTGAAAAGTTTGATCAAAGTTTCCTCTAGTACCAGTATTATTAAATGAGTTCTGTGAAAATGTAAATGATGGTGTATGGCTCATAGTTACCCTTTTTCCCATTCAAATTGTGGTGAGGATATATTTGATCAGCTGCTCTGCAATGAAAAAGAAAGAGAAGTGTTCACTTGATAGAGTAAAGTGCACATGGTGCGCAGGGGAGGGGTTCAGTCAGGGCAGGGCAAGGTTGAGTCCTGGCTGTGCCCAGTTGCTGGTCTGCTTCAGGGATCCTACAGGGAGCACTGAATTGGGGCAGGGAGGTATAATCAGGAAGGACTTCTTCACTTCATCTCATGACTGTGTCTCTGCTGGTTTATGGACTCCCGCTGGGCTGGCCTTTGTACTCCAGAGTCTCACCAGCATAGAGCTCCTGGGTCTACAGAGGGGATGGCTGTGTGAGGAATCATACTGAGACACTGAAGAAATACAAATAAAGTTTGTGTGTAAACACTCCCATCTAGTGGTTCAAGCTTTTAGTGCATCCTTTTTTCATTTATTTGCACTTTACTTAGGATTTCCATGAATACTGACATTTCTAAAAACTTCACTTTTTTGCATGGAATGGTGTTGCTTTACTCAACTGCACCTGGAGCACTGTGTGACATCAGCATTGGCCCCATTCTAAGAGAATGACTGAGGGCAGAGTCTATTTATGAATGTCAGCTGTTTCTCCTCCTTACCCACACAAGCAGGAGAGAATTCAGAGCTCTCTCCCGCCCGACCCTGTGTAACACTGTGCCTGCCCTGTACAACAGTAAGACACAGAGTCCTCCAGTGAAGCGGCACTCTCATCACTCTCCAGTCTGTGTAACACTGTGCCTGCCCTGTACAACAATAAGACACCGAGTCCTCCAGTGAAGCAGCACTCTCATCATTCTCCAGTCTGTGGTTTGTAGAATCCTAAGGGAATCATACATTTCAAGCACTTCAAATGGATTCGAAACATACCTGTGGGACTGCAGAGTGAGAATGGGAACCGTTATCATAAGCTGTAACTAGCCTGGTCCATAAACCACACTGAGATTTGCACTCGGATCACTGGATTCAAAGTCCAGAGTGCTAACCATTACACCATGGAACCAGCCACCTTTGTTGGTTTCATTTTGCAGGGGCCTTCTGGATATTTAGATTTTCTTTCAAACATTTTCTAATACTTAACAATGGCTGAAGCTATCTGATGCAGCAAGAGCTGAAACCACATCCGTTCATATTCCAGGGACAGGTTTCTTGCTAGCTATTGTTTAAACCTCTGGCGCACTGGCATAATTGTGCTCCTTAGGACAGATTAGACTGCATCTACACTCGCGCTGTGAACAAATAGTAAATGTTTCAAGCTATTTGGTTTCAGCAACAAGTTGTTGAGAACGAGGTGGCCGAGTGGTTAAGGCGATGGACTGCTAATCCATTGTGCGGTGCATGTGTGGGTTTAAATCGCATCCTCGTCGCAGTTTTTTTAAAAAAAAATTATTATTACTGTTTCTCGTTCTCTTTTGACAAAAGTGTTTATCCTGCGACTACAGGAAAGTATTTGTCTGTGTTGGAGGTGCTCCCCAACAGTAACAAAATGTGACACAAACACAGCCTAAACTTTGAGGTGCTGAAAAAAATATATAACCAAAGGCACAGATGGGATTTGAACACAGGATCTTCTGTTTATTAGACAGGCGTTTTAACCATCTAAGCCACGGCGCCCTGCAAAACGCAGTGAAATGAAACGTATCAGGGACATTATTGGCTTCACTACTGTCGTTCTCTACTACAATGCAGGACTAAAATTAAGCGCGGGGCATTTCTGAAATGAAACTGAAACACTTGAAAATACACATTACTTGTTATTAAACAATTTCCGACCGCAGATATCGGAATCTGCATTGTATTTTATATGACCGATTGTACCCTTGTGGTATAGACATAAGACATTTGGTAGTTCACATGATCAAAACATATGGTTAAATACAGGTCCCACCGAGATTTGAACTCGGGTCGCTAGATTCAGAATCCAGAATGCTAAGCATTACACCGCTGCAGAAAACCCTAGAGAGGAATGGACCACAAGGCGTTCTCCCCGTTCTGATTGCACACAATCCTCCAACAACATCCATTTCTCCAGTTTGAATCCAAAATGCGACGTTTCATTTCTTGGTTCATACTGGCAGCTGGCAGCAGGTCTGGAGAACTGAACAATCAGCACCCAACCGTGCGCCACAAACACAGCTCACATTGAAATAATAAGACGCATGTTCATTGACAATATATGCATTACACATGTATATTTAGAAACGGTTTTAATAACATCGGTATTGCTAATTTTAAATAATAAACATGTCCTTAAAAACTAAACACGTTGCATCTTTATAAGTGAAAATACACTTACAAATACAAATTCGCCCAATGCGCACAGCTGTCTCCTAGCAAGTGAAGGCACCACTGTATTCTGGACGCCGTAGTTTATGACACCTGGGCATGTTAGATATCAGAGGAAATCGCGGAGCCTCCTCTTTCGTTTGTATATAGACTGCGTGCCTAGCCTTTCCCGATTTGAGTTACAGGACTTGAACGCACCTACCGATTTGCTGCGCGTCACAGCACTGGAGCACTGAATGAGGGGCTGCATAGGATAATTCTCTTTTTAGTCGGTACTTATTGTGTTAACTGTGTGATTGTGTAGAGGGGGGTGGTTAAACCATAGCTGTCCTCTCACTTGTAAGGAGCAATTGTAAAATCCTTTTCTGAAGACTGAAAAGAAGATAATGCCAAAAGGGGTTGCGAATCAATGTGCACAGTCCCTGTAATAATATAAAGGGTGTGCTTTTAATTGAATGCAGTCGGGCCACTGCCAAGAAATATCCATATCTACAACTGATTAATGAAGAGAAGAGAGTGGTTTTAATCGGAACACTAATGGGCAATAAAGTAACTTCCCTGACCGGGAAACGAACCCGTGCCGCGGCGGTGAAAGCGCCGAATCCTAACCACAAGACCAACAGATACGTTGCTGGAGTACTGGTTTTCGGGGATGAGGTGGCCGAGTGGTTAAGGCGATGCACTGCTAATCCATTGTGCTCTGCACGCGTGTGTTTGAATCCCATCCTCGTCGCAGCTTTTTTTTTTTTATTTTATTACTGTTTCTCGTTCTCTTTTCTTTTAACAAAAGTGTTTATCCTGCTTTTATAGGACAGTATTGGTCTGTGTTGGAGATGCTCCCCAACAGTAACAAAATGTGACACAAACACAGCGTAAACTCTGCTGAAAAAAACTATAACCAAAGGCACCGCTGGGATTTGAACCCAGGATCTGTTTACTAAGCAAGCGCTTTAACCAGCTAAGCCACGATGCCCTGCAACACACATTGAAATGTGTGCCAGAGACCTGTGAAATGAAACGTATCAGGGACATTACTTTCGTTCTCTACTACAAAGCACGACTGTAAAATTAAGCGCGCGACATTTCTGAAATTAATCTGAAACACTTGAAATGCGCATTACTTGTTATTAAACAATTTCCGACCTCAGATATCGGAATCTGCATTGTATTTTATATCTATAACAAAAACATTGCCAATGTAAAAAAACAAGTTAGAAAAACGCAACAGCCGTTGAAAGAGGTGATATCAAACACAAAAGTCCAAGTTAGGAGAAGCAATTAGGCCAATCTTGTCAAGCATCAAGCAAATAGCCACAATTGGAAAGGTGCTGGAGCCCAAGATTCACACAATTCTTGCTTCTAACTTGCCGCCTTTTTTTTGATCGCTTCGCTCCACTTTATCGCTCCACTTCAAATGCTCTTTGTATGACTTGAAGTGACTGAGACACACACTGAGACACACACACACACAGTCACACAACAAGACACACTCACACACACACACTGAAACACACACACTGAGGCACACACACACACACTGAGGCACAGACTCACAAACTGAGACACACTCACACACTGAGACCCACACACACACACACACACTGAGGCACACACAGATAAACTGACATACACACACACTGAGACACACATACACTGAGACACACACAGTGACACATACACACACACTGAGACAGACACACACACACACTGAGACACAAACACACTGAGACACAAACACTCTGAGAACCACACAGACACACTGAAACACACACACACACTGAGGCACACACACACACTGAGATACACACACACTGAGGCACAGACTCACAAACTGAGACACACTCACACACTGAGACCCCCACACACACACACACACACACACACACACACTGAGGCACACACAGATAAACTGACATACACACACACTGACACACACACACCGAGACACACATACACTGAGAAACACACACACTAAAAATGATTTCCATTACATGAGAGTAGATGTTAAAACTTCATGCTGATTTGAACTTGGCTCTCGCCAAGATAAGCACCAACTAAGATGTAGCTTCACAGTAAACTAATGTGATCCATATGTGTCTCCATCCATTTGCGCTTCCTTGCATATGATGATGTAGATATCCTTCTGTCTGGTGTTGATGGCTGAAGTGTAATGCTGGCTCCAGGGATCAGCTTATTGCCTCCCTAGCGCATCAGTACACACAACGGCTGCGATGCTGGCTCTGGGGATCAACCATAGTGCAGTCTCCCCAGCGCATCAGCATGACAACCGCCTGGATTGAGCTAAGTAGGGTACATCTCTGGGGTCTTCAAGTGGGCACCTTTCATCCTCGGTGTTTCGTCGACTAGCCAACGATACCTCAAGAGGGCTCGACGGTGATTCTGGCGTCCCAACATCACCCCCTCCGTCCCCCACTCAACTCAGCCCAGGTTACTTACCTGTACATCAGTGTTTCTTTCTTTCTATTGTTCTTGAGATCCCTAGCCAAAATCTTTCCATCTCAACCACAGCCAGTTGCTGCTCCTCTCTACTGCTTCAGATAAGTTCTTCACTGTGCGACGGAACTCTTGGCCATTGAATCCGACATCTCTGAGAAACCGGGTTGTAGAGTGTGCCACAAATCCTTGACAACCCACTTCCACTGGGTAAACCCAGACACTCCATCCTCGCTGTTCCGCTTCAGTGGCTAGTTGAGCATACCGCAGTTTCTTCCTCTCATACGCCTCATCTACAGCATCCTCCCATGGCACTGTTAACTCTACCAGGTGAACAAGGCATGCTGATCCAGACCACAGGACAATATCTGGTCGAAGGTTTGTGGTGGCAATTTCAGGTGGAAAAATAAGCCGCTGACCAACATCTGCCAGCATTTTCCAGTCTCTAGCAGCTTCCAGTTGTCCTGGGCGAGGATTGGTTTTAACACCTTTTCTTGGTGGTTGCTCTCCTGGGCGGAGAAATGTTGTCTTTTGTGTGTAATGTTTTGATGGAACAGGTGGCAACTTATTGGTCATGTTACGCTTGTCTTCCAATGCTAAGGCCAAACATCGCAGCACCTGGTCATGGCGTCAAGTAAACCGTCCTTGGCTAAGAGCCACCTTACATCCTGTCAAAATGTGCCTTAATGTTGCAGGTGATGAACACAAAGGACATGAGGGATCCTCTCCTACCCAGAGGTTTAGGTTCTGTGGTGATGGGAGAACATCATATGTTGACCTTATAAGGAAACTGATCCTGCTCTGTTCCATTGACTATAGATCTTGCCAGCCAATCTTGCATTGTTCCACACTCTCCCATCTCATCCATTCTCCCTGCTTGGCCTGGGAAATGGCCTTTACACACCTCATCCTCTCCCCCTGCTTTTGCACCTCGTTGACTACCAGCTTCCTCCGCTGAGCTGGGGCTGCCTTGTGCCATGTAGGAGGAGCTGAACTGAGACCAAGACCCCCTCTTCCATGCTGAACTTGCCCCATGATATCACCAATTCGAAGGGCAGCCTTTGCATCCTCCACAGCTTTCTTTGCCACCCACTTTCTTCCAGTTTTCAACACAGGTGCTGCCTCCCTTACGCATTTGTCGTGTGACTCTACTAATGTCATTTCCAGTCGGACCTTGGCGCACTTAAACTCCTCGGTTAGAGCGGAGACAGGTAGCTGCAGTATTCCTTTACCATAAAGTCCCACTCTGCTAGGCAGCGTGGAACTCCCAACCATTTCCTGATGTGTGAACTGATTAAAGCTTCCAGCTTCTCTACTGTTGTCAAAGAAACCTCGTACACAGTCAATGGCCACAGCAACCTTGGCAGTAGACCAAACTGAAAGCACCAGAGTTTTAGTTTGCCTGGTAAAGCACTGCTGTCTATGCTCTTCAACCCTTCCACAGCTTGTTGTCTAACTTCTCCAACACAAACTGTGTCCTTTAGATCCCCATCGTACCATCTCCCAAGGCTCTTCACTGGCTTCTCAGACACTGTTGGTATTGCCTCACCATTAATGAAGAACGTTTTATCTACTACTTTACCTTTAATTATAGAGATGCTCCTTGATTTAGTGGGCTTAAATTGCATTCGTGCCCATTCAATGTTATTAGTTAATTTGCCCAATAACCAATTAGTGCAGGCTACTGTTGTAGTCATGGTTGTCATGTCGTCCATGTGTGCTCGAATTGGTGGTAGTCGCATTCCAGAAGCCAAGCGCTCTCCTCCCACTACCCATTTTGAGGCCCTAATGATTACTTCCATTGCCATGGTAAAAGCCAGTGGAGAAATGGTGCATCCTGCCATTATTCCAACTTCTAGGCATTGCCATATAGTGCTGAATTCTGAAATTGAAAAACTAAATTGCAAATCTCCAAAGTAGGCTTTCACTAGATTTGTTATTGTCATCGGTACACTGAAAAAATCAAATGCTGCCCATATGGCACTGAACCATATGCATTAGCCAAATCCAGGAATGTCACATGGAGCTCCTTCCTCTCCTTTTTAGCTGATTGAATTTGTTGCCAGATCACATTGATGTGTTCTAAGCATCCTGGGAAACCTGGAATGCCCGCTTTTTGTATTGAAGTGTCAATGAAGCAGTTCTTTAATAGGTAAGTTGACAATCTCTGAGCAATAATGCTGAAGAAAATCTTGCCTTCTACGTTTAATAGGGAAATAGGACGAAACTGACTGATGCTTGTAGAATCTTTTTCTTTAGGTATAATGACTCCACCTGCTCGGCGTCATGCTCTTGGTACAACCTGTTTTTCCCATGGTACTTTCATCAATTTCCACAGGATTCGTAGAACTCCTGAAGCACTCTTGTACACTCTGTACAGAACTCCATTAGGCCCTGGAGATGATGAAGCCCTGGCTTTTTTCACAGCTTGCTCTACTTCTTTCCACTTAGGTGCACAGTCCTCCATTTGGTATTCTGGTGGATTGATAGGTGGGATGTCTGACGGAATTGACATAGGCTCCTGCCTTTTTGAATCTGTATGTGTTTCCTCCAAATATCTCTCCAGCTCAAGCTTAGATGCTTTTAGTGTGCCATTCTTCTCACTGGTGAATAACTTCTTTACAAATTTGAATGGGTCTTTATAAAAGTTAGTTCTCGCACGCTCCTTCTTTTTGTAGCGTTTCGGTAGGCGCAATGTTGCAAGCTTATCTTTTATGACCCTTTGTAAGAGATTGAGTCCCTCCTTCTGACTTTCTTCTGCTCTTCTCCATTGCTTCTTCAGCTGTCTCCTTTCTCTAACTAAGCGTTCAATCTCCTGTGCCGTCTTGACTTTCCAGGAATAGTTTGTACTTTTTCCTTCCTTTTTTCAACTCCAAACCTCTCGCTTCCATATGCATAGATGATGTACCCAAATTTATCCAGTTTCTTTACAACTGTTCCACTTAACCTTTCCAATGCAAAGCAGAGATCTGTGTTTACTGTGTCCCATGCTGTTTTCTCACAAGCTCTTGGCCATTTAACTCCAGGCTTGTGCCCGTTGAGGTTCTTTTCTCTCTTACGCTGGTTTGTCTGACCGGGTTCACAAGGATCATTAGGTTCATCACTAACTGTGTCCATGCAAGTCCTCCTCACATCTATGACAGGGGTGCTGATATCATGCGAACTGTGGTTTGCTTACTGTCGCAATCTCACTGTGTGTGAGTGTGTCTCAGTGTGTGAGTGTGTGTCTCAGTCACTTCAAGTCATACAAAGAGCATTTCAAGTGGTTTGAACTTGCAACATGACGTTCTTGAAGAGCACACAACCTTAGCCTGCTGCGCCACTGCGCATTTCAAGTAGAGCGAAGCGATCAAAAAAAGGCGCCAAGTTAGACGCAAGCATTGTGTGAATGTTGGGCCCCAGAACCTTTCCAATTGTGCCTATTTGCTTGATGCTTGACAAGATTGGCCTAATTGCTTCTCCTAACTTGGACTTTTGTGTTTGATATCACCCCTTTAAATGGCTGTTGCGTTTTTCTAACTTGTTTTTTTACATTGACAATGTTTTTGTTATAAATATCACTTCTTTTTTTACTTCATCAAATAATGAATAAAGCGAGGGAAAGATATTCGAGAATGTGTATGGTAAATAGACAGACAGACATTACAAGAGAGTAATAAGTAGAGTTATATAAGAGAAATGAGAAAAGATTTAAAAGTAAAATAATAGTAGAAGAGACTTTTGGACAGTATTGAAAGTGTAAACATTGTATTATTATAGTTGCATGAGTGGTGAAAACAACATGTCTATTTTGGTAGGTATTGATATATTGATATTTACGTAGGTACAAAACTACAATATTATGAATGGTTCAAAAGGTACATATGCATGTCAGTGCTAAAGGGTAGTATACAAACAAATTTTAATGCTGGAAAAAAACATTATTCTCCTTGATATAGTGGTGTTATGAACTTAGGCTAATGTAAGGCATTTGTAAAGTATTAGATCTCTTCATAAAAGGCCATAAACATTTTGTTTGCATTTCTTGACCATGGTTTGACTTCAATAAGTGCATCATTTGCTTGCACCCATTTTCCAGAAGCACCCACAGCAAGAACAGACACATAGTGTACTGAAGTAACATCCTGTCCTTGGTGTATGATAATGGAAGCTAATTGGTAATTCCTGTTGTCCACAGTAATTGTGCTATTCTGCACAGCAGTAAACTTAGCATTGTGTCACTTTGTAATGGTCCCGTCTGGTTTGGTTTCCCAAAGCATAAGTTGGACTGCAATCAGTCTCCCTGCTGATTGAATAAGTTCACGTTTCATGATTGGAGAAGTTTTGCATTGCCTACATTTGCTACCAGGAATCATTGCCAATTTGTCTTTTTTATAAATGAGTTCTTCCAAACACATGGAATCTATACCAGCAGGTACATGTAGAGGATAAATATGCAACACCTCTCGGTTTGACTAGTTACATGTAGTACATAGAATGTCATGACTTATTGTGACTGAAACCATGCAAGATACTTCAGGACAAATTTCAGACAATTTGGTGAGAAACTCTGCAACATGTTGCTGCTCACCTCTATTGAAAGGTTCTCCTAAGAAGTGATAAATATCCAGAGTAGTTAGAGACGCAGTGGATGGCAAGTGATCCTGTTTGTGAACAAAGCTCCTGATAGCCTCTTGATGACTGTGTTTTAATGAATCCTTCAGAGGTTGCAAGTGAAGAAGGCACTGCAATGTTGCATTTGCATAGCATGAGGTGAAATTGGGGTTGCTCAAGCCTCTGAATGGATGTGTAAGTGCAATGTTCTCTTAGAAGACTGAGGCTTTTGCTGTTCCTGAACATTAATGATGGCTCGGTGAATGAAATGCGCATGATCTTGTGTCCCTTGTGCGTGTTGGTCTCCTTCAAGCTTTTCAACTTCGGACAATAAAGCCCTTTCAGCCGATGGTACTCTTCAACTGCAGTTTGACATGCATAGATGCAGATGGGTTCAAAGTTGATAAGTTGGATACCGCTTAAGTAAGTAACTGTGGAAAGTGCAATTAAACTTTGTCCATAGGAGAAAATGGAGTTACCACGATCCATCATAACTGTTTTTAGAGTCATCCCCTGACATTTGTGAATGGTGATTGCATGAGCACCAATGACTGGGAACTGCTCTCGAACAATGTAGACTCTATCCATGATTTCAAACTTTGAGCGTAAACGTTGAAAGGTATGGGTGACTCCATTGTTAAATTTGATGGCTATGGTTTTGAGCATACTTGTGTTTTCCAGATAGTAGGAAATTGATGAGACCAGTGGCAATGTCAATGTTCTTGCGAATTTGCTTATGTGACAAATGCTAAATGGACTTCAAATACTTTCCTATACAACAAATGTTAATTTATTAACATGAATTTGGCAGAGGTCTTTATCCAAGTTGACATACAAGGAAAGCAGTTTATATAATAACAACATAAACACAGTAGTCACATAGTTCATAATAATTAACAGGTATGTACCAATATAGGAAGCAAGTTACATAAAACAGTGTTTCCCAGTCTTGGTCCTGAGGACCCAGTGTTTGCTGCTTTGTGTTCCAACTGAGCTTTAAATTATGAATTGAACCCTCAATTGAATGAATAACATGTCTAATCAGAGCATTTGAATTATTTGTAGAAATGGCTGGCTGCACAGGCCTCAATTAACACTAATCTAGGACTACCTAATGTTAACTCAGGTAAGGTAGTCCAAGATTTGTGCTGATCAGGGTTTGTGAAAGCAGCCAAAAGAGTTGGATATTTCAAGTTATTTCTAACATTGCATTAAGTCACTAATTGTTAGTTCAATTGGGGGATCAATTTAATAATTGAGAACTCAGTTGGAACACAAACAGCAGACACAGTGGGACCGCAGGACCAGGTTTGTGAAAAACTGACATCAATGATGAGATATATGTATATATTTATATATGTGTGCATTACACAATTATTATTTTTACTTGTTTTGTTTGTTATGTTTAATAAACATGAAGTTCTCAAAAGTGTCCTTTAGTTTGCATCTTTCAGGTTGATCAACTTTACCAGCAATACTGAAAAGTCTCTCTACTTTTTTATGAGCATTATTATTAAAAAGTCTTTAAAATTGAAATATTTTTGAAGCTTTCCCATGATTTGAAATTCAAATGCAAATTCTTATATTTCAGAATATACAAATACCAAGTCAAATGCAAATAGTTCAGCAGATTGCATTTAAATTATTATTATTTATTTTTTAGCAGACACCCTTATCCAGGGCAACTTACAATTGTCACAATTATATCACATTATGTTTACATACAATTACCTATTTATCCAGTTGTTTATACTGAATCTAGGTAAAATACCTAGATGCAAACACTGTTGCAGCAGCAAAGGTCATTCAAAATGATCTAGACGGCATTCAGAACTGGGCAGACACATGGCAGATGACATTTAATAGAGAAAAGTGTAAAGTATTGCATGCAGGCAATAAAAATGTACATTATAAATATCATATGGGATATACTGAAATTGAAGAAGGGAATGATGAACAAGACCTAGGAGTTTATGTTGAATAAGTAGCCTTGCATTTAACAGGTTAAATCACGTCGGGCCACTGATTTCTCTGCAAATACCTGGCGAGGTTCACCCCCACTGCAAACTACATCTGTATTTAGCCTGGCCCAACGTGGTTTACTGGGGCAGAACAGCGGGCAAACATGCTACATATGCCAATCGCTCAGCTTCTTACTCGCTCTTTATGTATCTACTTTGAATAAGTTGCCTTGCATTTAACGGGTTAAATCATGTTGGGCTGCCGATTTCTCTGCAGGTACCCAGCGAGGGGCATCCCCTCTGCAAGCTACAGAGGGCCGGGCAACCACGTTGGGCCGGGCTAAATACAGGTTTAGCTTGCAGAGGGGGTGCCCCTCGCTGGGTACCTGCAGAGAAATCAGCAATCCAACGTGATTTAACCCGTTAAATGCAAGGCTACTTATTCAACGTAGATACATAAAGAGCAAATAAGATGCTGAGCTATTAGCATATGTGGCATATTTACCCGCTGTTCTTCCCGTAAACCACATTGGGCCGTGCTAAATACAAGTGGCGCTTGCAGAGGGGTTGCCCCTTGTCAGGTACCGGCACAGAAATCTGCAGCCCAAAGTCATTTAACTCTTTAAATGCAAGGTTACAAATACATTTATGTACTTAAAAGCTTCCGAATAAGAAGCTGGCGAATAAGCCAACTTCAGCCTCATGTTTTACAGTGTAAATGTATGAAAAGAAGACAGACGTAGCCATAATACAGTCAAATTTAATGTCACTTCTGTTAATGTCACACTCTGCTTATTCTCATCAAATTGAAATGTCCCGGCCCGAATATAATGCATGCTGTGACTTTGATGTTTTGCTTTTAAAATGTATTCATGATCAATGCATTGCTGAGTTTGGTGCGCTCACGTAGCAGGTGGTGTCTGGAATGATCCAAATGCAATTAAAACAGCGGGTGGAGGCGTGAAATAAATATATTTATAACTTCTCTTATGCATTTATTTCAATAGCGATTAATACCCTTTATGGTCCATTTCAATAAATTAAAATTAAATCAGCTCATTTTTGCTGTTTAATCTACTATTTGTTAATAATACAAGTAAAACTTCAAAGAAAAGTTTGAAGTATCTGGTATTGCCAGGCAGTCTCCCATCCAAGTACCAACCAAACACGCATATTATTATTATTATTTTAGCAGACACACTTATCCAGGCCAACTTACAATTGTGACATAAAATTACCCATTTATACAGTCGTTTTTTTACTGGACTAATCTAGATAAAGCAGCAATGTGCCCCCCACGTGTTTGAACCCAGTCAAGAACAAAGTGCTCTAACTGCTACTCCACAGATGCTGCAAGCGACGGATCACTAGTGTCTCGTTGTATAAGGCCACGGAAAATTCACGATTTCACGATTTCAGGTATTTGACAGCCTACCGTGAAAAATGTAAATATTGTTGATTTCTGGCTGAGGTATGAAATCAGATTCCGAAACATGGCAAAATTTGCACGCTCTTTTGTGTCAATTCCACCAAACTCTGGGGATGCAGCACGAGCAGTTTTTGCATATGGACAGGTTTTTACACAACAAAGACAAAGCACTAGTGTTGAAACTGCAACAAGATGCACGATTATTATTATTTATTTTAGTACAGTAGCAATGTCCCCCACCTGAGATTGAACCCACGACCCTCCGGTCAAGAGTCCTAACCACTACTCCACACTGCTGCCATTGCTAGCCTTCAACAAATAACTAGTTTCCTGCTCACGGGCCAGATAATTTGTGTGAGAGTGTGTGCGTGTGTGCGTGTGCGTATGAGTGTGTGTGTGTCTGAGTGTGTGTGTGCGCGCGCGTGTGTGTGAGTGTGTGTGTGTGTGTGAGTGTGTGTGTGTGTGCGTGTGTGCGTGTCTGAGTGTGCATGTGCGAGTGTGTGTGTGTGTGCGCGCGCGTGAGTGTGCGTGAGTGTGCGTGTGTGTGAGTGTGTGCGTGCGTGTGTGTGTGAGAGAGCATGCTTGCGTGCGCGTCATATATAATTTAGTGTGTGTAAAGAAAAACGGTTTTGTCACTTGAACTAAACCCTGTTTTTAACATTTTGTTTTTCAAAGTCAGTATAACGCTATACAACACAGTCCGTTTAATTACTGTATGAACATAGCATACAAGTTTTAAATGCTAACAAAACTCGACAATGTTGCCGAATTTGTCATTCAAAAGTTGTTTAGTTAATCAGTTTTGTCTGCTTGTTACTTTTTCAGCCAACACATTTAAATGACCCTTGTTTGTTACATTTTAAAAGATTGTTTTAAACGTTACAATGTAATTGTTGACTCAGTAGTTGTGTAGTAGTTGACTCAATGTTTCAACCTCGGTGTCTTTCTTTGATGCGTTATTAATTTTAGGCAACCTGCAATATCCAAGGTCACTGTTACAGCTTTTAAATACCTGCTCTAAAGACAATAGAATTAAAAAATAACAGAGAACCGCGCAGTTACATATAAAACAATCATTACATACATTTTATATATTGCATTTGAACCATTTTGTAGACTTGCTGCTTGAATTGTTTTCCATGTAAAGAAAGGGAAAGTTATTCAAGCACCTTTCTTCTAATACATATGAGCTCTTTGACAGTATCCTGTTTAACTGGGTGTGAACACTTCACTGTGTTTTTGTATTGAGGCACTCACAGTCTTCCCCACTGTGGGCTCCACAGCACAGTAATACATCACAGCATCTGCCATCTCAGTGTTACTGATGTGAAGTTCAGTTGAGCGATTATCTCTGTAGAAAACCATTGAGAAACGTCCCTTAGGTTCAGCCGAAATGTATCCGTAAATCAAAACTTCAGGTGTCTTACTGGGTCGCTGTAGATACCAGTACATATTCTGAAAGTTTGCAATGCTGTGGTTACATCTCAGGACAGTCTTCTCTCCTGTGTATGAAAATACATGGATGGGCTGATCGATTTCAACAGCCTTTGTGTTACCTAGCAAGAGAAACATAGAATAAAATTAGAAAGAACTGAAAACAGTTAAAAATGTCCCATATGGTTGTACAAATATATACAGAGTGTGGTATACATCAAATACACCTACATATAAAATACACCAGGTGTATTATTGTCACGAAGAACATTTGTACAGCTCTTGGTGACATTCCACACATTGTTCAGTGTGCTGTCCTCTCTAATCTTCACTCAGCTCTGTTTATTAGCAGTGTTGATTCTCCTCTCTGAAGACAGCCTGTGATGAGACACAAACACACAGACCACAGACCCAGGTGAGCATTGCAGCAACCTCTCAAGCTGTGCAACTAGCGCTGTTTAATTACAGGAGTCAAACACTGCCATCTAGTGTTAGAATGGATTCACTGCATTTATTTTGTGAGATGCATGAACTTGCTTTGTGTTTTGGTGTAACTCTCGGTACTATAAAGGTTATAGTCCTTCACAAGCCAAAGTGGCTTATAGCTGTGGTTCTCAGTCCTGGTTCTGGGGACCCCCTGAGTCTGCTGGTTTTTGTTCCAGCTGAGCTCTCAATTGCTTTATTGGGGAATTGAACCCATGACCCTGTGATAATGGGTCCAGAGCCTGAACCACTACTCCTCACTTGCCTGTGGTTTGGTGTCAGTCTCTATACACAATAAGTGGCCAGATTGGGTTTTGTCTGAGCCTTCAGTTACTGAACTAGCTTAATGAACCTTTTAATCATTAATATTACAGACCTTTAGATATTGATGATTTAGATATAGGTATAAACCTCCTGGACTGCAGTGATGTAGCATTGATTAAGAGTACTCTAGAGGTGAATGTCTCTGAAAGGTGTTAGTGAGGGCTGTGCATCATGATTATACAGTGTATTACAATTGTGTGCTGGTGCTCATACTGTAGGACTCAATCAGCTCCTGTTACAGTAACTGCTCTATTGATGAGATCTGGACAAACACACTACTGTTGGCATGTTCTGTAGGGAAGTTATACAGGAATATCTGAATCATTGTTTTACATTCCATATTAATATCACTTTACAATTCATGGAATGTCGTTTCTTTCTTTTTTTAAGAACATGTTCATTTAAAAAGACAAGGAAAAAAACAAGGTTATTGGGTGCAAAATTGGTAGTAATTATCTCTTATTATTACTCTTTCATTTAAATAAAGCAATACATACTAGAACACTACAATTAATGATATGACCAGCAGGGGTGTAGCTGTAATCCTTGGAAGGGTTAAAATCACCTGATCTGACAGATCGCCTCCTGGTTGATCACATGAATGATACACAGATTGGTCAGTGAATCCATTGTTCATTATGTTTAGTTAAAGCGGGAGACGTTTTCTTGACACATACTGTAAAGGACTTTGTGACGGACACATGAAGGACTTTATGATTTTAATATTAATGTGCATACAAATAAAAAACAATCAATTCCATGAGACAATCAAACACATTGCAGGATGGAAGCAGTATATCTCTAACCATGTTGATTGGACAGCAATGGGTTCCAACACATTGAGCCATCAGTGAACCCTCTGTTTAGACCTGATCTCAGCTGAGTGACTCTGTGCCATTCCCAGGTGCTGTCAGTTTGTGCACTGTGTTGATATGAGATTCCTGTCACTGTGGGACTCAGGGCGCAGTAGCACAGTGCAGTGTCTGTCATTTTAGTGGAGGAGAGCTTCAGCTCCACACGTTTATTCTCTTTATCAGCTTCAGCACAGAACCGAAGGTCTGAAGAGTCCGCTTTGGTTGTTATTCCAGAGTCATAAATCAGGAGGATGTATTCCAAACCTTTTCCTGGATTCTGTCGATGCCATTGGAAGCTGTTCACTACGCCGGTGTAATTGAATGAGAGGTGAACACTCTCTCCCTCTCTCACTTCTTCATCATCTTCACATGATGGAGTAATTGAGTTTGCAAAGCTTCGGCCTGTCCATGTAAAAGACAAGGTATTTTAATTTCAAAACAAGCATTCAAATTGATGGATTTTCTCCACTGAAATGTCTGGGTCTTCAATCAGCTCATGTGTGTTTGATATTTGATTCTGCAGTACAATATGGAATGTGATCAATCACATTATAAACCACTGGAAAGCCAGGCTTTACATACCAATATGGGATATGCAAAAATGATTTAAAAAAAAAACTATATTGTATTAGCTACGTTTTTCTCAATATATCTGGTGCTCTGGCAAACTAAATATAACAGGCAGGTTTAATTGTATTCTACAAATAAACTTAAATAAGTAAATACAAAGTTTCCCGCTTTCTAAAGTGGTATATATGACTCTTCAGGACTTACCTGACAGAAGTGCAATGATAAGGAATGTGATGAGCAACAACATGACTCTTTGAAGGATAGCAACTCCAGCTTGAGTTAAACTAATGACTGCATGCAGATTGATTTCTTCTGTGACTTTCTCTGTTAGCTGCTGTTCTTCACATGATCAATGTGTTCTGCTAACAGTGTTGGCGCTCAAGTACTATACTTGTGCAAAGTTTGTGGTATCAGAGTTGTGTGTATGAGAGCCTCATCTGACTACTATACATAAATACAGAAAGAATAGCTGCTGTATGTCTAAGCTGATCAAAACACTGTAACCCTAACCCTACTCCTCATCTGACTACTATACATAAATACAGACAGAATAGGTGCTGTATGTCTAAACTGATGAAAACACTGTAACCCTAACCCTAACCCTCATCTGACTACTATACATAAATACAGAAAGAATAGGTGCTGTATGTCTAAGATGATCAAAAGACGATAAAGGTATTTCCACATAGAGGAAAGGCCAATCACAAACTATTCCCTGACTACAGCTGAATTGAAGTGTTTGAAAAGTGTTTTTTATAGAAATGTACCACTTTCTGACAACAGCAGAAAACAGAAACTGTTGTGTGCATGAGCTATACATGTACAGTTGTTAGAGAGCAGTACAGCACTCATAAGAAAATGGTACCTGCATGGACTGTGGTTAACACATAACTGTAAAACACCCTCCATAGCGTGATTCAGCAACACAATCTGAGAGGGGACCATTTTCTAAAATGACAAGTCTGGTTCCCTTTCAATTCGAAGACGACCACCAAAACATTACTTATGGGATATGCCTGCCTATTGGTAGGTATTTACTGAGCTCTTTATATCAGAGCTGCCGATAGGCCCCTTCCTGGGGTGACGTCCTCGGTCCCACCTGAGTGTTCCCCTTCATTCATGCTGTCTTCTTACAGTGTGTCGTATGTGTACGACTGCCTGTGCTACTAACAACCAAATGAGCAAGATGGGCTGAATGGAACAAAAGAAAGTTTACAAACGAGAGGAGGCCATTCAGCCCATCTTGCTTGTTTGGTTGTTAGTAGCTTATTGATCCCAGAATCTCATCAAGCAGCTTCTTGAAGGATCCCAGGGTGTCAGCTTCAACAACATTACTGGGGAGTTGGTTCCAGACCCTCACAATTCTCTGTGTAAAAAAAGTGCCTAATATTTTCTGTTCTGAATGCCCCTTTATCTAATCTCCATTTGTGACCCCTGGTCCTTGTTTCTTTTTTCAGGTCAAAAAAGTCCCCTGGGTCGACATTGTCTATACCTTTTAGGATTTTGAATGCTTGAATCAGATCACCGCGTAGTCTTCTTTGTTCAAGACTGAATAGATTAAATTATTTTAGCCTGTGTGCATACGACATGCCTTTTAAACCCGGGATAATTCTGGTTGCTCTTCTTTGCACTCTTTCTAGGCAGCAATATCCTTTTTGTAACAAGGTGACCAGAACTGAACACAACATTCTAGGTGAAGTCTTACTAATGCATTGTAAAGTTTTAACATTACTTCCCTTGATTTAAATTCAACACTTCTCACAATATATCCAAGCATCTTGTTGGCCTTTTTTATAGCTTCCCCACATTGTCTAGATGAAGACATTTCTGAGTCAACATAAACTCCTATGTCTTTTTCATAGATTCCTTCTTCAATTTCAGTATCTTCCATATGATATTTATAATGCACATTTTTATTGCCTGCGTGCAGTACCTTACACTTTTCTCTATTTTCTACAGCTACAGCTGTCGCCGGCTTTTCACTATTAATAGAAAATAAAAATACATATTATTATTAATTTCTTAGCAGACGCCCTTATCCAGGGCGATTTACAATTGATTCAAGATATCACATTATTTTAACATACAATGACCCATTTATACAGTTGTTTTTTTTACTAGAGCAATCTAGGTAAAGTACCTTGCTCAAGGATACAGCAGCAGTGTCCCCCACCTGGGATTGAACCAACGACCCTCCGGTCAAGAGTCCAGAGCCCTAAGCACTACTCCACACTGCTGCCCATAGAATGTCATTACGGCCGTGGCCCAGCCGGGACTGGGCCGTGGACCACAGTTTGGGAACCCCTGACATAGACTATTAAATGCGCCTATAGAATGCACTGATTACACTCAAATCGGGTGGTCCTGTAGTTGAAAGATGAGTGTAATCCTGCCTCCTCTCTTTTGGGAAATGGTGATTAATCTTAATAACACTGCACCCCCTGGTGGTAAAGAGCTGGTATCTCACTTTACATATATACCGTTTATCTTTATCAATAATGAATTTTAAATATGTATTAAATATCTGTTTTTAATTCATGGTATGCATAAATTGATCACTATTAACTTTTGTACATCATTTTCAATGCTACAATCCTGCCCCAAAGTTACATTATATAACATAAAGTACATGTGCAGCTGAGTGGTGCTGCCCCTGAGAGCAGGATATTGTGCAGGTGTCTCCACTCCCTCTCTCACTGTGCTCTCACTGCACAATAATACACAGCTTCACAATCCAGCAGCTCAACAGCACTGATGGTTAGAGTGCTGGAGAGCTTCTCTTTATTCACAGTCATGTTGAATCGTCCTGAGGTTTCAGTTGTAATGTAAGCAGACAGTATGATGTCAGGACTTTGACCATGTGACTGTTTATACCACTGCATGCTGTTGTAGTTAGAAACACTGTGATTGCAATTCATTTCAGCGCTCCCTCCTTCAATTGAATAAACACGTGGAGTCTGATGAATCTGTGAATCTCCATAGACAGCTGTAAGAAAAGAAGAGTAAAGAATGATTCTTGTGTTTCTCAATAATAATGATGTCTCTGTGCTAGCCCCCATTGAGACCCTGTTTTCAATGGTGCCTCTCCAGTGTGTTTGTAAATATCACTCACCCAGACTAAAGACAAGCAGAAGAAAAGATCCACTCATGTTAATCATTCTTGAATTGTTCCATCCAGTGGTAGAAGTGCTTGTGACAGACAGACGGCCTGAGCTGTGGGTAAAGCCATGCACAGCGTCACCTCACAATGAGGCAGTGATTGGCTGATCTGTCTGAAGCACAGGGAACCACTGGTGTGATGATATGAAAACTAACACCTCATCATCAATAGTTAGAACATATATTGGTTTTATTGTTGTTGTTTAAATAGAACATTACCACTCACTTCTTGTTGAAAAGTTTTATCAAAGTCTCCTCTAGTACCCGTATTATTAAATGAGTTCTGTGAAAATGTAAATGATGGTGTATGGCTCATAGTTACCCTTTTTCCCATTCAAATTGTGGTGTGGATATATTTGATCAGCTTCTCTGCAATGAAAAAGAAAGAGAAGTGTTCACTTGATAGAGTAAAGTGCACATGGTGCGCAGGGGAGGGGTTCAGTCAGGGCAGGGCAGGGTTGAGTCCTGGCTGTGCCCAGTTGCTGGTCTGCTCCAGGGATCCTACAGGGAGCACGGAATTGGGGCAGGGAGGTATAATCAGGAAGGACTTCTTCACTTCATCTCATGACAGTGACTCTGCTGGTTTATGGACTCCCGCTGGGCTGGCCTTTGTACTCCAGAGTCTCACCAGCATAGAGCTCCTGGGTCTACAGAGGGGATGGCTGTGTGAGGAATCATACTGAGACACTGAAGAAATACAAATCAAGTTTATGTGTAAACACTGCCATCTAGTGGTTCAAGCGTTTAGTGCATCTTTTTTTAAATTATTTGCACTTTACTTACGATTTCCATGAATACTGACATTTCTAAAAGCTTCACTTTTTTGCATGGAATGGTGTTGCTATTACTCATCTGCACCTGGAGCACTGTGTGACATCAGCATTGGCCCCATTCTAAGAGAATGACTGAGGGCGGAGTCTATTTATGAATGTCAGCTGTTTCTCCTCCTTACCCACACAAGCAGGAGAGAATTCAGAGCTCTCTCCCGCCCTCCCTGTGTAACACTGTGCCTGCCCTGTACAACAGTAAGACACCGTGTCCTCCAGTGAAGCGGCACTCTCATCACTCTCCAGTCTGTGTAACACTGTGCCTGCCCTGTACAACAGTAAGACACCGAGTCCTCCAGTGAAGCGGCACTCTCATCACTCTCCAGTCTGTGTAACACTGTGCCTGCCCTGTACAACAGTAAGACACCGAGTCCTCCAGTGAAACGGCACTCTCATCACTCTCCAGTCTGTGTAACACCGTGCCTGCCCTGTACAACAGTAAGGCACCGAGTCCTCCAGTGAAGCGGCACTCTCATCACTCTCCAGTCTGTGTAACACTGAGCCTGCCCTGTACAACAGTAATACACAGAGTCCTCCAGTGAAGCGGCACTCTCATCACTCTCCAGTCTGTGTAACACTGTGCCTGCCCTGTACAACAGTAAGACACCGAGTCCTCCAGTGAAGTGCGCTCTCATCACTCTCCAGCCGGTGGTTTCTAGAATTCTAAGGGAATCATACATTTCAAGCACTTCGAAAGGAGTCGAAACATACCTGTGGGACTGCAGAGTGAGAATGGGAACCGTTATCATAAGCTGTAACTAGCCTGGTCCATAAACCACTCTGAAGATGTCAGTGAAAGTGAAAAGCTGTTATTTACAAAGTAGAGGTAAGCACTACAGGATTTGACACCTTGTTAATACTTTGCAGTCAGATGTATGAGGGAAAGAAAGAAAGAAAAAAACACAAAAACACTGTGAAAATGAAAACATAAAAAACACAAAATTGTTTATAATACAATGTATTTAAATAACATATATACTTTACGGGAAATGTACCGTGGCGCAGAAGTGCAAAACACAAGCAATATATATATTGTGGGCACAAAAAATATTTGAGGACACAACCACAATACAACAAACGTCTCACAACACCACATAAATAGTTTGTCACAACGGGAATGGGGTCACTTATATGACAAGGCAGTCAGGAGACGTGTACACTGAAGGAATCCTTGCCGTCGCTGTCAGTTTTTGCATTGAGCTGTGGAGAGTTTCGTCACTGTGAGGTTCAAGGCGCAGTAATAAACCGCTGTGTCTTCAATTTCAGTTTGGAGAATGGAAAGGGAAAGTGCTTCTTTACTTTATCAGCGCTAGCAGAGAATCGCTGTTTAGCGAATTCCGCATAGCTACCTTCCCCTCCCGTTTCTAATACCAAAACAATGAATTCCCGGGATTGTCCGAGATACTGCCGATACCACTGCAAAGAATAAGCTGACACATTATAGCTGCATTCGAGTTTAACCGTATCTCCCTCCCGGGCGCATTGCGACTCAGATCCCACTGTGATGATGGCATTTCCAAATGTGTTACCTGTGAAGATAAACAGAATGTAATTAAATGCTATTGAATACTACCTTTCGTTACAATTTTGGGACACGTCTACTCTTCAAGTTAATAAACCACAGTCTAAATGACTATGTACTCTACTCCGCATAGCTAATATATATATATATATATATATATATATATATATATATATATATATATATATATATATATATATATATATATATATATATGAGGAGTAGAGATGCATGCAGATGAACTGCACATGTATTGTTATGAGATTGTATTTTAAAATGAAAAGTGATAACATATGAATACTATTGAACAATCCGAATGAACATTGTTAATATGGATGAAAGTCAACCGATGTATTGATCTTTTAAAATACTGAGTGGACCAACTTACCTGGAAACAACGATGATAAAAATAAAACAATGAAAAGCATTTCAGCAAGTTCGGTGCCTGTCACACGGGAATAGTAGACTTTGTTACTTCAATTCAAAATGCTGACAATGTGGGCAGATTATATGTCACATTTACTTATGAACTCTTAAATCATAGGGGCGTGAATCAGCTGTACAATGAATTCAACGTCGTTAGCGCCACCTCCTGGTCAGAGATGTCTATTTGAACAGCAGCTATTGCTTCAGTGTCAGGTGGTTTCGCCCGTTGAGACACAGAGAAGCAGGGCTATGTATAGAACTCGGTGCATCATTGCATTTTCCATGCTCCACTCGTGTCTGATGAACCCCTCTCTAGATAACGGGTGCGAATGAAAGAGCTCGTTTCTAAACCTGTGTTTTACTTTGCTCAATGACACACCCCTTTCCAAGTTGGCATATGTACAGCAGTTAACATATTTCTTAAACGATTTAGAGTGGGTCATACAAATACAATGTACCTACCTTGTGTAGTTTGTACGGTTGGCCCACCTTTGGCATACAGATTTATTTTGCATCTTAAGTAACTGTTTCATTACCTTGGGCCTAACACTGAGTGAAGTTTAAGTCTGAGATGAGCAATGCGGGAAGACAGTCATGAGCCACCTGTGGTGCTGAAATGTGTCGAGACATCTACTAACCGTAAACCATGAATTGGTTTAATCAGAACAATATAAAACCTGAAAACGGCACTCTGCTGAAGAGTGGGGTTACAATGAAGTTAGCCACTGTTCATTTCAAATGTGTTGTGTGTGCTTAAAATAGTGGCTGGATTTAGTATTACTGCATATACAGTATATATATATATACAAAAAATACACTACCGGTCAAAAGTTTTAGAACACCCCCATTTTTCCAGTTTTTATTGAAATTTAAGCAGTTCAAGTCCAGTGAATAACCTGAAATGGTACAAAGGTAAGCGGTAAACTGCCAGAGGTTAAAAAAAGTTTAGGTTACCAAAAACTGAAAAATAATGTACATTTCAGAGTTATACAAAAAGGCCTTTTTCAGGGAACAAGTAATGGGTTAACAACTTACAGCTGTTCTGCAGCAATGGAAGTAAATTAAGCCTTGAAAGTTGATGCTAACAATTCCTACAGGTGTCCCAACTTTTGCTGATTACTTATAAACCCTCTGTCTGTATAAAAGCAGTGTTGGAACAGACTGTGTTACTACACCCTCTTAAGCATTATTTGGACAGTATTATACTGCAGGAAGTAGTATATTGCTATCATAATGGCGAGAAAAAGGCAATTAACAAAGGAAGACAGAGAGACCATTATAACCCTTAAAAATGTAGGTCTTTCCTTTAGAGAAATTGCAAAGAAAGCCAAGGTGTCAGTGAGTACAGTTTCCTACACCATCAAAAGGCACTTGGAAACTGGAGGAAACTCTGACAGGAAGAGGTCTGGCAGACCCAAAGCCACAACAGAATCAGAAGACAAGTTTCTGAGAGTCAACAGCTTGCGTGATAGGCGGCTCACAGGACAACAGCTTCAAGCACAGCTTAACACTGGTCGAAGTAAGCAAGTCTCAGTTTCAACTGTGAAGAGAAGACTTCGAGCTGCAGGTTTGACAGGTCGAGTGGCAGTAAGAAAGCCATTGCTAAGATGGCAAAATAAGAAAAGAGGCTTGCCTGGGCCATGAAGCACCGCCAGTGGACTACTGAAGACTGGAAGAAGATCTTATGGACCGATGAATCAAAATTTGAAATCTTCGGTTCATCACGCAGGGTTTTTGTACGCCGTCGAGTAGGCAAAAGGATGGTTCCTCGGTGTGTGACACCAACTGTCAAACATGGAGGAGGAAGCGTGATGGTCTGGGGCTCTTTTGCTGGATCCAGAGTCGGCGACTTGCACAGAGTGAGTGGCACCCTGAACCAAAACGGCTACCACAGCATTTTGCAGTGCCATGCAATACCCTCTGGTATATGCCTAGTTGGTCAGGGGTTCATCCTACAGCAAGATAATGACCCAAAACATATCTCCAGGCTATGTCAGAACTACCTTAGAAGAAAAGAACAAGACGGTAGGCTTCAAATCATGGAATGGCCAGCACAGTCTCCAGACTTAAACCCCATCGACCTGGTTTGGGATGAACTGGACAGAAGGGTGAAAGCAAAGCAACCTACAGGTGCAACACATTTGTGGGAACTTCTGCAACAGTGTTGGGAAGAACTTTCCGAACAATATTTGATTTCCATTGTAGAAAGAATGCCACGAGTGTGTTCGGCTGTTATATCTGCAAAAGGTGGCTACTTTGATGAGTCAAAAATTTAGATTAAATTTTGTTAAACAAAACGATTCCATGATATCTTTTTTATCTCCAATTGTTTATTTGTTCTATGCTTTAATTTCAGAGTACATTGAGACATTAATCAATAAAAACTGGAAAAATGGAGGTGTTCTAAAACTTTTGACCGGTAGTGTATATATATACAAAACTAGTACCAAACCACTAAGTTATATATTTCAAGTCATCTTAAAGACTCTCACTGTAATCATTAACATGAATGAATTAAATAATGGAGTAAACACCCTGAAAAAATGTGGTTAATGTGTTTGATCTTGTGTACAGTGTAGACATTGTCAACAGACATTGCCTCCCTCTACCTCAATTCACAGGCTGCATTCACACCGATTGACCGAGGACCTTGTTGTTACTGAGGGTGAAGAACATAATGTAACACTGCTTATCTGACATCATTTCTTCATGCTGTGAGCGGGGTGTCATTCTCATACTGTTTTCATACAGGTAGTGTTGGAAAGCAGCTGCACCAGGAGATATGGCGAGTGTGATCTGACTGTGAATGAGCATTGAACAAATGATTGTCCTACACCGCCCCCTGGTGGGATTCCTTTGAACTGTCGTACAGACCTCAGAGTTAAACTGATCATTTCTACTTCGTGTGTGGGAAATGGCAGTGAGTGGGCGGGGCAGGGGAGAAGAGGAGCGCTGCATTCTGGTACCATAGCTCAACTTGAATTATAAAGCTCTGCTATTTTTGGAGTTTTAAACGGTTCAACATCACATTTTATAACCGTGTTTGTTTTAGTAGCAGCAATGGTATCTGCCAGACAGGCTTTTCCAGTGTTAAATGAAACCTTTTAATCATGTAACATGTGTGTTTTTCTTTTCCAGCAGTTATAATGGACGGAATTTAAATGAATGTCAATGTATGTTGTTTGAGTTACATATTCAGAATGATGTTTAACTCAATGCTTTATTCATTGAACACAATAACCTCTTTGTTTAATATGTTGTGGTACATGTACCAGTACTGGTATATGACAGGCTTGCAGCTGGTATGCACAGACACTTGTTTATCACGATGTGATTCCTCAACCACAATACTCCCTCAATCTCACTATCATAAGAACATAAGAACATTAGAAAGTTTACAAACGAGAGGAGGCCATTCAGCCCATCTTGCTTGTTTGGTTGTTATTAGCTTATTGATCCTAGAATCTCATCAAGCAGCTTCTTGAAGGATCCCAGGGTGTCAGCTTCAACAACATTACTGGGGAGTTGGTTCCAGACCCTCACAATTCTTTGTGCAAAAAAGGCCTCCTATTTTCTGTTCCGAATACCCCTTTATCTAATCTCCATTTGTGACCCCTGGTCCTTGTTTCTTTTTTCAGGTCAAAAAAGTCCCCTGGGTCGACATTGTCTATACATTTTAGAATTTTGAATGTTTGAATCAGATCACCGCGTAGTCTTCTTTGTTCAAGACTGAATAGATTCAATTCTTTTAGCCTGTCTGCATACGACATGCCTTTTAAACCCGGGATAATTCTGGTTGCTCTTCTTTGCACTCTTTCTAGAGCAGCAATATCCTTTTTGTAACAAGGTGACCAGAACTGAACACAATATTCTAGGTGAAGTCTTACTAATGCATTGTAAAGTTTTAACTTTACTTCCCTTGATTTAAATTCAACAGTTCTCAAGTTATATCCGAGCATCTTGTTGTCCTTTTTTTATAGCTTCCCCACGTTGTCTAGATGAAGACATTTCTGAGTCAACATAAACTCCTATGTCTTTTTCATAGTTCCCTTCTTCAATTTCAGTATCTCCCATTTGATATTTATAATGCACATTTTTATTGCCTGTGTGCAGTACCTTACACTTTTCTCTATTAAATGTCATTTGCCATGTGTCTGCCCAGTTCTGAATGCTGTCTAGATCATTTTGAATGACCTTTGCTGCTGCAACAGTGTTTGCCACTCCTCCTATTTTTGTGTCGTCTGCAAATTTAAACTTTAGATGTCACACAGATTCTCGTTAGATGCAGAGAGCTGAGGAACTGGTAGGTCTGAGTAATGATCTTTGTACTAGCTTAGTGCTAACATTCTCCAGAATAGGAGTAGAGGGCAGTGCACTTGAGGGCAGCCTTGACACATCTGCATTGCCCAGTGCATCCCTTCCTACACCCACAGTGAATGAATTAATAGCATGACTGTGATGCTTCTGGAAGGGTGGTCCACAGTGGTTGCCACCCTGTGGTGTACTTCCTCCAGCTGCAGTCTGACAGGCTTGGAAGCTCGCATTGCACACCATTCTTCCAAGGACACAGCATCTGTCTCTGCTGCAGTTGCTGCAGATGTGTATTCAGCATATGCTCGGTGCAGTAGTGTGTGGATTCTTGCAGCTGTGACTTGGTGTGCATGCCGGGTCTTCATCACATGGCTGGCTCTGATGAAGGAATCTGCTGTACCAGAGCTTGCCTTGTCGGCCTGCACTAGAGCCCTTGTCCATCCGTTATCATCTAGCCAGTCTCCCAGTACCTGCAAATATAAAATGAATGAGTATGTTTGATCAAAGCATCATTAATGTTGTTGCTGCAGATATAGGTTGCTGCAGTTCTTACTGGTTTGTACATAAGACAGACAGGAATCTTCTATCATTGCTTAACCATCTTTGCTTAATGTTGTGTGTTTAATCACAAAGTGGTCCTCTCCAAGGGTGGTCGCGAGCTGAAAATACTGATTGACCTCTCATGGCCATTATTATAATAAACATATGGCGGCTTCTACATTATTATGACAACAATATACACTCTGTGGGACAGAACATCACCATAACTCTCATAAAAGTAGTTTATTTTTTCATTTAAACATATGTGTTGTGAGGCAGGGTACAGAGAACTGTAACTCAGCATTGTTTGAGGTCATTGACCTCTAAATTTAAATACAGCCCTGTACAGGATTTGTTTATTTTAGAACAGGGTTTCCCCTCCGCCCGTGTTATTTTGTATTTATTTGTTTGTTTGTTTATTTATGTATAAATATGATGGCGAAACGCCGCGGGTTTGGTTATTGTTTTGTTATTTATGTATTTGTGACAGCGTAGCCGTTGGTTTGTTATTATTTAGTAGTGTGGTTGGGAAGCCCCATTCACACAGTATTTAGAAAACTCGTGCAGAAGGTGGCCATGTCCCGAATTAATTAGGTGATTTAATTTGTTGCTAATCGGGAGATGGTCACCTGTATAAAAAGCCTGTGGTGGGTGTTAGATCGGAGAGAGTGAGCGAGAGGAGTGAGAGAAAAACGAAACGAAACAAAACGAAACGAAACGAAACGAAACGAAACTAAAACGTAAAGGATCAGTGAAGGCTATTTATTGCCGAGCCTGATCGTATATTTTGTGTTCGTGATTTTGTTTTGTTTACCTGTTTTATTTTCGCTCTGTGAGCAAGTTTCTTTTTGTTCAAACCTTTGATTTATTTTTGTTATTTGTAAATAAAACGGCGGCCAGCCGCGTATTTCTTTAAAAACTGCAGTGCCTGGTGTCGGAGTTCTTCCTTCCTGCTTCTACCGTGACGTCACCGCCCAGCCACCCTGTCACAATGTCAAACATCACCTTTGAAAATAATCTGTAGATGTCTGTAGGACACAAACACAGAAACCCACGTACAAATTGTGTAATTTAGGGATTTGATGATCATGTTATTATGACACATGGTTCTAAAATATCAAATTACCATTGTCTGAGGTTATTGACCTCTCACGGTCTTCTGAGGTCAAATCCAAGATGTCTCCACATCTGATAATAAACCTCAGGGTATGTAGAAACACTGTAGAATATTTCATGCTTTTATCATAAAATGCACAATACTTTTGCTCATCAGCTGTACTGTTATTCTAACTGAGATCCTGGGTGCACTGCATGTGTATGCTGTCTCATCTCCTTTTGCTGGGCTGACCTGATTTTACTGAAATGAGTGTACTGTACCGCCACCTACTGGCTGAAAATAAGACTACATGTGCTAATAAGTTCAATTCCAGAGTATTTGGTTAAAATATTGAGTCGCCAGTTTATTCTGATCTCAATATCTCAGGTTCTACTCTAGTCGAGCCCGTTCTATATATAGGGGCTGGTCATATGAACAAGGCTACAGATGGATCTGCTCAGCACTGCAGTGTATTTTTTATAACATGTACTGTGTAGAATAGGATAATCCATGTTAGTACATCAGAGGATGTTTTGAAAATGCAATACACAAGTGTGGGTGTGCTGTTGTTGTATTCAGTGTTGGACTAACATTAAATGTTGCAATGACTGTGTTTGCTCTTACCCATTGATATACAGTATTTACAATAACGAGCTGCCAACATAGTCTTGTCCACAAGATGGCACAATAGACACTTACAGTAACCATAATTACATTCTGTGACTCATATCAACCACAAATGAAATATTACAGTTATAGAGCCAGTACGAATAATGGTGTTTATGCTGCAACTCATAAGAAGCACTACACATGACCTGAAACTTGGGGTATAGATATCTTGTTCTTCACCTTGTTGCTTAAAATAGTTTTCTTGTTCAACGCTAGTTTTACCATGGGGTCTGGGAAAGGTTCAATTAAAACATTAAACATCACAGCTGCTTGTCACAGTTTAAAGCATTCACATTTCCAATGCAATGCTGAAGTGCAAAGAGCAGCAGGTGGTTGTTGCAGGGCGAGGTGTAGAGTTCCTGTGACTGTGGGCCTCAGAGCACAGTAATACACTGCAGAGTCAGTGAGCTCACACTGCTGTATTCTCAAAGGCACTGTTCGGCTGCTGGGGTTCAGCTCAGCTGAGAAACGGGCTGGAAACTCACTTGAGGGATCACTCAGGTACTGGCTGGTGTGCAGTATATATTCAGGAGATTCCCCAGGGTTTTGTTTATACCAGTATAGATCAGGGCTGCTGCTTGTAGTATTATATGGACAGGTTAATATTGTTTCATTTTCTTCAGGTGTCAATATCTCAGCTGGAGACTGTGCCACTGAATCTCCAAGACTTCTCTCTGAAATACAGTTCAATAAATCCATGTTAAAGATATAGATTTCCATTACATGAGAGAAGATGTTAAAACTTCATGCTGATTTGAACTTGGCTCTCGCCAAGATAAGCACCAACTAAGATGTAGCTTCACAGTAAACTAATGTGATCCATATGTGTCTCCATCCATTTGCGCTTCCTTGCATATGATGATGTAGATATCCTTCTGTCTGGTGTTGATGGCTGAAGTGTAATGCTGGCTCCAGGGATCAGCTTATTGCCTCCCTAGCGCATCAGTACACACAACGGCTGCGATGCTGGCTCTGGGGATCAACCATAGTGCAGTCTCCCCAGCGCATCAGCATGACAACCGCCTGGATTGAGCTAAGTAGGGTACATCTCTGGGGTCTTCAAGTGGGCACCTTTCATCCTCGGTGTTTCGTCGACTAGCCAACGATACCTCAAGAGGGCTCGACGGTGATTCTGGCGTCCCAACATCACCCCCTCCGTCCCCCACTCAACTCAGCCCAGGTTACTTACCTGTACATCAGTGTTTCTTTCTTTCTATTGTTCTTGAGATCCCTAGCCAAAATCTTTCCATCTCAACCACAGCCAGTTGCTGCTCCTCTCTACTGCTTCAGATAAGTTCTTCACTGTGCGACGGAACTCTTGGCCATTGAATCCGACATCTCTGAGAAACCGGGTTGTAGAGTGTGCCACAAATCCTTGACAACCCACTTCCACTGGGTAAACCCAGACACTCCATCCTCGCTGTTCCGCTTCAGTGGCTAGTTGAGCATACCGCAGTTTCTTCCTCTCATACGCCTCATCTACAGCATCCTCCCATGGCACTGTTAACTCTACCAGGTGAACAAGGCATGCTGATCCAGACCACAGGACAATATCTGGTCGAAGGTTTGTGGTGGCAATTTCAGGTGGAAAAATAAGCCGCTGACCAACATCTGCCAGCATTTTCCAGTCTCTAGCAGCTTCCAGTTGTCCTGGGCGAGGATTGGTTTTAACACCTTTTCTTGGTGGTTGCTCTCCTGGGCGGAGAAATGTTGTCTTTGTGTGTAATGTTTTGATGGAACAGGTGGCAACTTATTGGTCATGTTACGCTTGTCTTCCAATGCTAAGGCCAAACATCGCAGCACCTGGTCATGGCCAAGTAAACCGTCCTTGGCTAAGAGCCACCTTACATCCTGTCAAAATGTGCCTTAATGTTGCAGGTGATGAACACAAAGGACATGAGGGATCCTCTCCTACCCAGAGGTTTAGGTTCTGTGGTGATGGGAGAACATCATATGTTGACCTTATAAGGAAACTGATCCTGCTCTGTTCCATTGACTATAGATCTTGCCAGCCAATCTTGCATTGTTCCACACTCTCCCATCTCATCCATTCTCCCTGCTTGCCCTGGGAAATGGCCTTTATACACCTCATCCTCTCCTCCTGCTTTTGCACCTCGTTGACTACAAGCTTCCTCCGTTGCGCTGGGGCTGCCTTGTGCCATGTAGGAGGAGCTGAACTGAGACCAAGACCCCCTCTTCCATGCTGAACTTGCCCCATGATATCACCAATTCGAAGGGCAGCCTTTGCATCCTCCACAGCTTTCTTTGCAACCCACTTTCTTCCAGTTTTCAACACAGGTGCTGCCTCCCTTACGCATTTGTCGCGGACTCTACTAATGTCATTTCCAGTCGGACCTTGGCGCACTTAAACTCCTCGGTTAGAGCGGAGACAGGTAGCTGCAGTATTCCTTTACCATAAAGTCCCACTCTGCTGAGGCAGCGTGGAACTCCCAACCATTTCCTGATGTGTGAACTGATTAAAGCTTCCAGCTTCTCTACCGTTGTCAAAGAAACCTCAGACACAGTCAGTGGCCACAGCAACCTTGGCAGTAGGCCATACTGAAAGCACCAGAGTTTTAGTTTGCCTGGTAAAGCGCTGCTGTCTATGCTCTTCAACCCTTCCACAGCTTGTTGTCTAACTTCTCCCACACGAACTGTGTCCTTTAGATCCCGTCATACCATCTCCCAAGACTCTTCACTGGCTTCTCAGACACTGTTGGTATTGCCTCACCATTAATGAAGAACGTTTTATCAACTACTTTACCTTTAATTATAGAGATGCTCCTTGATTTAGTGGGCTTGAATTGCATTCGTGCCCATTCAATGTTATTGGTTAATTTGCCCAATAACCGATTACTGCAGGCTACTGTTGTAGTCATGGTTGTCATGTCATCCATGTATGCTCGAATTGGTGGTAGTCGTATTCCAGAAGCTGCTCTCCTCCCACTACCCATTTTGATGCCCTAATGATTACTTCCATTGCCATGGTAAAAGCCAGTGGAGAAATGGTGCATCCTGCCATTATTCCAACTTATAGGCATTGCCATGTAGTGCTGAATTCTGAAGTTGAAAAACTAAATTGCAAATCTCCAAAGTAGGCTTTCACTAGATTTGTTATTGTCATTGGTACACTGAAAAAATCAAATGCTGCCCAAAGAAGTTCATGTGGCACTGAACTCACTTGAGGGATCACTCAGATACTGGCTGGTGTGCAGTATATATTCAGGAGATTCCCCAGGGTTTTGTTTATACCAGTATAGATCCGGGCTGCTGTCTGTTGTATTATATTGACAGGTTAATATTGTTTCATTTCCTTCAGGTGTCAATATCTCAGCTGGAGACTGTGCCACTGAATCTCCAAGACTTCTCTCTGAAATACAGTTCAATAAATCCATGCTAAAGATATAGAATATGTGTGTGCTCCTATATGAATAATGTGAGTATTTGAATTGAACCCAAGCCCTGCATACACACCTATCAGAATCAGCAGAAGAGCTGTAGTGAGAACACTGTGCTGCTGATTTCCTCGCCCCATGCTCGGTGCCTGTGTGAGTGCAGAATGAGGAGAGCTCAAGAACTGCAGTGTTGGAAGATGAGACAGAAGCTGCACACGTGACCGATGATGCAGGTGAGAACTATTCCACACTGGATTGTTCACTGGAGACATTATGATATGAAACAACACGAGTGATGTGTACTTGAAGCAGCTGCAGTGTGAAGCAGGAATACTTTACCAAATCATACTGCTAGTAATTAGCAGAATGATAATAAAATGTCATTGTGTTGATTGTGTGAGTCCAGCTCCATGCGGTACTAATTTTGACCGCAATCTGATCCACTCTGAGTGATGTCACCCTTTATTTATGTTTGGCATCCCAGCCTTCTTTATTGCCTATAGAAAGTCTACACCCCCTTTCAAAATTTCCAACTTTTGTTGCCTTATAACCTGGAATTAAAATTCATTAAAATATTTTTTTTTTCATTTATCTACACATCCTACCCCACGACTTCCAAGTGAAAAAAATATTCTAGAAATTTGTAGAAAATTAATTAAAAATAAAACCTGAAATAGCTTGGTTGAATAAGTGTCCAACCCTCTTATAATAGCAATCCTAAATTAGCTCAGTTGTAACTAATCGCCTTCAAAATCACACACCAAGTTAAGTGGCCTCCACCTGTGTTAAATTGTAGTGATTCACATGATTTCAGGATAAAATTCAGCAATTCCTGTAGGTTCCCTCTGCTGGGTAGTGCATTTCAAAACAAAGACTCAACCATGAGCACCAAGGCGCTTTCAAAAGAACTCCGTGACAAAGTTTTGAAAGGCACAGATCAGGGGATGGGTATTAAAGAATATCAAAGGCCTTGAATATCCCTTGGAGCACGGTCAAGCTGATTATTAAGAAGTGGAAGGTGTATGGCACCACCAAGACACTGCCTAGATCAGGCCATCCCTCCAAACTGGATGACCAAGCAAGAAGGAGACTGATCAGAGAGGCTACCAAGAGGACTTTGCAAGAGCTACAGGCTTTTATGGCCAAGACTGGTCAAAGTGAGCATGTGACAATATCCCAAGCACTCCACAAATCTGGCCTGTATGGTAGGGTGGCCATTACTCAAGAAAGCCCACCTTGAATCCCATTTGAAGTATGCAAAAAAAACACCAGGAGATTCTGTAGCCATGTGGCAAAAAAGTTTTGTGGTCGTCGAAACTAAAATGGAAGTTTTTGGCCTAAATGCAAAGCGTTATGTTTGGCGCAAACCCAACGCAGCGCATCACCCAAAGAACACCATCCCTACTGTGAAGCATGGTGGTGGCAGCATCATGTTATGGGGATGTTTCTCATCGGCAGGGACTGGAGTACTTGTCAGGATAGAAGGGAAAATGGAGCAAAGTACAGAGAAGTCTTTGAGGAAAACCTGCTGCCCTCTGCAAGAAAGCTGAAACTGGGATAGAAGTTCAACTTTCAGCATGACAACGACCCAAAGCACACAGACAAAGCTACACTGGAGTGACAAAAAGGTAAATGTCTTGAGTGGCCCAGTCAGAGCCCCGACCAAAATCCAATTGAAAATTTGTGGCATGACTTGAACATTGCTGTCCATCAACGCTCCCCAAGGAACTTGACTTAGCTTGAACAGTTTTGTAAAAAAAGAATGGTCAAATGTTGCCAAATTTAGGTGTGCAAAGTTGGTAGAGACCTATCCCAACAGTCTCACAGCTGTAATTGCTGCAAATGTGCTTCCACCAAGTAACTAGGAGGTCCCCGGTTCAAATCCCACCTCAGCCACTGACTCATTGTGTGACCCTGAGCAAGTCACTTAACCTCCTTGTGCTCCGTCTTTCGGGTGAGACGTAGTTGTAAGTGACTCTGCAGCTGATGCATAGTTCACACACCCTAGTTTCTGTAAGTTGCCTTGGATAAAGGTGTCTGCTAAATAAACAAATAATATTAACTCAGTGGGGTGGAGACTTATCCAATTATGATCTTTCAGTATTGTATTTTTAATATATAATTTTTTCTCAATAAAAACGTTTTTCCCCTTAACAGTGTGGAGTATGGTGTGTAGATAAGTGGAAATAAATCCTCATTTAAATGCATGAAACTCTGAGGCACTGACACAACAAAATGTGAAAAAGGTTCAAGGGGGTGTAGACTTTCTATAGGCACTGTATATATATATATATATATATATATATATATATATATATATATATATATATATATATATATAACCATATTTACTAAACACTTGTCAATTTAACATACTAAATAACACACAAATTATCAGAATTGAAAATTTAACAATAATTCTCTTTTTTTTCTTTTAAGTCATCAGTGCAAGTGAGGGTACAGCCTCACAACATTGAATGAAAGGATCAACTCTTCTGTGAATGTTTTTAACACTGCATTGCAAAGGGCCATGTCCCCCTGTATATATTATTTCAAATGAAGGATCACAAGGAAACAATAGCAGTAGTTTCACTGTCATGCCTGTAGGGGTCAGGATTGTCTTCAAAGTGGAGTGTCAGAGATGTTATTGCATGCTGATTTGGTTCAATGAAGAGTGAAGAAAAAATAACTTGACAAAATAACTTCCACAAAAACAACCCCTCCACTACAACAGAAAATAAACTGAAGAAAAATAAATCATCAGTGTTGGCAATAAGATTGAAGTGTTTGTTCTCTTTATTTACTGGTACAGCACATTCTATTTGTGAGTATCCATTGTGATGTGGTAAGCCATGATTTATGGTTTCTTGCTCTTGTTATTCTTAGAACTAAGATCACAAGTCAGGGAATGATTGAGGTGGAGCGTTTGCAGAGTGTTCAGCTCAGGGGTGTGTTCAGTGGAGTCTTCACATCCGGTGCCTTCACAGCACTTTGATACGTTAATGAAGTCCTGTATCAAACACGTGTTTATTATATTATGTTGTTCATTGTGGTTCATCATAACCTGCTCTCCTATTCCAATTCTATGAACAGGGAACACATTTCCAAAGAGTACAGAGAAGAAAGTGAATCAAAGTGCAAACAGTTTGCCTGCACTGAAACCACTTCCTTTATAATGGACATGCCAATGATAGTGTGTGGAAGCAGTTCAACACGACTTTCTTTCATCTTTTACCAGGTAATGGGCCTGTGCCAGTTAGTGCTGAGAGAGTTTTTGTACAGCGTCCCAATGAGTTTTCACACTGTGCTATCCTCAGAGCACAGTGATAGATTGCTGTGTCGCTCAGAGCAAGTTTGGAAATGGTGATTGTAGTAGAAGAGCTGTCTGCTGTAGAAGTGAACCGGCTTTTAGCAAAGTCTGCAGTGTGAGATTCACTACTCCTTGATCTGGCTCCTTTGAGCAGTATGTATTCCAGGGCTTGATTCGAGTTCTGCCGATACCAGTAGAGGTAAATGTTTTGATTATCTGCAGTATAAGAGCAGCTGAGCGTTACTGACTCTCCTTCTGTTCTGGACTCTGCTGTCTGCTCAGAACTGATGGAATCCCCTCTTGTCAGGGCTGAACATTGAGGAGGAAAATGAAAATACAAGATAGTCAATAATAAATAACAATGTATTTAAACAGAGATACACTTGTCATTGAAGCCAACTCATAACCACAAAAACAGTTCCTGGTGAGACAACATTACTACCTGCTGGTCTGACACAGAACATATTGAAATACTAAAAGAGCCCTAATAAATTAAATGACAATCTTAAAGTAATAGCTGATGAAGGACACACAGTAGATAATATTAATATTAATAATAATAATAATAATAATAATAATAATAATAATAATAATAATAATAATAATAATAATAATAATACCTGGCAGTGTAATGAATGCAATGAAGAATCCTCTTAGTTTTGCCATTGTAGTTCAGTGTTTGTATGAGGACAGGATTGAAGGTTACTATCTGTGTGAAGATGTTTATTCTGATGCACTCTGGGTGGGTGGTTACATTTGTGGTTTCAGACGTCACATATTTGTAACCCAATGAGCAAACGCTTGAATAAAAGATTTCAATACAGCTGCTGTGTGTATCAGCTGCAGTATGTGTTGAGTCGACAGTAAGGCAATGCTATTAGAAACTTGACTTTTACATCATCTGAAGTCATTGTCTTTCTGTTCATCTTTTCTGTGTTTTTTCTCATTCCTGGGAGTCATGCCTCCTTCAGCCCTTCTCTGAGAGTTCTGCTATAACATTGTATCAAATCCTGGGCAGAGATAATAGGCAATCAAAGAAGCTCTCTGTCCTACCTGAAAATACTGACTGTTACAATGTGCTGTGTGGCAGCATTGTTGCTGGGTCTCACATTAACATCAATCAGTCTCCATGTCTTTTCTAGAAGTAAACCATCATTGGCAAAGTCTTGATTATCAGTAGAGCTACTCCATGAGCAGGCTCCTTTAAACAGTGTGTATTCTGGGGCTCGGTTTGAGTTCTGATGAAACCAGAAGCGTTACTGACTCTCCTTCTTCACCAGAGACTCTTGTCTGCTGAGAACTGATGAATCCAGGATTATTGTGGCTGAACATTGAGGAGGACACAATCCCATTTAGATATAATGCTTCTTGTTATGATGAAATTACCTGCCAGTATTTTAGACTCACAGAATGATAAATGTATCAGTTGCGCTTCATACCAGGGTTGGAGTTGATCCCTTGTTCATTTCCAATTCCTTTTTCAATTCTTCTTGAAGTCAATTCCCAATCCCAAAGCCCATTCCCTTTTAATCAATCCCAATTCCTTTCATGACATGGGCTTTATTGAGCAAACATTTGTACAGCTTGTCAGTATCTCATGCATTTACATAATAATTACAATACTAATTTATTGAATCAATTCCACTTGCTGTTACAAGAATCAGCACGAGCTGCTCAAATGTAGAGTCTGTGGAAATCTACTTCAAAGGGAATTGGAATTGGAATAAGGAACTCTTAATTAGTGCTGATTTCATTAAGAACAGAATAGAATAGTTTGTCTCTGTTTCTGTCCACAATGCTGCTCTGAATAATCTGGTTAGAGGTATTGTATGTCAAATATTTTAACCAATCTGTGTAAATGTGGTGCATCAGAAAATGAAAATATGTGTTGCAGCAACTTGTGGTAACAAAGCACCTCCCTTGTTCTAGATTCAGCTGTTTATTGTAGTGATAGGGAATCTATAATGCTTTTCAAATGAAATGACTGATATTAAAATCAAGGACATTATTCTTCATGTCACGAGTATAAGATCATTCTCACAAGACCCTCATTGTCACTACAAAACAACACTCTCATGATTGGCTATCTTTACTCCAGTAAGCTTAATTATCACAAGGTTACATTTACTTGCAGCTACAATAACATGTTTAATGGATAATCATCCTAAGCCTATATATAATGTGTTGGTGATGAAGCTTGTAGCATGTCTACTGTTGGATGAAATGTTTGTAATATTATTGAGATGAGACACACGCACAGCAAACACAGGCTCTGCAGCGTTGTATATTATGCACAGTGCAGTCTATTGTAGATGGGAACTGGGGTTTGAAAGCTCTAGATTATGTTTACAATACTGTGGTGGGTTATGGGAGGAAGTGACGTGACCCGGAAGTGATGGAAACAGGAAGCACATAGTTGGGGGTTGAATTTTAATTGCCAAGGAGCGTGGGGGGGAAGGAAAGATCGGGCTCGGAGGCAGCTGGCCTGGGAATCTGGGAATCCTCAGTGTGGGTACAGACACAACAGATTTAAAAAAATAAAAATAAAAATAAAAAAACTCACAGAGCTCACACAGCACGACCATCTCAGTCCAGGATAGGGAGACCGAATGGCAGAACCCCACAGCCTAAATAGGGCTGAGCCCCACCTCAGCCAATAAATCGAGTGCAGCACAGCTGCTTGCAATAATGGGGCTCGACCATGAGGTCCTGCTGCCCCAAGTTAAGATGGCTGCCCCCACTGCGTCTTCCGCCCCAACCATGACTCAGCCTTTCTCCTCGGTCTTGGTCCTTCCTGCACAGCGCTGCTAGTAGTCGGGAGGGCGAATTACAACCCTTAGGAAAAATTACTATGGTTTTTCTATGGTAACCATAGAAATACCATAGTAACTATGCTTATATTATGGTAGCATCATGGTTTGTTTGTAGTTACTATGGTTAAAATACAGAAACCACGGATCTGAAAGCATGTGTTAACTATGGTTATGGAGTTTGTTCATCAGGGTTTTAAAAACCCAAGAACAACATGCTGATAGTGAAATGTTATATTTTTGTAACAATAAAAAAAATGATTAACCTATTATAGGGCAAAAGATTTGGGAAACCAATAATGTGCTGAAACAAGTATATTTCTGCACGTATAAAATTAATTAATTCAGCTGACGCCTTTATCCAACATTTTTCAACCATTAATTATTATTATTATTTGTTTATTTAGCAGACGCCTTTACCCAAGGCGACTTACAGAGACTAGGGTGTGTGAACTATGCATCAGCTGCAGAGTCACTTACAATTACGTCTCACCCGAAAGACGGAGCACAAGGAGGTTAAGTGACTTGCTCAGGGTCACACAATGAGTCAGTGGCTGAGGTGGGATTTGAACCGGGGACCTCCTGATTAAAAGGACCCTTTCTTTAACCACTGGACCACACAGCATTACACAAAGTGGCAATCCATACACAACACACCAAATCCACTCTACATTATAACAAAGTACAATTGGAAAAGATAATATCCTTATATAAAAATATGATTACTAAATAAAAAAATAAACAGCAAAATGAAAAATGTGCTACACGTACTAGTAGTGAAGATTTAAGGCCATTAAGTTGGGTAAGTTATCTAAATACTGTACTTGATGAGTTTCAATTTCTGGGGATCCACTGTCCTGCTGGTTTTTGTTCCAACCGAGCTCTCAATTACTTAATTGAACCCTTAATGGAACTGGTATGCCTTATCAGAGCTTTTAAATTATTTTAAACAGTTTGAGATTTCAAGTTAAATATAATTTGAGTTGAAATGTAGATATTGTTTGTATGGGCCCCTCTTGTTTGTCACGGCTTTGAAAGAAATTCCAAAATAAGTTACACGCGCGCAATGCAGCCAGTGAGCTATCTAGAAAAAAAGATGGGGGGGGGGGCGTGTGAATGCGTCACTTCCTTAGCAACGGTCTTAGTTTGTTTATCTTGAAAATCAAAACTGTGTTATTGGTTTCAGTGTATAATGTTAATATTTTAGTAATCCATTAAATTCATTACAATGTATTTTTTTTAATTGTGTGTAACCCTAAATATACCCAATGAAATCATCAACAGGGCTGACCCCCCCTAGTGCATGCGCAGTCAATTTGGCGCCTAACCCAAATGTACCCCAACGTATTTTACTGACAAGAGAAAATGTTTGCGCTGTTTGATTTCTTTGAGGAAAAGTCTGTCGCCGTTGGCGACCTAAATTGTACTGATGCAAGCTGTGGAGTTTCGTTGAATGAGCTGTACCCTGATCAGTGGGATTTTAGCAGGGACATTATTGTAAAATGGCCAACGAAATCAAATAAGAAAGGGAAGGGCACCACGTCCAACAAGCTTTATCCAGCTCTAATTTTGGAAAAATCAGATAAGCCTAGAGCCCCTCTTTTTGTGCATTGGATTAGGCTATATGAAGATATAAAATGCTTAAAATGTTTTATAATCCTGATATATTTGCCTGAGTTAGTCGATCCAGAGAATAGTACGCGCTCCAGTCCATGGACAATGAAAATTAACGTCAGTAAACAAACGGGGGACTTATGTGCTTGACTAGTATGACTTACAGTACAACTTGCATAACTGTGTCGTTGTAGGATTACTGACAAATGATGTTCTGCTGTATACAGTTAAAGCAAATGTCATCTATGGTGATTTTTTATTATTATTATTTATTTAAATCGATTTAAAAATCGCAACTCTTTCTGCAGGCTTTTCCCACTTTTCAGTACTGGTCGTCACGTAGCAGAACTCTAGCTATATTACCACATAGAATACTATCCACTATGTCATCTTTGCTAAGTTTAAGATTTCCCTGGTCTGCACTTCATTTAAGATCGCTGTCGTGTGGTACTGTTTTGAACTGAAGACGGCAAAAAGAGTTAAGTAAATATTTTCTACTTAAAATGTTTTAAAATATTATGTTTATTTTTGCATTTAAAATAGTGACAGTTTTATATTATAATTATAATTGCTTCCATGTTTTCGTGAAACATTCTTAAGGGAATCTATTATTATTATTATGATTTTGCATACAGTACATTTTGTATTTTTACTTTAGATTTTGATTTTGTTAGGTATAAGCAACTAATCCCTGTGCTTGTGCCAAAATAGGGTAGTTTTAGCATACTAATAATATACTAAACTAAACTAAAACTATCCTATTTTGGCACAAGTATACTGAAAGCATACTTTTTTTTTTTTTGTAAGGGAACATCTTTCTCTAGCTAGTGTCCATAGCACATTTGTTATTCTGGCATTAATAATATTAAAAAACCCTCAGCAAGTTTATGCAAGAGTTGTTGAACCTGATTAGTAATATTGACCATCACTAGAAGGTGATTAACTTTCCATACAAGTTAGCAGTCTTTTGTGGTTTCAGTAGGACCTGTAGAAAAGTGGCTGTATTGTTTTAATGAGTTTGTTTGGATGTTTTGATAAGTGGGGGACAGCAGTTGCAGATGGGCCTTTAACCTAATTCATTGATTCTTGTCAAGGGTAGGCCTAGATGTCAAACCCTTTGTTTCTTGTTTAAGATAATGAACAGCTCCTCAACCAAAAAAGAGACAGTTTAGTAGCTGGCAAAGATATCGAGTCGGAGTCAGAGGAATGCGGTCGAGGAAGAGGAAGATTGCACAATTCTCTTCTGATGATGAGTCTGCTGATCAGCAGATTGTATCTAAGAAAAAAAGGTAATAGGCCAATATGTCTTATAAATTGCTGTAATTTCATTGGTATGTCACATAAAATTGTACCTTGGATACTGCATGTTTCATAAATTCTACCACCTTATTGACTAATCCAGAACACGGACATTGGCATTACTATTTGGAATCCATATCATGTTATTTAACATGCTGTACCGTACTTTCCTTTCTCAGATAATACATTTACTGTTTTTATAGGTTCAAAAAAAGGTGGTGCTTCTTGTACCAATCTTATTTCCAAGTTGCTGGCAAGGAGAAATGAACAGTTCCCAGTAGCTGACATTAAATATTTGAATTACAGTGATACTTTACTGTCAAATGTTCAAGACATAACATCTTGTTGTTTTATCTCCTTAGGACAGCAATTTGAAGTTTGATGACCAGTCTGCATCAAGAATTACAATGATCGTTTGTTGGGTGGACATTTCCTACACCAGAGGAACCCTAACTCTGATGCTGCATCATTTCCTTGTGGACATTAATTTTTCTTTTTGGATATTTGTGTTGTTTTTGGGTGAATTCTGTCCTGTGGAGAAGGCCTCCAATTGGACAATTTTTTTTCATATCGATTGTACATATTGTTTTTTGTTTTAATTGTGGATGTATTTCTTTTTGTTTTCTTTTGGCAGACTCACAACCAGTATTTCTATTTCAATGTTGTTCTCCACACCTCAATACACATTTATTACAGTGATTACTGTCTTGCCCTGCATTTTTGTTCTTGGTTTCTGGCACTCAGCTCATCTACCTTTTAATTTTTTGTAATTATAGGTAGGAATACAATTTCTATCAACTAGTTAAAATAATTGATTTGTCCGCCAGAGTTGAGATTGTTACAACAGGACGGGGGAATGTGGCCCAGTGCCCCATGTCCTGCTTGCTGACAATAGCGTCATCAAGCAATAATTATTTATCTCACAGTCCGCTAGCACACAGGGTGGGAGAAAAATGGCCCAGAGTGCCCCTTGTCCTGCTTGTTGAGAATAGCTGTCATCAAGCAATAATTCTTTATCTCACAGTCAGCTGTACAGCTCAATGGACAAGGCCATGGGCCAAAAAGTATGTTATGTTCTCTTGGTCCTGTCAAATGCTATAAAGATCTGGTCAAATGAATCTTTTGTGGATGTCTCCTTTCTGAAACAGTTCATTGTGGTTCACCATAACCTGCTCTCTTATTCCGATTCTATGAACAGGGAACACATTTCCAAAGATTGCAACAAAGAAAGTGAATCAAAATGCAAACAGTTTGCCTGCACTGAAACCACTTCCTTTATAATGGACTCATGCCAATGATAGTGTGTGGAAGCAGTTCAACATGACTTTCTTTCATCTTTTACCAGGTAATGGGCCTGTGCCAGTTAGTGCTGAGAGAGTTTTTGTGCTTTTCTGTCCAGTTGCTTGGAGAGTTGCAATATTGTGCTTTGAGGTTTCACATGTCACATCTTCAAAACCAATGAGCAAACTCTTGAATTTCATACAGTCATTTTAAGTGATCCTTTTCCTTAAGAAATGTCTAAAAATATTATTTTAAAAAAAGATGAATTTACATAGATATACAATAACCTTCAAACTTGAGAAAACACTTAAAAAATAAATAGGTGAGCAGGACTCCACATATGAAAGACTTGTATGCCATGTTATCATCCACACATTACTTCTATGCTATGTTTCTCATGTTCTCTTATAATTGACAGACTTCAATTCATGTTTCATTGGCTGGCAGCAAGCCTACCCACTTTTCAATCAGCCTTCCCAGAACTAGAGTATAAAAAGGAAATTCAGCACTCACCACATTATAATGTGCACTGCGGTTACTCTTCTACACAGAAGAGCTGTCACTGGAAATGCCATCAGCATTGTAATCACTAGCCTCTGTACACTCCAGGGTTTTTGTATGGGTAGGGCACTGCTTTGTATCACTGTGCTGGTTCTATTGCACAGTAGTAGATGGCAGAATCAGACACTGAAGGCTGTATTGCCAGGGAGCCAATTTTAGATGAGGTATCTACTGCTGGTTTATATTTCCCAGAATCGTCTCCATATGTTGAACCATCGCTCCTGGCTTGATTGATATATTTTAAACCCTGGTTGTGATCTTGTTTATACCAGTGCATTGCATACAAGCTGGTTGCTGTATATCGACAGTTTATCCAAAATAATTCTCCTTCTGAAACTCGCAGTGAACCAGGGCTTTGAGTCACCTGGTCTTCACTGTGCACACCTGAAATGAAAGAGAAGCTTGTGAATTAAATACATTAATTTATTAATGCATTATATTGCTGTATCCAGTTTTACATACCTGACATAATTAGGCAAACAGCTAAATATTTAAACATTGTAAAACATGGAAACAATATATGATTAGATAGTTTGTGAAGTCTTGTGCTTTCTAAATGTTTGACATGAAATGCTCTTGTTTGTATTCCACAGTATACTTCCTGTGGTAACTCTCACACCAATCATCACAGTTCTTTCACCCTCACATTACCACAAGGTCATGTGATCAGAGACAGACACACAACAACACAGAAGCTCCTTTTTAAACTCAGAGAGAGCAAGAGACAGAGAGGGAAGCTTGAGATTAAATATTTTATTTTATTAATTAATAAGTAGATGCAAATGTATTTCTATGGACCCTTTGCTTTCCATTGTATGACATGTGTAATCATTCTGAGTGGTATTAAAGATCCCTTTTTCATTCTCCAGTAATAGCTCCCATTGGAAGGTAAGTGAGGAGGAGCTGATAGTGCAGACTGTGGCAGTCCAGTCACTGTCCAAACCTTTGAGTTCTTCACGTTTGCAAATGGAAGCTTCTTGGTTTCATGGGAAAAGTAATACAAGGTCAATGTGTGTTATTGTGCAGTAGAATATTCATTTATTTTCTACACTGTAATGTATTAATTTATTTAATATTATTTAAAGTCTTTTAACAGTTTAATTTCCACTCGTTTGCTTTTTGGAGACACATATGGACCATTATAAACTAGTCTATGACTGTTTATCTTGAAAAGTGATTGTTTGAATTGAAAAGTTACGATTGTATTTCTAGCAATAGTTAATACTGCAGAACCATCTAATGAGTCTCCTAATAAATAAATAATACAATCATATGTGTGTTTGTAATGTTGTTTTATTTGTTGTAATTGAATTTCAGAGAATATATTATTGGGCAGTGCAGCAGCATCACAGAATGAGCTGCCTGGCCTGTTGAAAACAAGATGATATCATTATTACTTTGTTCATGAATGATAATGACATTGAAAACCTGTTTGTTCTCATGTGTGTTTGTGAATATCACTCACCAAGACACAAGCAAAGCAGAAGAAAAGTTCCACACGTGTTCCTCATTCTTGAATTGTTCCATCCACAAGTAGAAATGCTTCTGACAGACAGACAGCCTGAGCTGTGGGTGGAGCCCTGCACAGTGTCACATCAGAATAAGACTCTGAAGAATGAAAGAAAGAAAGAAAGAAAGAAAGAAAGAAAGAAAGAAAGAAAGAACAAGCAAGCTTTTTTCATGTTCTGTACATTGGGGCTGATGTAAGGATAGGTGTAGTGCAAACAGTTGCGGCTTCAAAATCCAAATTGACAAGCGGCCAGGCAATTATTTAGCACTGCAGCTTATGTAAGCTAAGAGCAATGCAAATTACTCAACACACACACAAATAATAATCTGCAATTATGATAATGAGGGTTGCAGTGGGCGCTGCCTGTGCATCGGGGTATTTAGCAGTCGCACTGACAGTCCAGAGGTGAGGTGAGTTCAGAGTACAGAGAGCAGTAGGCGATGTATGAGATTTGTGGAGTACGAAAATCAAACCAGACAAAAATATACAGTACTGTGCAAAAGTTTTAGGCAGGTGTGAAAAAATACTGTAAAGTAAGAATGCTTTCAAAAATAGACATGTTAATAGATTATATTTATCAATTAACTAAATGCAAAGTGAGTGAACAGAAGAAAAATCTCAATCAAATCCATATTTGGTGTGACCACCCTTTGCCTTCAAAACAGCATCAAGCATCAATTCTTCTAGGTACACTTGCACACAGTTTTTGAAGGAACTCGGCAGGTAGGTTGGCCCAAACATCTTGGAGAACTAACCACAGTTCTTCTGTGGATTTAGGCAGCCTCAGTTGCTTCTCTCTCTTCATGTAATCCCAGACAGACTCGATGATGTTGAGATCAGGGCTCTGTGGGGGCCATACCATCACTTCCAGGACTCCTTGTTCTTCTTTACGCTGAAGATAGTTCTTAATGACTTTCACTGTATGCTTGGGGTCGTTGTCATGCTGCAGAATAAATTTGGGGCCAATCGGATGCCTCCCTGATGGTATTGCATGATGGATAAGTATCTGCCTGTACTTCTCAGCATTGAGGAGACCATTAATTCTGACCAAATCCCCAACTCCATTTGCAGAAATGCAGCCCCAAACTTGCAAGGAACTACCACCATGCTTCACTGTTGCCTGCAGACACTCATTCGTGTACGCTCTCCAGCCCTTCGGCGAACAAACTGCCTTCTGCTACAGCCAAATATTTCAAATTTTGACTCATCAGTCCAGAGCACCTGCTGCCATTTTTCTGCACCCCAGTTCCTGTGTTTTCGTGCAGAGTTGAGTTGCTTGGCCTTGTTTCCACGTCGGAGGTATGGCTTTTTGGCCGCAAGTCTTCCATGAAGGCCACTTCTGACCAGACTTCTCCGGACAGTAGATTGGTGTACCAGGGTCCCACTGTTTTCTGCCAGTTCTGAGCTGATGGCACTGCTGGACATCTTCCGATTGTGAAGGGAAGTAAGCATGATGTGTCTTTCATCTGCTGCAGTAAGTTTCCTTGGCCGACCACTGCGTCTACGGTCCTCAACGTTGCCCGTTTCTTTGTGCTTCTTCAAAAGAGCTTGGACAGCACATCTGGAAACCCCTGTCTGCCTTGAAATTTCTGCCTGGGAAAGACCTTGCTGATGCAGTATAACTACCTTGTGTCTTGTTGCTGTGCTCAGTCTTGCCATGGTGTATGACTTTTGACAGTAAACTGTCTTCAGCAACCTCACCTTGTTAGCTGAGTTTGGCTGTTCCTCACCCAGTTTTATTCCTCCTACACAGCTGTTTCTGTTTCAGTTAATGATTGTGTTTCAACCTACATATTGAATTGATGATCATTAGCACCTGTTTGGTATAATTGTTTAATCATACACCTGACTATATGCCTACAAAATCCCTGACTTTGTGCAAGTGTACCTAGAAGAATTGATGCTGTTTTGAAGGCAAAGGGTGGTCACACCAAATATGGATTTGATTTAGATTTTTCTTCTGTTCACTCACTTTGCATTTAGTTAATTGATAAATATAATCTATTAACATGTCTATTTTTGAAAGCATTCTTACTTTACAGCATTTTTTCACACCTGCCTAAAACTTTTGCACAGTACTGTATATATGTCAGACGAAAGGCAGCAAAGTCTTCTTGGTGCAAGGAAAAGAAAAGAAAAGCTTTCTGAGGAGCAGCTGAGAGTCCTTATGGCTGAGGTCACTCAGCATGAAACTGAGTTATTTGGAAAAGCCTCAGCCAACATCAGTTATGCTACTAAAGAGGCCATAAGGTCCTCTATAGTGGAGAAAGTCAATGCTGTCGGTGTTACCAGGAGGACAGTCAACCAGGTGATGAAAAGGTGAAATTCAGCTATTAGGTCTAGGATGAGTGAGACAATAACGCCACCACATCCTCCGGCATCCCAAACATAGTGACCCTGGTTTGAATATGCGGGTCTGCTCCATCTTGCTCTTCTCTGAATATTTTCCTGCCTGTCCTCAACAAGAGCCAAGCGCTGCGGCATCAGGAAGTGCAAACAGCAGCCATCCTGAAGTTAATGACAGGTCTCTGCAGGTGTGTGCTTTTATACAGCTCTTTGTTACTCTCTTATACATGGTTTACACCTTGTAAGAGGATGTTTTTGGAGGGTCAGCAATTGCCCAAGTGCAAGGCAGAATCCTTACACCTCATTATAATGTTTGCACCGCTTAGTATTCCAGATCCCTGCACAATTCCATGCTCGTTTCTTCATTTGAATACATTTCAATATCATTTAAACTGAATAATGATGACAAAGTGCTAATTTGACAGCGGATGCAGAGCGGGAAATGAAAATCGTTCTTTACATACGCCGTATTTTTAGTGGCCGCTAAACATGGTTTGCGAGTGGAAAATATGAATGTTTTGCAGCCGCAGATCACTTTGCCCGTATCTTTACATCAGCCCCTTTATGTTTGTATATACCCCCAGTTTTTGGGACATTCAAAAAGAAATGTTATTGACAATTAATGTGCCTTAGATATAATTAGTACTTCATGAAAAGGTGTTTTTTTTTTTTTACATTCTTGAAATTCTGCATTATGCTCAAGCTTCTTTCATTCTCTTCTCTAAATATTAAGGTTAAATACAATTTTGGTTTCTGTGTAATAAACATGGGTATATAACGTTATTATGCAATGTATATTTATTTGAATTAATTCTAAGAGTTTACATTAATTTAAAATAGTTTACACTGAAGAGTAAAAGCTATCTAATGAACACATGTTGATTTGAAATTGCAGTGGGTCAATATGACCCGAAACATACCAGCTGTACCTACATTCTGAACATACTAGGAGGGTTCAATAGATTCACATTGAGTGCTTTCAGCAGGGAGCTGCGCTGGTCGCTGTTCATGGGACTGAACTGGTCTGACATGGAACTGCATTGGGCTAAAGGGCTTGAGGGATGTATCTCTGAATGTATTTCACATTCTGTGCTATTAATGTATTGTCATCTCCTTATTGCCTGGTATGTGCCTTGTTGTTTAACTGTGACATACAAACACCAGCTTTGAAGACATTAACAGTCTCTTCTTCAGAGGAAATCTAAAGAAACAGCAGAGACTTTAACATTGTGATATAAGATGCGTGTGTGTTTAAGACGCTGGCAGGCACCCAGACTAACACATTATATAAGATGCGTGTGTGTTTATGACGCTGGCAGGGGCCCAGACTAACACATTATATAAGATGCGTGTGTGTTTATGACGCTGGCAGGCACCCAGACTAACACATTATATAAGATGCGTGTGTGTTTATGACGCTGGCAGGCACCCAGACTAACACATTATATAAGATGCGTGTGTGTTTATGACGCTGGCAGACACCCAGACTAACACATTATATAAGATGCGTGTGTGTTTATGACGCTGGCAGGCACCCAGACTAACACATTATATAAGATGCGTGTGTGTTTATGACGCTGGCAGACACCCAGACTAACACATTCATTGTGAAGTGTCTGCGGTTTCTGTCGTCTGCCGATCAAGGATCTGCGCTGGTCACTATCCACGGTGCTGAATCATGCTGCTAAGAAACAAATAAAACAAGAAAAGGAAGACTTTCAAATGAATTGTCTTTTCTGTTATTAGCGCATCGCTACTGGCAACATCAGCACTGCTCATATAACAGGTTTGTGAATGATGTGTATCTTGTGCTCTTGTGTTTGTGAATGATGTGTATCTTGTGCTCTTGTGTTTGTGAATGATGTGTTTCTTCTGCTCTTGTGTTTGTGAATGATGTGTATCTTGTGCTCTTGTGTTTGTGAATGATGTGTATCTTGTGCTCTTGTGTTTGTGAATGATGTGTGTCTTGTGCACTTGTGTTTGTGAATGATGTGTATCTTGTGAATGATGTGTATCTTGTGCTCTTGTGTTTGTGAATGATGTGTATCTTGTGCTCTTGTGTTTGTGAATGATGTGTATCTTGTGCTCTTGTGTTTGTGAATGATGTGTATCTTGTGCTCTTGTGTTTGTGAATGATGTGTATCTTGTGCTCTTGTGTTTGTGAATGATGTGTATCTTGTGCTCTTGTGTTTGTTAAGTTGTACTTCAGATCAATTAAAAAAAATATTCAGCAAAAAAGGCACTTTACAGAGCGTTTAAAAGGGACCAAAAACAAAGTACACAGAAAGAGTACTTGAAACTTCAAACACAAGTCAAAAAGAAAGTTAGAAAGGCCAAGAGAGAGATAAAAATGAACATTGCTAAGGGGGCTAAAACCAATTCCAAAATGTTTTTTTCCAATACCATAACAGCAAGAGAACATTCAAAGAGGAGGTTAAATGTCTAGAGACAAAAATGGCAAAATCATAGACAAAGAAAAAAAAATAGCAAATATATTAAATGATTACTTTTCACAAGTTTTTACAAAGGAGGATACGGAGAACATGCCCCACATGTCCACCTGTTCCTATCCAGTTTTAAATAACTTTAGCATAACAGAGGCAGAAGTGTTAAAGGGACTAGGAGCTCTTAAAATAAACATATCCCCTGGGCCGTACGAGATCCTCCCAATAGTGCTCAAAGAAATGAGAGAAGTTATTTACAAACCGCTAACCAAGATCATGCAACAGTCGCTTGACACAGGGGTTGTACCAACAGACTGGAAAATTGCAAACGTAATACCGATCCACAAAAAGGGAGACAAAACCCAACCAGGTAACTACAGACCAATAAGCCTGACTATTATATGTAAATTTATTGAAACTATAATAAGATCCAAAATGGAAAATTACCTATATGCTAACAGTATCCTGGGAGACAGTCAGCATGGTTTTAGGAAAGGGAGATCATGTCTAACTAACCTGCTTGATTTTTTTGAGGATGCAACATCGACAATGGATAATTGAAAAGCATACAACATGGTTTATTTAGATTTCCAGAAAGCTTTTCACAAAGTCTTGCATAAAAGATTAATTCTCAAACTGAACACAGTAGGGATTCAAGGAAATGCATGCACATGGATTGGGGAGTGGTTAACATGTAGAAAACAGAAAGTACTGATTAGAGGAGAAACCTCAAAATGGAGCAAGGTAACCAGTGGTGTACCACAGGGATCAGTATTAGGTCCTCTGCTATTCCTAATATACATTAATGATTTACATTCTGGTATAGTAAGCAAACTTGTTAAATTTGCAGATAACACAAACATAGGAGGAGTGGCAAACACTGTTGCAGCAGCAAAGGTCATTCAAAATTATCTAGACAGCATTCAGAACTGGGCAGACACATGGCAAATGACATTTAATAGAGAAAAGTGTAAAGTATTGCATGCAGGCAATAAAAATGTGCATTATAAATATCACATGGGAGATACTGAAATTGAAGAAGGAATCTATGAAAAAGACCTAGGAGTTTATGTTGACTCAGAAATGTCTTCATCTAGACAATGTGGGGAAGCTATAAAAAAGTCCAACAAGATGCTCGGATATATTGTGAGAAGTGTTGAATTTAAATCAAGGAAAGTAATGTTAAAATTTACAATGCATTAGTAAGACCTCACCTAGAATATTGTGTTCAGTTATGGTCACCTCTTTACAAAAACAGGTAACCAGGGACTGAGGCAGATAGGTAAGTTCCTGCTTCAAGTAATTTTAAATTAACTACATTTGGTAACATTGTAAGGTGGTGTTTGAATTAGCTGAGTTTGTGTGTGATTAGTACCAGGTGAGAGGTTATATTGAATAGAAGTTGATTTGCTATTTGATTGGTTTCCACACAGTTTAGTTGGTTATTTTGCCACGCAGTTGTTATATTAATCAGGCAGCAAACAGAAGAGCATCAACAAAAGAGCCGGGAGTCTAGCTGTGGGAGTCCAGCGAGGGGAGGCCTGCGCCGAGACGCTGTTCGAATAGATCCGAACCTAACAGCGCTCTGGAAGAAGCCATCTACTACCCCTCCACCCCACCGCTCCCACTGTACCTATTTGTCTAGCCTGTCCTGCTATGACTGTCTCTCACATCCCTGTTCTGTCCTCTCGCCCTCGTCCTCTGTCCTCTCGCCGTCGCTGCTCCTCCAGCCCCTCTAACATCATCCCTCTTCCTCTCCCCCCTCCCGCACACTCTCTGTTGCACTCTGAAACTGTCACTCTTCTGCTAACAAAGCTGATTTCATCTCTGCCTTTAGCTCCCACCTTTCTCCCGATTTCCTCGCTCTCACTGAATCCTGGCTGTCCCCTGATAACACTGTAACCCCTGCTGCCCTGTCCTCTCTCTACGTCCTGTCCCATACCCCGCGTCTCACTGGACGGGGAGGTGGGACTGGTCTTCTCCTCTCTCCCTCCTTACTCTTTTCTGTCCCCTCCGACCTCTCCTCACTCTCTGTTAATACCTTTGAATTTCATGCAGTCCAACTAATCTCTCCCTGTCAACTCCTGCTAATTGTACTGTACCGTCCCCTTGGACCTCTCGCTCACTTTCTAGATGAACTCGACTATCTACTCTCCTCCCTCCCCTCTCTGTCTACCCCAACTGTCCTGTTAGGTGACTTCAATATCCATCTCTCCAACCCCAGCCACTCTGCCAGATTTCTCCCTCTCCTTCACTCCTTCGATTTCTGTCTCTCTCCATCCCCTCCTACCTACAAAGCTGGCCGTCAACTGGACCTCACCTTCTCCAGGGCCTGCTGCCCTACCACCCTCTCTATCACCACCCTGGACCGCTCCGATCACTATTTCATCTCTTTTTCTCTGTCTCTCCCCTCTCTCCCTGCTCCTCCTACCCCCACTGTCACCTCTCGCCGCAACCTCCGCTCTCTCTCCCCCTCTGTCCTTGCCTCCACTGCTCTCACTCACCTCCCTCCTATCGACTCCTTCTCACAACTCTCCATAGACTCTGCTACCTCCACCCTCTTCTCCTCCCTCACCTCCTTCCTCGACTCCTCTGTCCCCTCACCTCCCGACCTGCTCGCCCCTCCCTTCCCCAACCCTGGCTCTCCTCTGTGCTCCGCTCAGCAAGAATCACACTGCGATCTGCTGAAAAGAAATGGAAGAGAACCAAACTCCCTGCTGCCCTAGACCTTTACCGCACTCTCCTCTCCTCCTTCTCCTCTACTCTCTCCTCTGCTAAATGTACTTATTTCCAATCTGTAATCTAAGCCTCCACTAACAACCCACATAAACTATTCTCTACCTTCTCCTCCCTCCTAAACCCTCCCCCCTCCTCCTCCCTCCTCTATCTCCTCTGATGACTTTGCCTCCTTCTTCTCTTCTAAAATCTCAGATATCCGCAAACTCTCCCTCACACCTCTCCCTCCCCCGCACCCCCCCTACACCCACTGCATCCCCTACTAACTCACCCTCCTTCTCCACCTTCTCGCCCCTCTCAGACTCTGACCTCTCCTCCCTGCTCCAGGGTCACAAACCCATCACGTGTGCCCTGGACCCCCTCCCCACTCACCTCTTTCAAGCTGCTGCTCCTGCTCTACTTCCCTTCATCTCCTCCCTTCTCAACACCGCTCTCATTTCTGGTCTCTTTCCCTCTGCCTTCAAAAAAGCCTCTATCACTCCCCTCCTCAAAAAACCTACCCTCGACCCCACCTCCCTCCAGAGCTACCGTCCTCTCCCTCCTACCCTTCCTCTCCAAAACCCTCGAGCGGACTGTACACCGCCAGCTCTCTGCTTTCCTGTCCAACCACTCTCTGCTCGACCCTCTCCAATCTGGCTTCCGCTCTGCTCACTCCACTGAAACCGCCCTTCTGTCTGTCACCAACTCACTAAACTCTGCCCGAGCTGCCTCTCTCTCTTCTGTCCTAATTCTCCTCGACCTCTCTGCTGCCTTTGACACTGTCGATCACTCTATTCTACTATCCTCTCTCGCTGACCTGGGAATCTCTGGCACTGCTCTGGCCTGGTTCTCCTCCTACCTCTCCAACCGCACCAGGTAACCTGGCGTGGAGCAACCTCCACACCGCACCCTCTCTCAACAGGAGTCCCCCAAGGGTCAGTCTTGGGTCTTCTCCTGTTCTCTCTCTACACCCGCTCCCTGGGCACCATCATCGCATCCTATGGTTTCTCATACCATTTCTATGCTGATGTTGCTCAGATTTTCCTCTCTTTCCCCACCTCTGACTCCACCATCCCCTCCCGTATCTCTACCTGTCTGCTATTTCCTTCTGGATGCACTCGCATCACCTCAAACTCAACCTCTCTAAATCTGACCTCCTTTTCTTTTCCTCCTCCTCCTCCCCCTCCTCTGATCTCTCTATCTCTGTTCCTCTGGAATCTACCAAACTCTCTCCCTCTTCCTCCGCTAAGAACCTCGGAGTCACCCTGGACCCCTGCCTCTCTTATTCCCAGCACATCTCCACTCTGGCACGCACTTGCCGATTTCTTCCTGAGCAACATACGAAGAATCCGACCCTTCCTCACCAACTACGCCACCAAGCTCCTGGTCCAGGCCTTGGTACTCTCCCGCCTAGACTTATGCAAATCCCTCCTGGCTGGCCTCCCTTCGTCTGCCACCCATCTGCCCGTCTTCTTTCTTCAATCTTTTATGTCTTGAACAAAGAAGACTACGTGGTGTTCTGATTCAGACATTCAAAATCCTAAAAGGTATAGAGAATGTCGACCCAGGAGACTTTTTTGACCTGAAAAAAGAAACAAGGACCAGGGGTCACAAATGGAGATTAGATAAAGGGACATTCAGAGCAGAAAATAGGAGGCACTTTTTTTGCACAGAGAATTGTGTGGGTCTGGAACCAACTCCCCAGTAATGTTGTTGAATCTGATACCCTGGGGTCCTTCAAGAAGCTGCTTGATGAGATTCTGGGATCAATAAGCTACTAACAACCAAACGAGCAAGATGGGCTGAATGGCCTCCTCTCGTTTGTAAACTTTCTTATGTTCTTATAATGTTTTGCGCCTGCTTAGTATTCCAGATCCCTGCCCAATTCCATGCTTGTTTCTTCATTTGAATACATTTCAATATAATTTAAATTGATTAATGATGGCAAAGTGCTAATTTGATAGTGGGTGCAGAACACCAGGTGAAAATTGTTCTTTACATACGCCTCATATTTAATGGCCACTAAACACAGTTTGCGTGTGGAAAATGCAGATTTTGGACACAATATGGGTGTTTTGCAGCTGCAAATCACTTTGCCCGTATCCTTACATCAGCCCCTTTATGTCCTATGTTTGTATATACCCACTTTTTTTGGGACATTCATAAAGAAATGTTATTGACAATTAATGTACCACAGTTATAATTAGCACTTCATGAAAAGGTGATTTTTTGTTGTTACATACTTGAAAGTTTCATTATGCTCAAGCTTCTTTCATTCCCTTCTCCAAATATTAAGGTTCAACACAATTTTGTTTTTTGTGTAATAAACATGGTTATATAACGTTGTGATGCAATGTATATTTATTTGAATTTATTTTAAGAGTTTACATTAATTTAAAATATTTTACCTTAAAGAGTAAAAGCTATCTAATGAACACATGTTGATTTGAAATTGCAGTGGGTCAATATGACCCGAAACATACCAGCTGTACCTACATTCTTAACATACTAGGAGGGTTCAATAGATTCACATTGAGTGCTTTCAGCAGGGAGATGCGCTGGTCGCTGTTCATGGGACTGAACTGGTCTGACATGGAACTGCATTGAGCTAAAGGGCTTGAGGGATGTATCTCTGAATGTATTTCACATTCTGTGCTATTAATGTATTGTCATCTCCTTATTGCCTGGTATGTGCCTCGTGTTTAATAAGGGAAGCATTGTGTGATGGTGAATATTGAACTTCAAACACTGACAATTCATTGTCGTCCACTGCCACCTAGTGGGGGATCATTTGAATTGCAATGTAACAAAGAATATATAATAGATAACGAAGCCTAGAAATTAGCAGTCGTATGAAATGAGATACAAAAAACAATCCATCAGTCTTGACGCAGTATCTGAAAACACTGAGGTAGCAATCATATGTTTTCCTAAAAATAATGTCAAAGTTGTTAATGGTGAATTGCATGTGTTGTGTGCAGATATTTCGTTTAAAAAATGAATGTATTTTAACGCTTTATATACATGTTTATTAAAAGTTGTTTGTTTTTTAATGCATTAAATACATGTAATCATCGAGAACATTGTTGTTTCTTTGCAAATGAATTCTATGAAAGTTCATTTTTTATTAATAGCAAACATCATAAAAATCAGGGGAGACCGGGGCTGGTTGTCACACTTTTTACTCTTTATTATTTTCCTCAATCTGGTGACATTCTGCGTGGTTCTGTTCCTCCTTATATTGAAGAATAACTCCACGTACTAATTGATGTTTTTATTTCAGCATAACTGTATTCCAAATATGATATTTAGACAGTTGAAAATGCGCAAGTCACCTTTCACAACCTGTCCCATACTGGGGTTGGGTGTCACACGATATGGGATTGGGTGTCACAAAGTATGTTCTTGGTTTACAGTAGACAATAATGCAACATTTTTTTTTTTTAAATAACATAAAGTTTCTACAGTGTACAGTGACAGAAAAAGTTGTATTTTTACTTTTTAAGTGAACATAAAAAATATAGACCTATATATATTTGAAATGTTGACCCATGCTACAAAATAATACCACAGCCTCCACAGAATGGAGGACAAACAGTGAATCACTTAAATAAGCATTATATGGTGACATATCCCACATGCTGGTGTAAAAAAAGTAGAAAGAAAAAATATAAGGAAGAACCTATAGGATTTACACGAGACACCCAACCCCAAAACTATGAGACAACCTGTCCCAACCAGACTTTACATGACAATTTAATTATCTCAGTACTACTGGGAGAACCTACTGGTTTTGTTTTTACACCAAAAGATAGCCAGTATCTGGTTCTATTAACATGTACGTGGCAGAGTCAGACAGCACAGCTGCATTGATATTCATATGAAAGGTCTTGTTCTCCTTCTTCTTGTCATGAGATACCGAGAAACGATTTCGAAACCTCAATGGAATGTGGTCTTTTTGCGTAAATTCGCCGAGGATGAGTTGAGGAGCTTGATTGGGATCCTGGATGTACCAGAAGAGAGTCGAAGAGCTTGCTGTCTCATACTGGCAGTGTATCGTGCTGTTGTGTGTTTCTTTAACGACTATGGATTTGAAATGTTGAGTCACTGAGTCTGCTTGGGTAATTTCTAAGGAAAATAAAAAACAAAAAACACAATTATATAATAGTTCTGCAGCAAAAAACATACATGCATACTACTGGATGAACGATAATGTTTTATGTACTTTTACTTAGAAATGTAAAATATCATATACGACAAAAAGCAGTTACAGTAACACGAAATGCATTGCAAGATATGACTAAATGTATTATATATGTATTGCTGTATTAAAGTACAACTAAACCTACCTATGATTAAGCAAAACAGTAGCACAATAAATGCACCATATTGGTGTTCCATTCTCAAAACTTTCAAACGACAAATCCCTCCACCGTCTGCTTCAATCTGCAGCTGAAACTGTGGAGAATGCGTTTCTATAGCAGTGATGTCATGAAAACCAGTGCCCCGCCCCCTACACTTTGCAATCCTTTATTGCGTCATCACTCTGTAAACTTCAAATGTTATGTAAACTTTGTAAACTGAATTTACAAAGAAACCTGAGTACATATCAGTATTTACAACACCTTATGCCCTATATGTGTAAATATCCACATGTATTAGAACATTTATAAAGAACTGTTGATGAAAACGTTATCAGAGATTTTACTTAATTAAACGTTTTTATTTTTGTTTTTCTGCACTACTATGCTCAATCTTTATTAATTCACTTCTCTAAATATTAACGTACAATACGTGAGCACGACATAGGGTCTCGTGATCGGACTTATCATCTCGTGCGCAGGACGTCATATCTTGTTGACTGCAGCACACCCGGTGTTCCCGGTGGATCGGTTAGGAGATAATCACAGTATTCTCCTGCTCATGGCACAACAACCATACAAAACTGGTGTGCTTTTAGACTCATGCTGTTTTAAGGTACATACGTTTATTGCATCCAATTGTATTCTATTACTTTCTGAAACATTTCACCCTGTTGCAAAAGCAAATGGGAAAGGAATAATTTGAGTCAAGTTTCATGATGTGTGAGTTATTTATCCTGATTTATCATGAAGAAAAAAAAATATGTATGCCCTTTACATTATACAGTGCTCTGTCATACACCATAGCTCTTGAAGACTAACTCTCAGGAGAACGCTATTTTACCCAATGAAAGTCTTCACGATAAGGAGTAAATCGAGTCATGTCTCAGTGATTTGCGAGTTATTATTGGGAATGATGATGGCTCATCTATCAAAATGACAGCATTTCAAAGACTGGGAGAAAAATGACACAAGAAGAGAAAATAACACAAGGTTACCACAATCTCTTACAAGTATTAAGCACTAGGGGTAAGCTCGTGAGAGGGATGTGATCGGATCTGTGGTCTGTATCGGCTTCGCTCGTGTGAGGAATGTGATCGGATCTGTGGTCTGTATCGGTTTCGCTCGTGTGAGGGATGTGATCGGATCTGTGGTCTGTATCGGCTTCGCTCGTGTGAGGGATGTGATCGGATCTGTGGTCTGTATCGGCTTTGCTGCTATGAAGGATGTGATCGGATCTGTGGTCTGTATCGGCTTCGCTCGTGTGAGGGATGTGATCGGATCTGTGGTCTGTATCGGCTTCGCTCGTGTGAGGGATGTGATCGGATCTGTGGTCTGTATCGGCTTCGCTCGTGTGAGGGATGTGATCGGATCTGTGGTCTGTATCGGCTTCGCTCGTTTAAGGGATGTGATCGGATCTGTGGTCTGTATCGGCTTTGCTGGTGTAAGGGATGTGATCGGATCTGTGGTCTGTATCGGCTTCGCTCGTGTGAGGGATGTGATCATATCTGTGGTTTGCAGCGGTTGCTGAGCAGGGAGGTACGTCGCGCTCTGTCCGTGGTCCTGAATTGTCAATAGAAGAAACGTAGCCAAGGCTGTAGGACTGTTTGGGGTTTTTGTGGATTTTCAGATTTTCTTTATAAAGTTTGGACGGCTCCTCTTGTTAAACCTCGTCGTTATGTGTCAGACTCACTCAGGTGTTTCTGAAGCGCGTATCTTAGTTCTACTCCTGTTTACAAAATGTTGCTTCTCAGCGAAATAGGATGTGTTCTGGTAACGACACTGGTGTTTGAAATCCAGCATCTGTATCCCCCTGATGTTTAAATACGTGTATTTATTCGGCACGTCAAGTAAAGCCGAGAATCGATCTTCAACACCTGGTGCTTTATCCCCATCTTCAGCACCTCCAGCTAGTGTGTACCGCTGCAAAATGTATTTGACTCGCTCTCCCGGGTCCTGGCGGTACCACTGCAGGTATATGTTGCTGGAAGCTGAATGGGTAAAATTGCAGTGTATTGTAACCGACTGGTGTTCTTGTGCATGCAGTGCAGCAGGCCTTGTGTAACAGAGTCTTGATCTTCAAAACTGGAACCTGTGGAACGGGAACAAGAGGTGATTTTAGGCTACAACACAACAACGTGCAGTCATAATTATTATTTTGTAAATTGTTATTATAAAGAGGCCTACAATGTAGCACTACAGCGAGATATTGTACCTATAATTCCAAGAACTGTGCACAGAAGAAGAAGCAGGTCCATGTCTGCAGGCACTCTGCAGTATTGAATTAGTGCAGTGATGGATATCGATGAGGGGTCTGTGTATTCGTCTGTTTAAACCTGTTATTCTAACTGAGATACTGAGTGCACTGCATGTGTATGCTGTCTCATCTCCTTTTGCTGGGCTGACCTGATTTTACTGAAATGAGTGTACTGTACCGCCACCTACTGGCTGAAAATAAGACTACAAGTGCTAATAAGTTCTATTGCGGATGATTTGATTAAAAGATCGAGTCGCCAGTTTTTATCTCAGTATCTCAATATCTCTAGTTAATCGCGTTCTATATATACGTTCTGTGTAGAATAGGATAATCCATGTTAGTACATCAACACAAAATGTATATATATATATATATATATATATATATATATATATATATATATATATATATATATATATATATATATATATATATATATACATGGGATTTTATAATAATAATAATAATAATAATAATAATAATAATAATAATAATAATAATAATAATAATAATAACTCAGTTATTCAGCTCTACAAAACTATAAACTCTGAGCAGTTAATAATGAGCAGGTTTATTCATTCACCTGTTTCATTAAGTTTGGGTCTGGTGTTGTATTATTCAGCTGCACTGTAAGCCTGACATTACATGTTGCAATGGCTGTGTTTGCTCTTACACAGTAATATACAGTACAACATTTAGAATGATGAGGTGCCAACATAGTCTTGTCCACAAGAGGACAGTATAGACGTTTGACAAACAGTTCACCTTTAATTAAAGTAACCGTAAATACATTTTGTGACTCATAGCAAACAAAAATGAAACAGTACAGATACAGAGCCAGTACGAACAATAATGTGTATGTTGCAACGCATAAGAACCACTATACATGACCTGAAACTTGGTGTATTGTGTCTCCACATATCTACTCTCAATATCACATACTGGACAGGCTCCTCTGCTTTCCCTTCAATGTCACTGTGATTGTCCTTCGCTAAACATCTCTAAGAAAAAAAAAAATAGATTCAGCAGTTGTGACTGCCAAGTACCAGACAGTCTAGATTAATAGGGAGCCCCCAAATTAAATGCACAGTATAGAGCACGCCATTTAGAGCCCACTGGTCGACAAAGGTCATCAGTATTATTATTATTATTATTATTATTATTATTATTATTATTATTATTATTATTATTGGATTAGCTGTCTTCCTAGCCCCAAAAAAATGTCCCAGAGTATGTAAAAAAAAAAAGTTTAATATTTAATGTCTAATGTTACTGCACTTTAGAACATTCAGAACAAAGAGGTTTTCTATCATTAAAATAAAACATATTTTCAATAAATCGTGGGGTGAAATTTGAGAGATATATAATGCATAGTGTAGTTCTGTCTGTAGAGGAAAACTGAGAACATGTATTATTATTATTGCCCGCGTGTGTACTTGCGCTCTGGTGCCAATAATCTTTGTAAACATTAACCCCAGCTGAATACTTGTTACAATGGCTCTGTTTACAAAGACGTTTGACCCCAGAATGGAAAGTTCATTTTCTAGAATGTAGATGTCATCATACCATCATTGAACTATAGTGTTCTAGAGTTTGGAAATGTACATTCCAAGCGTGGAACACCTGGAGGGGGAAGACCACTGACTGGTATGATTAACATCCTCCCATGGGTCAAAATGCATCGAGTTCAAGAGACAAACTGAAGAATCATGTCTGAACAATATAATAAATACCTTCTTCAATTTGTTGCTTAAAATAGCTTTCTTGTTTATATTGGTATCTACAGAATTAGAAATCCTGCAATGTGGTACAGACAAAGTTAGTTTTACCTGGGAAAAGTTCATTTTAAACAATAAAACATTAAATATCACAGCTGCTTGCCACAGTTTAAAGCATTCACATTTCCAATGCAATGCTGAAGTGCAAAGAGCAGCAGGTGGTTGTTGCAGGGCGAGGTGTAGAGTTCCTGTGACTGTGGGCCTCAGAGCACAGTAATACACTGCAGAGTCAGTGAGCTCACACTGCTGTATTCTCAAAGGCGCTGTTCGGCTGCTGGGGTTCAGCTCAGCTGAGAAACGGGCTGGAAACTCACTTGAGGGATCACTCAGATACTGGCTGGCGTGCAGTATATATTCAGGAGATTCCCCAGGGTTTTGTTTATACCAGTATAGATCAGGGCTGCTGTCTATTGTATTATATTGGCAGGTTAATATTGCTTCATTTCCTTCAGGTGTCAGTATCTCAGCTGGAGACTGTGCCACTGAATCTCCAAGACTTCTCTCTGAAATACAGTTCAATAAATCCATGTTAAAGATATAGAATATGTGTGTGCTCCTATGTGAATAATGCGAGTATTTGAATTGAACCCAAGCCGTACATACACACCTATCAGAATCAGCAGAAGAGCTGTAGTGAGAACACTGCGCTGCTGATTTCCTCGCCCCATGCTCGGTGCCTGTGTGAGTGCAGAATGAGGAGAGCTCAAGAACTGCAGTGTTGGAAGATGAGACAGAAGCTGCACACGTGACCGATGATGCAGGTGAGAACTATTCCACACTGGAGTGTTCACTGGAGACATGATGATATGAAACGACACGAGTGATGTGTACTTGAAGCAGCTGCAGGGTGAAGCAGGAATACTTTATCAAATCATACCGCTATTTGTAATTAGTAGAATGGTAATCAAATGTCATTGTGTTGATTGTGTGAGTCCAGCTCCATGCGGTACTAATTTTGATCACAATCTGATCCACTCTGAGTGACGTCACGCTTTATTTATATTTGGCATCCCGACCTTGAGATTAAGCCATATTTACTAAACTCTTAAATATGTCAATTTAACATATCAAACAACACAAATAATCAGAATTGAAAAGTTAACAATAATTCTCTTTTTTTCTTTTCTCTCATCACCTGATGATTTAATAGCACTTCCTGTCTGTGGAACATTGTGATACAGGAAAGAACAATATTTATTTTTAGTTCTTTATATCGTTGTTTTTGAGGACAGGTAAGTATTCAAGTGACCAGATAACAGCTCATCACACAGACAAGTCCATTGGCTGCAGTGCGAGTGAGGGTCCAGCCTCACAACATTGAATGAGAGGATCAATGCATTATTGTTGTATTGATACAGCTTGTCTGCTCTTCTGTGAATGTTTTCCACACTGCATTGCAAAGGGCCATGTCCCCCTGCATATATTATCTATAACAAAAACATTGTCAATGTAAAAAAAAAAAACAAGTTAGAAAAACGCAGCAGTCGTTTAAAGTGGTGATATCAAACACAAAAACCCAAGTTAGGAGAAGCAATTGGGGCAACCTTGTCAAGCATCAAGCAAATAGGCACAATTGGAAAGGTGCTGGGGCCCAACATTCACACAATTCTTGCTTCTAACCTGGCGCCTTTTTTTGATCGCTTCGCTCCACTTGAAATGCTCTTTGTATGACTTGCAGTGACTGAGACACATACACTGAGACACACACTCTGAGACATACAAACACACACACACACACACACACACACACACACAGTCCCAGTGTGTGTGAGTGTGTCTCAGTCACTTCAAGTCATACAAAGAGCATTTCAAGTGGAGTGATAAAAAGTGGAGCGAAGCGATCAAAAAAAGGTGCCGAGTTAGAAGCAACAATTGTGTGAATCTTGGGCCCCAGCACCTTTCCAATTGTGCCTATTTGCTTGATGCTTGACAAGGTTGCCCCAATTGCTTCTCCTAACTTGGGCTTTTGTGTTTGATATCACCACTTTAAACGGCTGTTGCGTTTTTCTAACTTGTTTTTTTACATTGACAATGTTTTTGTTATAGATATCACTTCTTTTTTTACTTCAAATAATAAATAAAGCGAGGGAAAGATATTTGAGAATTTTTGCCCATTCTTCTTTGCAAAATTGCTCAGGCTCCGTCAAGTTGGATGGGGACCTTTGGTGAACAGCAATTTTCAACTCTTTTCACATGTTCTGAATTGGATTGAGGTCCAGGCTTTGACTGGGCCACTCCAGGACATTGACCTTTAGGTGTGTCATAGCAAAGGGGGTGAATACTTATGCAATCAATTATTTTCTGTTTTATATTTGTAATTAATTTAGAACAATTTGTAGATTTTATTTATCACTTAGACATTATGGACTTTTTTGTGTTTAACAGTGGCAAAAACTCCTAATTAAATCCATTTTGATTCCATGTTGTAACACAATGAAATGTGGAAAAGTCCAAGGGGGGTGAATACTTTTGAGAGCCACTGTATATAAGGGACTTTGACTGTGTTGAAAGTGTAAAGATGTTATTATTTTGGTTGCAAATGTACATCCATCAGTGGTAAAAAAAACAATATGTATATTTTGGTTACTTGATTTTTATGCAGTTACAAAAGTAAAATGTTATGATGGTTAAAAATGTACATATGAATGTCAGTGCTAAAGGGCAGTATACTAAGAGATACTGCAATTGGTAGAATGCAGAAAATCCCTGAAGTTGTTCACCGAATCTTCAGTGCCAATACAATTCATACATTTACTTCATCAATCCAGGGAAGAAATGTGTAATATCCATCTTGCAGTGAAGAGTCATAGAAGCGTCCACTTTCTTGAAAACTTTCCCACAACGTGGTGTGAGAAACAAGGTTGTTTTCATAACAAATCCAACAAAACAATTTTTATTATTATTTATTTCTTAGCAGAAACCCTTATCCAGGGCGACTTAGTCGTAAACAAATACATTTCAAGAATCACAGTACAAGTATTAATACAATTAAGAGCAAGATAAAATACAATGACTTCGGTTCTAGCAAGTACAAGTATATATACATCATATATGACAAAATATGATTCAATAATGGAGCAGATAAGCGTCAGTGATAGTTAGATCAGGATATCATTAAGTACAAAATACTACAGATTAAATAACACTTGTGACAGATTACAGTACTCAAATATAGGATTAAATGCAGTAAAATAGGGAGCAGATAAGAGCAAGTAAAGCGCATTAAGGAAGATTGATAAATTGTCCAGAGGGAAAAGAGGAGTTCTACAGGTGCTGTCTGAAGAGGTGAGTCTTGAGGAGGCGCCGGAAGGTTGTCAGTCCTGACATCTGTAGGAAGGTCATTCCACCACTGCGGGGGGAGGGTGGAGAAGGAGCAGGCTCTGGAGGCAGGGGAGAGTAGAGTATGTAGAGCCTTCTAGTGCAGGAGGAGCGGAGATGTTGAGTGGGGGGTGTAGGGAGAGATGAGGGTCTGGAGGTAGCTGGGTGCAGTCTGGTCAAGGCATCTATAAGCGAGTACAAGAGTCTTGAACTGGATGCGAGCGGTGATCAGGAGCCAGTGGAGTGAGCAGAGCAGTGAAGTTGCATAGGAGAAGCGAGGCAGAAAGAACACCAGACGAGCAGCGGAGTTCTGGATGAGCTGGAGTGGACAGGTGGCAGACGTCTAGACGGGATAGTACCAGGGCCTGGACCAGGAGCTGGGTGGCGTAGTTGGTGAGGAAGGGTCGGATTCTTCGTATGTTTCTCAGGAAGAAATCGGCAAGTGCGTGCCAGAGTGGAGGTGTGCTGGGAATAAGAGAGGCAGGGGCCCAGGGTGACTCCGAGGTTCTTAGCTGAGGAGGAAGGAGAGAGTGTGGTAGATTCCAGAGGAATGGAGATAGAGAGATCAGAGGGGGAGGGAAAGAAAAGGAGGTCAAATTTAGAGAGGTTGAGTTTGAGATGATGCGTGTGCATCCAGGAGGAGATAGCAGACAGACAGGTAGAGTGGAGTCACGGGGAGGAGAGGAAAATCTGAGCATCATCAGCATAGAAATGGTATGAGAAACCATAGGATGCGATGAGGGTGCCCAGAGAGCGGGTGGAGAGAGAGAGAACAGGAGAGAACCCAAGACTTGACCCTATGGGGGACTCCTGTTGAGAGAGGATGAGGTGTGGAGATTGCTCCACGCCAGGTTACCTGGTAAGTGCGATTGGAGAGGTAGGAGGAGAACCAGGCCAGAGCAGTGCCAGAGATTCCCAGGTCAGCGAGAGAGGATAGTAGAATAGAGTGATCAACAGTGTCAAAGGCAGCAGAGAGGTCAAGGAGAATTAGGACAGAGGAGAGAGAGGCAGTTCGGGCAGAGTTTAGTGAGTTAGTGACAGACAGGAGGGCGATTTCAGTGGAGTGAGCAGAGCAGAAACCAAATTGGAGAGGGTAGAGCAGAGAGTGGTTGGACAGGAAAGCAGAGAGATGGTGGTGTACAGCTCGCTCGAGGGTTTTGGAGAGGAAGGATAGGAGGGAGACAGGATGGTAGCTCTAGAGGGAGGTGGGGTCGAGGGTAGGTTTTTTGAGGAGCGGAGTGTTTGAAGGCAGAGGGAAAGAGACCAGAATGGAGCGAGGTGTTGAGAAGGGAGGAGATAAAGGGAAGTAGAGCAGGAGGAGATAAAGGGAAGTAGAGCAGCGCGCATGCTCATACCAGATAACACACAGCGGTGAGCAAACAAGAAAAACATAACGGTACAGCGTTTTGTGGCTTACATTGTTACCTCAATTCTTTCTGGTGCATTTACACACCGCTGTACTTCTAAGTTATTTCGTTTTGCCGCTGAACATGGTCAAAACAGCAAAACTCTTGGTGCTCTATAGAGAGTCTCGGCAGTTCCGCCAAGGTTTTCTAACTTGTACGAGGAACTACCGTTCCTCTCAATTTCAAATGTATTCTCACAAGCAACAATAGCAGTAGTTTCACTGTCATGCCTGTAGGGGTCAGGATTGTCTTCAAAGAGAAGTGTCAAAGATGTTATTGCATGCTGATTTGGTTGAATGAAGAGTGAAGAAAAAATAACTTGACAAAATAACTTCCACAAAAACAACCCCTCCACTACAACAGAAAAAAAAGAAGAAAAAAATCATCAGTGTTGACAATAAGATTGAAGTGTTTGTTCTCTTTATTTACTGGTACAGCACATTCTATTTGTGTGAATCCATTGTGATGTGGTAAGCCATGATATATGGTTTCTTGCTCTTGTTATTCTTAGAACTAAGATCACAAGTCAGGGAATGATTGAGGTGGAGCGTTTGCAGAGTGTTCAGCTCAGGGGTGTGTTCAGTGGAGTCTTCACATCCGGTGCCTTCACAGCACTTTGATACGTTAATGAAGTCCTGTATCAAACACGTGTTTATTATATTATAATGTTCATTGTGGTTCACCATAACCTGCTCTCTTATTCCAATTCTATGAACAGGGAACACATTTCAAAAGAGTGCAGAGAAGAAAGTGAATCAAAATGCAAACGGTTTGCCTGCACTGAAACCACTTCCTTTATAATGGACTCATGCCAATGATAGTGTGTGGAAGCAGTTCAACACGACTTTCTTTCATCTTTTACCAGGTAATGGGCCTGTGCCAGTTAGTGCTGAGAGAGTTTTTGTACAGCATCCCAATGAGTTTTCACACTGTGCTATCCTCAGAGCACAGTGATAGATTGCTGTGTCGCTCAGAGCAAGTTTGAAAATGGTGATTGTAGTAGAAGAGCTGTCTGCTGTAGAAGTAAACCGGCTTTTAGCAAAATCTGCAGTGTGAGAATATCTTCTCTGTGAGCGGGCTCCTTTATACAGTATGTATTCCAGGGCTCTGTTTGAGTTCTGCCGATACCAGTAGAGAACAATATCGTTGCTACTTGCAGTATAAGAGCAGCTGAGCGTTACTGACTCTCCTTCTGTTCTGGACTCTGCTGTCTGTTGAGGACGGATGGAATCCCCGCTTGTCATGACTGAACATTGAGGAAGAAAAAGAACATTTAATAGTTAGAAATAATAATAATAATAATAATAATAATAATAATAATAATAATAATAATAATCATCATCTTTCTTGTTGTGTTGAAAATACCTGGCAGGATAATAAACATACACATGATTAATGGATCCATTTTAGCTCAGTGCTGATTTCTTTAACAACAGAATAGAAAGGTTCTGTATCTGTGTTGATTCTGGTGCTTTTCTCTTCACAATGCTGCTCTGGAATATTCTGCTCAGAGGTTTTGAACTTCAAATGTCTGTAACCAATCAGCAAAGATAAACAGACACATGTGATGTAAATGTGATTGTGTAAATGTATACATGTAACTCTGCGGTTCATAGTTGTGGTTACCATCTTGTTTTATCAACACCTTCATTAGCAGTTAACTGGAAGCAAGTCAAAGAGGTTTCAATTCTTCATTGACTAACTGCAGTCGCCCTACCCACTTTCCAATGAACCTTCCCAGAACTCAGGAAATCCAGCCCTCACCACATTATAATGTGCACTGCGGTTCCCCTTCTACACAGAAGAGCTGTCACTGGAAATGCCATCAGCATTGTAATCTCTAGCCTCTGTACACTCCAGGGTTTTTGTATGGGTAGGGCGCTGCTTTGTAACACAGTGCTGGTTCTATTGCACAGTAGTAGATGGCAGCATCAGAAACTGAAGGCTGTATTGTCAGGGAGCCAGTTTTAGATGAGGTATCTACTGCTGGTTTATATTTCCCAGAATCGTCTCCATGCGTTCCTGAGCCGCAGGCTTTGCTGGTGTATTTTAAACCCTGGTTAGGAGCTTGTTTGTACCATTGCATTGTATTAAAGCTGCTTGTCTGATAGTGACAGTTTATCTGAACTGATTCTCCTTCTGAAATTTGTGAATCAGGGCTTTGAGTCACCTGGTCTTCACTGTGTGCTCCTGAATCAAAATAACACAAAATAAAAACCACAGATAAACAAATCATAAACACACAAACACACTAAGAAGCAAAGTGATGATCATGGCTTTTTCAGAATACACACCTGATAAAATCAAGCACAGAATGACACATTTCAATCTTGTCATTGTAGTAATCCAGTGTGTTAATTTGAAGAGAGAAACACAAGTGGATGAATATGCACCTTTCTCTTCATACCAATCTACCCTTGAGATCACGTGCATTCATTCACAGAGATGTTTGTCACAGCTATTTCCTGTTCTTTAAAATATATGTGCTGTGACATGTTCTGGTAACAAAGTAACCACCTCACTTGTTATAGCTTAAGCTGATCATTGTAGTGATCATGAATCTGTAATGCTTTTCAAAATGCATCTCATTTAATGGCACAGATGTCACTACAATGTGTGGCAAAGTGGTTTATTGAGAACAGGTGCAGGGGTGATGCAGTGCGTGAAAGAAGCACACAGAGATAATTGTAATCCAGTTTTAGAAATGTTTTTATTTTATTTCCAGGTCTGGTGTCCAAACAATAGTTCCCCGGCGGTACACACCAATGTGTACAGCATGGGGTATATAACAAGAACAGACTGTCCCAAATTATAAACAATATCCATCCCATGATTGATGATTGAGATCAAAATCAAGGGCATTTTACTGCATGTCATTGAACAGCACAGATGTCACTACACTGGTATATATCATGTATGGCACAGTGTATTCTAGATGGGAACTGGGGGTTCAAAGTTCTGAGTGATGTTTACAATAGAAATACAAAAGAACACAATGCCAGGAGTGTGTATACTGTGGATGAATCCTCTCACAAGCCACTGCCCTGAGGTGAGGTGCAGTTACAACGCTAGGGTTTGTGAGTTTAGACACAACCCAGTTAGTGTGATGCAGGAGTTGTGCAGCATTTACATCGTAGCTGAAAGATGAGTGTAATCGTGCCTCCTACAGTATCTGCTGGGTAATGGTGTTTAATCTTAATCACACTGCACCACCTGCTGGTAAAACATCATTTTCAATGCCAAGATCCTGACTCAAAGTTACATTATATAACATAAGGTCCATGTGCAGCTGAGTTGTGCTGCCCCTGAGAGCAGGATATTGTGCAGGCGTCTCCACTCCCTCTCTCACTGTGCTCTCACTGCACAATAATACACAGCTTCACAATCCAGCAGCTCAACAGCACTGATGGTTAGAGTGCTGGAGAGCTTCTCTTTATTCACAGTCATGCTGAATCGTCCCGAGGTTTCAGTTGTAAAGTAAGCAGACAGTATGATGTCAAGACTTTGACCATGTTGCCGTTTATACCACTGCATGCTGTTGTAGTTAGAAACACTGTGATTGCAATTCATTTCAGCTCTCCCTCCTTCAGTTGAATAAACATGTGGAGTCTGATGAATCTGTGAACTTCCATAGACAACTGTAAGTTAACAAGATATATAATTATTATTTTGTTCATGAATGATAATGACATTGAAAACCTGTTTGTTCTCAAGTGTGTTTGTGAATATCACTCACCAAGACACAAGCAAAGCTGAAGAAAAGTTCCACACGTGTTCCTCATTCTTGAATTGTTCCATCCACAAGTAGAAATGCTTCTGACAGACAGACAGCCTGAGCTGTGGGTGGAGCCCTGCACAATGTCACGTCAGAATAAGGCTCTGATTGGTTGATCTGTCTGAAGCACATTAACCACTGGTTTAAAGCTACTGAAAGTCAGCAACATAATATCAATAGTTAGAACATACCTGTACTGTAATAGTGCCGAACATCCTTCTAATCTTGAAGCACTTCCTCACTTCATCTCATGACAGTGGACTCACTGGTTTATGGACTCCTGCTGGGCTGGTCTTTGTACTGCAGGGTACGGTATCTCACCAACATAGAGCTTCTGGGTCTACACAGGGGAATGGCTTGGTAGTGGGGTCACAAGAGACACTGTATATGTATAGAAAGAAAGAAAGGAAGAAAACTTTTTTCATTTTCTGTACATTGGGGCTGATATAAGGATAAGTGTAGTGCAAACAATTGCAGCTTCAAAATTCATATTGCTTAACACTCAACACTCACAAATAATGAACTGCAATCATGATAATGAGGGTCGCAATGAGCACCGCCTTACAGCCCAGAGCTGAGGTGAGTTTCAAGTACAGAGAGCAGTAAGCACTGTATGAGATTTGTGGAGCAAGAAAATCAAACCAGACAAAAAATATACAGTATATGTCAGAGGAAGGGCAGCAAAATCCTCTTGGCGTACAGAAAATAAAGGTTTTCTGGGGAGGAGCTGGTAGTCCTTAAGGCTGAGGTCAATCAGCATGAAATTGAACTATTTGGAAAAGCCTCAGCCAACAGCAGTTATGCTACCAATGCTGTCAGTGTTACCAGGAGGACAGTCAACCAGGTGATGAAAAGGTAAAATTTAGCTATTAGGTCTAGGATGAGTGAGACGGTAACGCCACCGCAAAGTGACCCTAGGTTTGAATATGCGGGCCTCTTCTGTCTTGCTCTTCTCTGAACGTGTTCCTGCCTGTTCTCAAAAAGAGCCAAGCGTCACCGCATCAGGAAGTGCAAACACCAGCCATCCTGAGGCCAGTGACAGGTCTCTGCAGGTGTGTGCTTTTATACAGCTCTTAATTACTTGCTTCTACATGGTTTACACCTTGTAAGAGGATGTTTTTGGAGGGTCAGCAATTGCCCGAGTGCAAGGCAGAATCCTTACATCTCATTATAATGTTTGCACCCGCTTAGTATTCCAGATCCCTGCCCAATTCCATGCTTGTTTCTTCATTTGAATGCATTTCAATATCATTTTGTCTGCAATATGTGTCTTTTGCAGCCACAAATCACTTTGCATTTATCCTTACATCTACCCCTTTATGTCCTATGTTTGGATATACCCACATCTTTTGGGAAATTCATAAAAAAATGTTACTGATAATTAATGCACCATAGTTATAATTTGTACTTCATGAAAAGGTGTTTTTTTATATACTTGAAATTCTGCACTATGCTCAAGCTTCTTTCATTCACTTCTCCAACTATTAAGGTTAAACACAATTTCTGTTTAATAAGCATGGTTATATAACGTTATGATGCAATGTATATTTATTTGAATTTATTTTAAGAGTTTACATTCATTTAAAATATTTTACATTAAAGAGTAAAAGCTATCTAATGAACACATGTTGATTTGAAATTGCAGGGGGTCAATATGACCCGAAACATACCAGCTGTACCTACATTCTGAACATACTAGGAGGGTTCAATAGATTCACATTGAGTGCTTTCAGCAGGGAGCTGCGCTGGTCGCTGTTCATAAGAACATAAGAACATAAGAACGTTTACAAACGAGAGGAGGCCATTCGGCCCATCTTGCTTGTTTGGTTGTTAGTAGCTTATTGATCCCAGAATCTCACCAAGCAGCTTCTTGAAGGATTCCAGGGTGTCAGCTTCAACAACATTACTGGGGAGTTGGTTCCAGACCCTCACAATTCTCTGTGTAAAAAAGTGCCTCCTATTTTCTGTTCTGGGACTGAACTGGTCTGACATGGAACTGCATTGGGCTTAAGGGATGTATCTCTGAATGTATTTCACATTCTGTGCTATTAATGTATTGTCATCTCCGTATTGCCAGGTATGTGCCTTGTTGTTTAATGAGGGAAGCATTGTCTGTGAATATTGAGCTTCAAACACTGACAATTCATTCTCCTTCACTACCCCCTAGTGGGGTTTCATAAGAATTGCAAGGAAACAGAGACTCTTAAGTTTGAGCCACTGAGTCTCTTTGAATCATTTCTAAAATAAGAAGTCAGACAGATAAGTTAATTCATGAGATAAAATAGACAAGATATGGATTTTAAGTAAATAAATACACAAAAAGATATGATAAGCAATGTATTTTTGCACTCTACATACAGGTAGTGGACAAACAAATGAAAACCCCAATGTGAAGTCACTTAACAGGGCGTTGGGCCACTATGGTATCCCGCTCTGTGGAGTTCTCGGTGGACCGTTTTTGATGAAACTGGCTGCTCGCGCCCCAGGTTGAAATTTGAAGTCAACTGATCTGCAGTTGCTCACCTGTTTTGCCTTGCGCTTCAATTTAATGCACGGATATCACGATCCTGGAGTATGCGCTTCCGCCCACTGTTGCCCTTTACTGATGATGTCTTTCCCTCGGAGTTCCATGCCGACATCACCTTCGACACCATTGCTCGTGAAACTTCAACAAGTTGAGCTGTCTTGGTCACTGAAGCTCCTGCCAAACGCGCCCCAACAATCACCCCTTTTTCAAAGTCACTGAGGTCTCCTCTTGCAGCCATAATTATAGGCAACCAGGCCTGTACAGCATTTTTATACATGACCCTAAGCATGCTGGGATGTTATTTGCTTAACGCATGAGCCACACCTGTGTGGAAGCCCTTGCTTTCAATATACTTGGTGTCCCTCATTTACCCAGGTGTTTCCATTTATTTATTTTTTTGTCCACTACCTGTATTTGGATAGTAAACTATTTTATTTTTCTGGTTCTAATTAAATGTCAAGTATGTAGTAAAAATGCTTTAAAGACAACACATCCAGTAACACGGAATGCATTGTAAATGCATGTTGTCACAAGGATTGCTTTATTGTATAAGGGTGTATTTGTAGATCTGTTAAGTGCGTGACCTACATATTCTTAAACAAACAAGTAGCAAAATAAATACAGTGCATTTTATATCTCGTTTCCAGTCAAGCCAACTCGAGTGCTCTCAAGTGAATGAATTTTCTAAATATATATTGGAAGACTGGAGGTTTTCTTATTGCTGTTTGTGTTTCTTTGTTAAGATTGTTTAACCAATCCACTGCAGGGCGGCCGACCTGTTTATTTATTGTTGTATTTTATTAGAACATGTGCTTTTAACTATCTTGCCTATTTATTTTTGTTCATTAAATGTTGTACACTGTTTTAATTATATGGGTGGTTTATTTTATTGGTTTATTTGATTATTTTATGTTACACAAGATGTATAGCTTTATTTATTTATTTGAGTGATTTCTGTGGCACTAGAATTATTTTTCTTGTTTGCATTTTCCCTGTGGGTTGGACAGAGCTGCGTCTCCAGCCACCCACCCCTTGTGGTACAGCTGTGACTGAAATAAAACCAAGGTTTACCTGTATACCCATAAACCCTGTGTCTTGGAATTCATTGAAGGGATATTGTGACAACCAACCTGTTTTCCAGAAGAGTCTGTGATGGTGTGTGTAATACATATAGATAACTTGTGTACCTGGGTTATAATATTTCCCATGTTTAGTTGCTATAGCCCTTGTCTTATTGGCTAGGTGTTACAACTGTTTTACATACCATTTTATAAAGTTAGACATTCATCAAATCGTTGTTTTTAAATTAGAAGTTTAAGCCAGTGTTATATGTTGTAATATCTATTAGTAGTACACGGCGAGACTATAGCAGGTTGCCAGAGGAATTGCCAGCAGGTACAAAAGAACGTGTGCTGTTTTATCCGGGGTAGTTTCTACACAGAACACAGGCTGACTGCGATCTTCACCAAATACTCCAGGAACGTCCATAGATACTGTAATTATTATTCTCTGTTCTCATTCATAGAATAACTACAGTACTCTACGGGAGTCCATGGTGTATCGTTTATGTGCTGAATGCTTGCTGTATCCTCTATACATTCAGTACAGTCACTGATGCCCGAGCAGTTATAAAGTACGGTAACATCAGTAGAAAATAACATCAAATTCAAATGAGCAAAATAAAGAATACAGTAAATAATTACATTTAATCTGTAAGATCAATCTACACCTTGTTAAGAGGTTGATTGGTCCCTGTATTAAGGCAGGTGAGTTACTTTGCTTCGGAGCTGCGGTCTGTGTCTGGCGCAAAAGAGTGCGCTCCGTGCTGGACCTTGGTGGAATGTCCTCCTGAGAATAGTCACTGAGTATGAGCTGAGGGGCTTGATTGGGATCCTGAATGTACCAGAAGAGATATGAAGCAGTGCCGTCATAATTACAACGTATAGTGGTGTTCTCTGTTTCTTTAACGAGGGTTGAATTAGAAGTTTGAGTCACTGTATCTCCCTGGATCATTTCTAAAAGAGGAGACAGAAAGATAATCACTGTGAAATTAGAATGAAATAGACTGCAGGTACAAGCTTCCTTACAGTAAATAGAGTGATAAATAAACAACCTCTACATGCTGTAACAGACTACAGATAAAGTAACATGAAAGCATTGCAAAATCCGGTCAAAATGTGTGTCTAATATGAAATGCAATATTTATGCTGTATGACGGAACAGGCGTTAGATAAAGTAACACTAATTGTGTCTAATTGTGTAACAGTTTATTTACCTATGATTAAACACAGAAGTATCAAAGTAAAAACAGCGCATTCCTGTTCCATTGTCAAAACTTTCAAACGACAAACCTCCCTCCAGCGTCTTTTCAATCTGCAGCTGAAACTGTGAAGAATGCGTTTCTATTGCAGTGATGTCATGAAACCAGTGCCCCGCCCCCTACATAGTGCACGCCTGTATTGCGTCATCACTCTGTTTCGTTCACGTTTAGTCTGTTCAGTCTCAGAATGCAATAAAATGTCCTTCTGATCAGTTGAATATGTCTATAAAATACACGAGCTTTCGAGACCACAGTGGAAACTGAAGTTAAAGAAAGATCCTCGTTCAGGTTAGTTCAGTCAGTCAGTTAAAAAGAACACAACTCCCATACAAAGGAATGTGTAAAACAACATTGTATCACAGAGGTGTTGTCATAGCATTCTATTGTAATGAGGACCATTGCTTTCAATTGGATTGGAAATATTGTACTCACATTTACATTGAAGTGTGTAACGTTTATTTTTTTATGTCAGGATAATCTATAAATTATGAAAGTCATTTTTTTTTATAGATTAGCAAAAACTAAACTAAAACAAATGTATTTAAAAATAAAAAGGTCTTGTTTTTATTCTGAGATATGGTTGATGTCGGATCCCTAATTGTTGTTAGATAATAAGAGCTGAACCTAATTGTCTGCTTCTAGTTCCATGCTACTTGTTTATATTATTATTATGTATTTCTTAGCAGACACCCTTATCCAGGGCAACTTACAATTGTTGCAACATATCACATTATTTTTACATACACTTGCCCATTTATACAGTTGGGTTTTTATTGGAACAATCTGGGTAAAGTACCTTGCTCAAGGGTGCAGCAGCAGTATGCCCCATGTGAGATTGAACCCACGATCCTCTGGTCAAGAGTCCAGAGCCCTAACCACTACTCCACACTGCTACCCCTTGTATAAATAGCAAAGCTACCGTATTTCTTAATAGTGTGAGTTTAAGCTGGATATAGAGAGAAGATGAGATGCTGTTGTATAGAGCTCAACCAGCGCAGGTTCGTTAAATGAACTCTTATCTCGTACATTGTATGAAGGCGCCCATGAGTATGTGTAGCAGTAGATTCTTCTCCATTGTGCGCGGGGCTCCCAGTCTGTGCTCTGCGCTCTGCACAGGAAGTGATGTGCTGCTTGTTGCTGTGGTTTATACCCTGCAGGTGTCTGTGCAGCAGGTGGGGTGTGCCCGTGGATATTGAGGCTATATACAGTACAATACATGTTGATGTGCAGGGGGATAGTTACCAGCACATACAGATTCATGTGTGCTGTTTTCTCTAGTAGAGTGCAGGGGGATAGTTACCAGCAGGTACAGATTCATGTGTGCTGTTTTCTCTAGTAGAGTGCAGGGGGATAGTTACCAGCAGGTACAGATTCATGTGTGCTGTTTTCTCTAGTAGAGTGCAGGGGGATAGTTACCAGCAGGTACAGATTCATGTGTGCTGTTTTCTCTAGTAGAGTGCAGGGGGATAGTTACCAGCAGGTACAGATTCATGTGTGCTGTTTTCTAGTAGAGTGCAGGGGATAGTTACCAGCAGGTACAGATTCATGTGTGCTGTTTTCTCTAGTAGAGTGCAGGGGGATAGTTACCAGCAGGTACAGATTCATGTGTGCTGTTTTCTCTAGTAGAGTGCAGGGGGATAGTTACCAGCAGGTACAGATTCATGTGTGCTGTTTTCTCTAGTAGAGTGCAGGGGGATAGTTACCAGCAGGTACAGATTCATGTTTGCTGTTTTCTCTAGTAGCTTCTACACAGAACACAGGCTGCACTGCCATCTTCACTAGAGAGACTCACTCGGCAGGCAGCAGGAGGTTTTTGTATGAAGTGATATTGAGACTCTCACAGTGTGGGCCTCAGAGCACAGAAGTACGTGGCAGAGTCAGACAGCACAGCCGCAGTGATATTCAGATGAAAGGTCTTCTTTGTCTTGTCATGAGATGCAGAGAAACGATTTCGAAACCTTGGTGGAATGTCCTCCTGCTTAGAATATTTATTCAGTATGAGCTGTGGGGCTTGATTGGGATCCTGAATGTACCAGAAGAGACCGTTAGCTACTGCTGTTTCATACAAGCACTGAATAATGGAGCTCTCTCTCTGTTTAAGAACAATTGAATTTGAATGTTGAGTCACTGAGTCTGCTTGAGTCATTTCTAAAAAAAAATACAAACCAAGAATGAATAAGATTTTATGCAAGCAAACTTACAAACATATAAAACACGACATGATAGCATACACCTATAGATAATGTGAACTCCCTTCTATAATGTCAATGACTTGAACTCACTTTGGATTTTTCAATAACCAATTGCAACCAATTGCACTGTTTACTGTATAATATAAATCACTATTTATGTTTGCAATTTTTCCTAACCTATAAGACTTTAAATTTTAAGTTTTTAAAAAAGGGAGACAGTCTCGCATTTTACTTGTACGATATCGTATAATAGACTGACACACGTGTTTGACAAATTGCATAACCAGTATGTATACATGGACCTACTTATGCTTAAACAGAACAGCAGCACAGTAACCCAAGTACGTTCTTGTTCCATTCTCAACACGACAAACCTCCCTCTGCTGTCTGGTGCAATCTGAAGCTGGAACTGTGAACCATGTGTTTCTATAGAGGCGATGTCATGGAAACCAGAGCCCCTCCCCTACACCGTGTAGTTGCTGTCCTCCATTGCCACCTGGTGGTTGTTCGGTTCATCTGCATTCGGATATGTTGGCTGCGCTTTGCAATTCAGATTTTGTGCAGGTTGATTTTAAGGGCCCTATTCTCACTTGGTTTACGCGTTATTTACGCACTGGAAGAAGGGCTTAAACCAGATGAGAACAGGGCCCTGAATGAATTACTGAGCGCATCAGTGCTCAGTAGTACCTCGCATATTCTGTAGAGGGCGTGTTGAAGTGACAATGGGCTGCATTCATCAATGTGTAGGTTTCTTTTTCGAACAGTGCAAGCGATTCATAATTTTTTTCTTTTTCAAAAACCGAGATGCAGAAAGTCATTTTCTCATCAATCAATTATCTCTGGGAAGGGTTTTGGAAAACTCCTGTGAAAATATGTCATGGAAAAGTTTCCATTAAAATGTACTAAACAATGATGAATCACAGCTAACTACAAATTGGCAGAGTTAATGATGTGTAAACTAGGAAAAATGTGTTTTTTTTTAGCAATTTCTTTGGTGTTTTGAAAACCTTCGGTATCATAAACCTTCCGAATGTTGGGTTGGACACATTGATGAATAGAGCTCACTGTGCTGACCTGTGTGAGAGGTGCAGTGAGCAGGGTCCTGCTGAATCAAGGTACCTGGTACATGCAATACTTTTCCATTCAGCCATTCGTTCAATTCAATCTCTACGATATGGTTAAATAAAGGTTTGTATTGTCGATACTTGATCAAATTCAATGCGGATAGATTTGATGCTGTCCACGGTCCTGAATGTTTATCTCTGTTTATTGATCTTTACAAGGCCTTTGATACGGTTTATCATGAATTACTTAATAAAAGATTATTGTGTGCTGGTATTGGATTGCAAGCAGCTGGATGGTTTCAAAATTACTTTACTAACAGATCACAGATTGTCAAACATGCAGATATGATGTCAAATCCTGTTTTGTTAATAAGGGTGTTCCTGAAGTATCTATTCTTGGCCCGTTATTGTTTATCTTTTATATTAATAACATCAGTGATAACATTAAACACCGTAAGAACCATATTTATGCAGATGATACTATTTTATACTCATGTAATCCTTCCCCTTCCTTGGCAATAAATACAGGCTGATTCTGATTCCATTCAACAAGCCTTAATTAATTTAAAGCTTCTTTTAAATTCTAGTAAGACAAAAGCTATGGTATTTTCTACAACAAGGACAAATGCTACTAAAGAATTATCTTTAGTTACTTTAGATAACAAAGTTATTGAGATAGTTGATACCTATAAGTATCTGGTTGGATAGCAATCTAGATTTTAAGGTCCATATTGATAATCTTGCAAAAAAATTGAAATTCATGATAGGCTTCTTTATAGATTCCGATCTTGTTTTTCTGTAGTTACAAAAAAAGGCTAATTGTTTGTATATTCTTACCACAAATTGATTATGGGGACACAGTCTATAGGTTTGCATCGCCCTTACATTAAGCAAACTGGATCCTATATATCATGCAGTCTTGAGATATATTACAAATTCAAGTTACAGGACTCATCATTGTGTGCTATACAGTTTGGTTGGCTGGACCTCCTTGACTTTGCGAATGTTGAAGCACTGGTATATTCTGTTATTTAAGGCTATTCTTTGTAAATTACCTCCATATAAATGAATATTTTATAGTCACTTTTTGTAACTACAATATTAGATTGCATACAATGTTTTGAATTTTACAGTTCCTAAAGTGCTTACAGAGGCTGCTATAAAATCATTTGCCTATTCTGCTCCTTGGTCTTGGAATGATTTACAATCTAAACTCAAGCTGCAGTCCAGAATACCTTTACTACAGTTTAAGAGTAAGCTGCACGATGATCTGCTTGAGAGTTATGCATGTTTTAAGTAGTTGAGTAGACTTGTTACTGTTTGTTACTATTTGATAGTTGACTGTATTATTATGAATTGTTTGTGTCTTAAGTATTTTATTTTTGTATCTGTGTTTTTGTACCATGTTTTATTGTGTTGCTGCTGTCTTTCTTGGCCAGGTAGCACTTGTAAAAGAGATTGTAATCTCAATGTGCTTACCTAGTAAAATAAAGGTAAAAAAAAGAAAAAAACAAATTCAATGTGGATAAAGTTGACGCTGTCCGCGGTTCTGAATGTGTCAGATACGAAACACAAATGAAAAGTGACTCTGAATTGAATGCATTCTTTGCTAATTTGTTGTCATGGTATATTGACTGAGTTTATCAAGCAGTCTACAGAACAATGTGTGCTGTTTAATGCGGGTAGTTTCTAAACACAATACAGGACAGTGTAAAGGGATTTATTAAGCATATTGTTCTTTTAAGACCGAGTTATTATATCTGCTTGTGACATTTCTAATGAAAAACAAGAAACAAACATCAGAGGAACACAAACAACGTTTATTCAATAAAGATGTATTTGTTTATTTATGTATTGCTTATAACCTAGCAGTGCTGTTTGATATGAAAGGACCAACAGCACATTGTAATGCGGCTTGTAATGTTAATCAAAGCTCTCAAATCTGGAAGAAGACTCCAAGCAGTGCTGTTTGACAAAACACACAGTGAACTTCTAAACTACACAACAACACTATAGCAACACGCTAAACAATACATACAATTAATACATACAAATAACATAAATAATAGAAAAATACATGTAACTTACGAAATAAGACATTCTTTTTATTGCAGTGTAGTTTTATCAAAGATTCACTGTAATCGGATTGCTTTTTTAAGCTTCTCGCTCTCTTATATATCATAGTAATAACATACTGTACATACACATTGTAACTGAGATGTTTAAACCGCAACAGCACAAATAAAACAGACATGTGATGTTGTCTGTGTGTTTTTCCAGTGAAGGGGTTAATTAGTGCGCACTGAATGCGCTGTGTTATTGTAGAAGGCAGTAATGTAAAGACAGCACCGTGGTACTCAGCGCACACAGGTACACTGCAGAATCACACAGCTGCGTGTTCACGATTGTTAAACTAGTCATCTTCTGCGATGTGTCCAACTGACTGGAAAACCTGCCCTCAATTTCATCTGATCGGAGTTCATCAGTGGAACCTTTCATGCGATGAAGCAGATATCGAGGGGAGCTCCCTGGAGTCTGCTTGTACCAGAACAGATATTCATTGCTAGTGCTACTGCTCAGGGAGTAAGTGCACAATATCGTCGTGTCGCTGCTAACTTTAGAGGTAATCGTGTCATTGAGTTGATTAATTTCATCTCCACGACTGCAATCTGTAAAATAAAAAAATAGAGTTATGCACGATGTGGTAACTGCTGCTGAATCCACGAAATTGTTATCACAATAAAAAAATACATTTTACCAAAGGTTAAATAGAAGACTGCAGTGAGAAGACGTGCATACAACATGGTTATCGCTGTTCATTCAGTTTGAATGAGTTCTCTGTCTCTGTTCTGTTGGTTTCAGCTCAGTACTGAATGCCAGTCTGCAGCCGCACCACCGAGCGGATCAGTGGGCGTTTCTTCCGTGTGTCGGGATGTTTCTCTGATGTCCAATCAGAACCCATGAACCCGCGCCGCGCTCTGTCTTCTTCATTACACAGTGAAGCACCAGAACGGGGTTCTTTCGTGTCATGAGTTGTGTTCCAATACTGTTTAAGACAGACAGACAGATCCAAGCAAGGGAATGGCCTAAAAAGAAACTACACTGGAGAAACAAAGGAACATATTTTCAAAGGTCTGACTCCCGTCTTTAATATATATATATATATATATATATATATATATATATATATATATATATATATATATATATATATATATATATATATATAGAGCTATATATATATATATATATATATATATATATATATATATATATATATATATATATATATATATATATATATATATATATATATATATATATATATATATATATATATATATATATACAAAACTAGTACCAAATCACTAAGTTATATATTTCAAGTCATCTTAAAGACTCTCACTGTGATCATTAACATGAATGAATTAAATAATGGAGTAAACACCCTGAAAAAATATGGTTAATGTATTTGATCTTGTGTACAGAGTAGACATTGTCAACAGACATTGCCTCCCTCTACCTCAATACACAGGCTGCATTCACACCGATTGACCGAGGACCTTGGTGTTACTGAGGGGGAAGAACACGATGTAACACCGCTTATCTGACATCATTTCTTCATGCTGTGAGCGGGGTGTCATTCTCATACTGTTTTCATACAGATCGTGTTGGAAAGCAGCTGCACCAGGAGATATGGCGAGTGTGATCTGACTGTGAATGAGCATTGAACAAATGATTGTCCTACACCGCCCCCTGGTGGGATTCCCTTGAACTGTCGTACAGACCTCATGGTTAAACTGATCATTTCTACTTCGTGTGTGGAAAATGGCAGTGAGTGGGCGGGGCAGGAGAGTAAGAGGAGCGCTGCATTCTGGTACTGCATAGCTCAACTAGAATTATAAAGCTCTGCTATTTTTGGAGTTTTAAACGGTTCAACATCACATTTTATAACTGTGTTTGTTTTAGTAGCAGCAATGATATCCTTCAGAGAGGCTTTTCCAGTGTTAAATGAAAATTTTTAATCATGTAACATGTGTGTTTTTTTTTTCTTTTTCCAGCAGTTATAATGGACAGAATTTAAATGAATGTCAATGTATGTTGTTTGATTTACATATTCAGAATGATGTTTAACTCAATGCTTTATTCATTGAACACAATAACCTCTTTGTTTAATATGTTGTGGTACATATACCAGTACTGGTACATGACAGGTTTGCAACTGGTATGCACAGACACTTGTTTATCACGATGTGATTCCTCAACCACAACACTCCCTCAATCTCACTAGCATAAGAACATAAGAACATAAGAAAGTTTACAAATGAGAGGAGGCCATTCGGCCCATCTTGCTCTTTTGGTTGTTAGTATCTTATTGATCCCAGAATCTCATCAAGCAGCTTCTTGAAGGATCCCAGGGTGTCAGCTTCAACAACATTACTGCGGAGTTGGTTCCAGACCCTCACAATTCTTTGTGTAAAAAAGTGCCTCCTATGTTCTGTTCTGAATGTCCCTTTATCTAATCTCCATTTGTGACCCCTGGTCCTTGTTTCTTTTTTCAGGTCAAAAAAGTCCCCTGGGTCGACATTGTCTATACCTTTTAGAATTTTGAATGTTTGAATCAGATCACTGCGTAATCTTCTTTATTCAAGACTGAATAGATTCAATTCTTTTAGCCTGTCTGCATACGACATGCCTTTTAAACCCAGGATAATTTTGGTTGCTCTTCTTTGCGCTCTTTCTAGAGCAGCAATATCCTTTTTGCAACAAGGTGACCAGAACTGAACATAATATTCTAAATGAGGTCTTACTAATGCATTGTAAAGTTTTAACATTACTTCCCTTGATTTAAATTCAACACTTTTCACAATATATCCGAGCATCTTGTTGGCCTTTTTTATAGCTTCCCCACATTGTCTAGATGAAGACATTTCTGAGTCAACATAAACTCCAAGGTCTTTTTCATAGATTCCTTCTTCAATTTCAGTATCTCCCATATGATATTTATAATGCACATTTGTATTGCCTGCGTACAGTACCTTACACTTTCCTCTATGAAATGTCATTTACCATGTGTCGGCCCAGTTCTGAATGCTGAATTTTGAATGACCTTTGTTGCTGCAACAGAGTTTGCCACTCCTCCTATTTTTGTGTTGTCTGCAAATTTAACATTAGATGTCACACATATACTTATTAGATGCAGAGAGCTGAGGAACTGGTAGGTCTGAGTAATGATCTTTGTACTAGCTTAGTGCTAACATTCTCCAGAACAGGAGCAAAGGGCAGTGCACTTGAGGGCAGCCTTGACACATTTGCATTGCCCAGTGCATCCCTTCCTACACACACAGTGAATGAGTTAATAGCATGACTGTGATGCTTCTGGAAGGGTGGTCCACAGTGCTTGCCACCCTGTGGTGTCCTTCCTCCAGCCCCAGTCTGACAGGCTTGGAAGCTCAGGGTCAGGAGTTAGAGCCTCCACAGTAATAGTGTTTTCAACCAGTAATTGAATTGGACACTCTGCTGTGCTCGCATTGCACACCATTCTTCCAAGGACACAGCATCTGTCTCTGCTGCAGTTGCTGCAGATGTGTATTCAGCATATGCTCGGTGCAGTAGTGTGTGGATACTTGCAGCTGTGACTTGATGTGCATGCCGGGTCTTCATCACATGGCTGGCTCTGATGAAGGAATCTACTGTACCAGAGCTTGCCATGTCGGCCTGCACTAGAGCCCTTGTCCGTCTCCCAGTACCTGCAAATATAAAATGAATGAGTATGTTTGATCAAAGCATCATTAATGTTGTTGCTGCAAATATAGGTTGCTGCAGTTCTTACTGGTTTGTACATAAGACAGACAGGAATCTTCTATCATTGCTTAACCATCTTTGCTTAATGTTGTGTGTTTAATCTCAAAGTGGTCCTCTCCAAGGGTGGTCATTTAGGGAGTTGATGATCATGTTATTATGACACATGGTTCTAAAATATCAAATTACCATTGTCTGAGGTCATTGACCTCTCACGGTCGTCTGAGGTCAAATCCAAGATGTCTCCACATCTGAAAATAAACCTCTGGGTGTGTAGAAACACTGTAGAATAGTTCATGCTTTAATCATAAAATGCACAATACTTTTGCTCATCAGCTGTACTGTTATTCTAACTGAGATCCTGGGTGCACTGCATGTGTATGCTGTCTCATCTCCTTTTGCTGGGCTGACCTGATTTTACTGAAATTAGTGTACTGTACCGCCACCTACTGGCTGCAAATAAGACTACATGTGCTAATAAGTTCTACTCCAGAGCATTTGGTTAAAAGATTGAGTCTCCAGTTTATTATGATCTCAATACCTCAGGTTCTACTCTAGTTGATCCCGTTCTATCTATAGGGGCTGGTCGTATGAACAAGGCTACAGATGGATCTGCTCAGCACAACAGTGTATTTTTAATAACATGTATTGTGTAGAATAGGATAATCCATGTTAGTACATCAGAGGATGTTTTGAAAACACAATACACAAGTGTGGGTGTGGTGTTGTTGTATTCAGTGTTGGACTAACATTAAATGTTGCAATGACTGTGTTTGCTCTTACCCATTGATATACAGTATTTACAATAACGAGCTGCCAACATAGTCTTGTCCACAAGATGGCAAAATGATCCTTACAGTAACCATAATTACATTCTGTGACTCATATCAACCACAAATGAAATATTACATATAGAGCCAGTAATAACAATGGTGTTTATGCTGCAACACATAAGAAGCACTACACATGACCTGAAACTTGGGGTATAGATATCTTGTTCTTCACCTTGTTGCTTAAAATAGTTTTCTTGTTCATGTTGGTATCTGCAGAATTAGCAATACTGCAATAGGGTACAGACAATGCTAGCTTTACCATGGGGTCTGGGAAAGGTTCAATTAAAACATTAAACATCACAGCTGCTTGCCACAGTTTAAAGCATTCACATTTCCAATGCAATGCTGAAGTGCAAAGAGCAGCAGGTGGTTGTTGCAGGGCGAGGTGTAGAGTTCATGTGACTGTGGGCCTCAGAGCACAGTAATACACTGCAGAGTCAGTGAGCTCACACTGCTGTATTCTCAAAGGCACTGTTCGGCTGCTGGGGTTCAGCTCAGCTGAGAAACGGGCGGGAAACTCACTTGAGGGATCACTCAGATACTGGCTGGTGTGCAGTATATATTCAGGAGATTCCCCAGGGTTTTGTTTATACCAGTATAGATCCGGGCTGCTGTCTGTTGTATTATATTGACAGATTAATATTGTTTCATTTCCTTCAGGTGTCAGTATCTCAGCTGGAGACTGTGCCACTGAATCTCCAAGACTTCTCTCTGAAATACAGTTCAATAAATCCATGTTAAAGATATAGAATATGTGTGTGCTCCTTTGTGAATAATGCGAATATTTGAATTGAACCCAAGCCCTGCATACACACCTATCAGAATCAGCAGAAGAGCTGTAGTGAGAACACTGCGCTGCTGATTTCCTCGCCCCATGCTCGGTGCCTGTGTGAGTGCAGAATGAGGAGAGCTCAAGAACTGCAGTGTTGGAAGATGAGACAGAAGCTGCACACGTGACCGATGATGCAGGTGAGTACTATTCCACACTGGATTGTTCACTGGAGACATGATGATATGAAACAACACGAGTGATGTGTACTTGAAGCAGCTGCACTGTGAAGTTTGAATACTTTACCAAATAATACCGCTATTTGTAATTAGTAGAATGATAATATAATGCCATTGTGTTGATTGTGTGAGTCCAGCTCAATGCGGTACTTATTTTGACTGCAATCTGATCCACTCTGAGTGACGTCACGCTTTATGTATGTTTGGCATCCCAGACTTCAGAATATATATATATACAGTATATATACAGTGCCTATAGAAATTCTACACCCCCTTTCAAAATTTCCAACTTTTGATGCCTTATAGACTTTAATTAAAATGCATTAAAATAGTTTTTTTTTTTCATTTATCTACACATCCTACCCCACAACTTCCAAGTGAAATAAAATATTCTAGAAATTTGTTGAAAATTAATTAAAAATAAAAACTGAAATAGCTTGGTTGGATAAGTGTCCACCCCCTTGTAATAGCAATCCTAAATTAGCTCAGGTGTAACCAATCGCCCTTAAAATCACACACCAAGTTAAGTGGCCTCCACCTGTGTTAAATTGTAGTGATTCACATGATTTCAGGATAAATTCAGCAGTTCCTGTAGGTTCCCTCTGCTGGGTAGTGCATTTCAAAGCAAAGACTGAACCATGAGAACCAAGGCGCTTTCAAAAGAACTCTGGGACAAAGTTGTTGAAAGGCACAGATCAGGGGATGTGTATAAAAAAAATATCAAAGGCCTTGAATATCCTTTGGAGCACAGTCAAGACGATTATTAAGAAGTGGAAGGTGTATGGCACCACCAAGACCCTGCCTAGATCAGACCGTCCCTCCAAACTGGATGACCGAGCAAGAAGGAGACTGATCAGAGAGGCTACCAAGAGGCCAATGGCAACTTTGCAAGAGCTACAGGCTTTTATGGCCAAGACTGGTCAAAGTGTGCATGTGACAACAATATCCCAAGCACTCGACAAATCTGGCCTGTGTGGTAAGGTGGCAAGAAGGAAGCCATTACTCAAGAAAGCCCACCTTGAAACCCGTTTGAACTATGTAAAAAAAACACTCAGGAGATTCTGTAGCCATGTGGCAAAAGGTTTTGTGGTCTGACGAAACTAAAATTGAACTTTTTGGCCTAAATGCAAACCGTTATGTTTGGTGCAAACCCAACGCAGCGCATCACCCAAAGAACACCATCCCTACTGTGAAGCATGGTGGTGGCAGCATCATGTTATGGGAATGTTTCTCATTGGCAGGGACTGGGGCACTTGTCAGGATAGAAGGGAAAATGAATGGAGCAAAGTACAGACAAGTCCTTGAGGAAAACCTGCTGCCCTCTGCAAGAAAGCTGAAACTAGGATGGAAGTTCACCTTTCAGCATGACTATGACCCAAAGCACACAGCCAAATCTACACTGGAGTGACAAAAATGTAAATGTCCTTGAGTGGCCCAGTCAGAGCCCCGACCAAAATCCAATCGAAAATTTGTGGCATGACTTGAACATTGCTGTCCATCAACGCTCCCCAAAGAACTTGACAGAACTTGAACAGTTTTGTAAAGAAGAATGGTCAAATATTGCCAAATTTAAGTGTGCAAAGTTGGTAGAGACCTATCCCAACAGACACACAGCTGCAATTGCTGTCAAAGGTATTAACTCAGGGGGGTGGAGACTTATCCAATTATGATCTTTCAGTTTTGTATTTTTAATATATAATTTTTTTCTCAATAAAAACTTTTTTCCGGTTAACAGTGTGGAGTATGGTGTGTAGATAAGTGGAAAAAATTCTCATTCAAATGCATGAAACTCTAAGGCACTGACGCAACAAAATGTGAAAAAAGTTCAAGGGGGTGTAGACTTTATATAGGCACTGTGTATATATATATATATATATATATATATATATATATATATATATATATATATAAAAATTAACCATATTTACTAATCAATTTAACAAACTAAACAACACAGAAATTATCAGAATTGAAAAGTTAATAATAATTCAGTTTTTTTTTTCCTTTTCTCTCATCAGCTGACGATTTAACAGCACTTCCTGTCTGCGGAACATTGTGATACAGGGAAGTACAATATTTATTTTTAGTTCTTTATATCATTGTTTTTGAGGACAGGCAAGTATTCAAGTGAACAACAGCTCGTCACACAGACAAGTTCACTGGCTGGCAGTGCGAGTGAGGGTCCAGCCTCACAAAACTGAATGAAAGAATCAACTGTTCTTTGAATGTTTTCAACACTGCATTGCAGAGGGCCATGTCCCCCTGCATATATTATTTCAAATGAAGGTACACAAGGAAACAATAGCAGTAGTTTCACTGTCATGCCTGTAGGGGTCAGGATTGTCTTCAAAGTGGAGTGTCAGAGATGTTATTGCATGCTGATTTGGTTGAATGAAGAGTGAAGAAAAAATAACTTGACAAAATAACTTCCACACGAACAACCCCTCCACTACAACAGAAAATAAACTGAAGAACAAAAAACATCAGTGTTGACAATAAGATTGAAGTGCTTGTTCTCTTTATTTACTGGTACAGCACATTCTATTTGTGTGAATCCATTGTGATGTGGTAAGCCATGATATATGGTTTCTTGCTCTTGTTATTCTTAGAACTAAGATCACAAGTCAGGGAATGATTGAGGTGGAGCGTTTGCAGAGTGTTCAGCTCAGGGGTGTGTTCAGTGGAGTCTTCACATCCGGTGCCTTCACAGCACTTTGATACATTAATGAAGTCCTGTATCAAACACGTGTTTATTATATTATATTGTTCATTGTGGTTCATCATAACCTGCTCTCTTATTCCAATTCTATGAACAGGGAACACATTTCCAAAGAGTGCAGAGAAGAAAGTGACTCAAAATGCAAACAGTTTGCCTGCACTGAAACCACTTCCTTTATAATGGACTCATGCCAATGATAGTGTGTGGAAGCAGTTCAACATGACTTTCTTTCATCTTTTACCAGGTAATGGGCCTGTGCCAGTTAGTGCTGAGAGAGTTTTTGTACAGCGTCTCAATGAGTTTTCACACTGTGCTATCCTCAGAGCACAGTGATAGATTGCTGTGTCGCTCAGAGCAAGTTTGGAAATGGTGATTGTAGTAGAAGATCTGTCTGCTGTAGAAGTGAACCGGCTTTTAGCAAAGTCTGCAGTGTGAGAATAGCTACTCCATGAACCAGCTCCTTTATACAGTATGTATTCCAGGGCTCGGTTTGAGTTCTGCCGATACCAGTAGAGAACAATATCGTTGCTACTTGCAGTATAAGAGCAGCTGAGCATTACTGACTCTCCTTCTGTTCTGGACTCTGCTGTCTGTCGAGGACTGATGGAATCCCCGCTTGTCATGACTGAACATTGAGGAGGAAAAATAACATTTAATAGACAGTCAGAAACAACAACAATAATAATAATAATAATAATAATAATAACTAATAATACTAATAATACTACTACTACTACTACTACTACTACTACTAATAATAATAATAATAATAATAATAATAATAATAATAATAATAATAATAATAAGAATAATAAGAATAATAAGAATAATAAGAATAATAATAATCTTTCTTGTTGTGTTGAAATTACCTGGCAGGATAATAAACATACACATGATTAATGGATCCATTTTAGCTCAGTGCTGGTTTCTTTAAGAACAGAATAGAAAGGTTCTGTATCTGTGTTGATTCTGGTGCTTTTCTCTTCAAAATGCTGCTCTGAAATATTCTGCTCAGAGGTTTTGAATGTCAAATGTCTGTAACCAATCAGCAAAGAGAAACAGAAACGTGATGTAAATGTGATGTAATCATGTAACTCTGCGGTTCATAGCTGTGGTTACAGTGGGTGCAGAACGGCAGGTGAAAACCATTCTTTACATAAGCACATTTGTAGTGGCCACTAAAGTCCCACTTTATGGCGCTAAACATGGTTTGCGCATGCAAAGCAAAACTTTTGGCTGCAATATGGGTGTTTTGCAGCTGCAGATCACTCTACAGGCATCCTTACATCAGCCTCTAAACATCACAGCTGCTTGCCACAGTTTAAAGCATTCACATTTCCAATGCAATGCTGAAGTGCAAAGAGCAGCAGGTTGTTGTTGCAGGGTGAGGTGTAGAGTTCATGTGACTGTGGGCCTCAGAGCACAGTAATACACTGCAGAGTCAGTGAGCTCACACTGCTGTATTCTCAAAGGCACTGTTCGGCTGCTGGGGTTCAGCTCAGCTGAGAAACGGGCGGGAAACTCACTTGAGGGATCACTCAGATACTGGCTGGTGTGCAGTATATATTCAGGAGATTCCCCAGGGTTTTGTTTATACCAGAATAGATCAGGGCTGCTGTCTGTTGTATTATATTGACAGGTTAATATTGTTTCATTTCCTTCAGGTGTCAATATCTCAGCTGAAGACTGTGCCACTGAATCTCCAAGACTTCTCTCTGAAATACAGTTCAATAAATCCATGTTAAAGATATAGAATATGTGTGTGCTCCTATGTGAATAATGTGAGTATTTGAATTGAACCCAAGCCCTGCATACACACCTATCAGAATCAGCAGAAGAGCTGTAGTGAGAACACTGCGCTGCTGATTTCCTCGCCCCATGCTCGGTGCCTGTGTGAGTGCAGAATGAGGATAGCTCAAGAACTGCAGTGTTGGAAGATGAGACAGAAGCTGCACACGTGACCGATGATGCAGGTGAGAACTATTCCACACTGGAGTGTTCACTGGAGACATGATGATATGAAACGACACGAGTGATGTGCACTTGAAGCAGCTGCAGTGTGAAGCAGGAATACTTTACCAAATCATACCGCTATTTGTAATTAGCAGTCCAGCTCCATGCGGTACTGTGACAGAGATCGAATGATTCTTGGTGTTAGATCTCCCTCTCGACCTGTGAGGGCACGGTGCAAGAGGAACAGAGTACCCTTAATTAAATCGCACGACAATTTATTCCGTAGGGTAGGTGGAAGTCGGTCATTTAGGAGAGGAACGGAGCTACGGTATCCAAACTCAATGACCCCGACGGTAAACGGTGTGGCATCCGAGGATTAGAGGAGCGGATGCGCTCGTTAATTTAGGGGTCATGAGCGAGGATATAAAAGGGGGGTAGCGTACGTGATCTGTTCCTTGCATATGGTTAAGTTAAATAACCGAGAAGGAGCCCGTACTGTGAATAAACCGTGAGTGTTTTCGTGTCTGTGTATTAACACTGTGTGTCTTGTGTGTTATTTGTCACTGAAGATTACTGAGCACGATCCGGAGCTGCAGCCGCAGGCCAGCGAAAAACCCGGACTTCACCACTCACCTTTCCACTACAGAAACTGTCTTTGTTTTCACCACTAGCACTAAAATCACGCACTGTCTAAATAGTGTCTGTGTTTTGTGTTTTGTGTGGGTGACGGAACGGGACTTTGGGTTACGGGTCAAACCCGTGGGATTACAATGCGAAGTGATACACGCCGCTGTACCACTTCCCACACTGTTATTATATGCAGGTTTGCCTTAAGGCTCTGGACATTTATTAACTTAAATAAACACCCTTGCACCTGTACAAACGTTGTCTGTGTGATTACTCCGCTCTGCACTGCACTCACCTGCACGTCTTTACCACTTTGCCACAGGTACGTATTTTGACCGCAATCTGATCAACTCTGAGTGACGTCACGCTTTATTTATATATGGCATCCCAACCTTGAGAATATATATTAGCCGATTTAACAGCACTTCCTGGCTGCAGAACATTGTGATACAGGGAAGTACAATATTTATTTTTAGTTCTTTACATCTTTGTTTTCAGGGACAGGTAAGTATTCAAGTGACCAGATAACAGCTCATCATACAGACAAGTCCACGGGCTGCAGTGCGAGTGAGGGTCCAGCCTCACAACATTGAATGAAAGGATCAATGCATTATTGTTGTATTGATCTATAACAAAAATATTGTCAATGTAAAAAAACAAGTTAGAAAAACACAACAGCCGTTTAAAGGGGTGATATCAAACACAAAAGCCCAAGTTAGGAGAAGCAATTGGGGCAACCTTATCAAGCATCAAGCAAGTAGGCACAATTGCAAAGGTGCTGGGGCCCAAGATTCACACAATTGTTGCTTCTCACTTGGCTTCTTTTTTTGATCGCTCCACTTTACATTGAAATGCTCATTCCCTTATCAGCTGGGTTGTAACCAGAATAAAGATGCTGAGACACATGTGACATGGAAAGTGCTCAACACAGACTGAAGTGTTCTTGGTTATCCTTACAAGCACTACTACAGAGAGAAAGACAGACAGGGAATGGGAAGACACACGGACAACATGCAGGTAAGGCACAGGTAGATCAGGGCACACATGGACAGACATTTAGCCCACAAGCATACCACAAAGAGCATGAAGCAGTATATTTCCAACAATGAAAGATGATGAACAAGACCAATAATGGCAACGAGTGCAAGGGATAATGAGAATGCAAGGTAAGTGTATGGGAAGTGACAGTTGATGTGGCAGGCATTGCGGAAAAACTTTTTGGAATTGGTTTTAGCCCCCTGAACAATGTTCATTTCTATCTCTCTCTTGGCCTTTCTAACTTCCTTTCTGACATGCTTTTGCAGTTCCAAGTACTCTTTCTGTGTACTTTGTTTTTGGTCCCCTTTAAACGCTCTGTAAAGTGACTTTTTTCACTGAATATTTTTTTTTTTAATTGATCTATTAAACTATTTTGGCCATTTTGTTTTAGATTTAGATTTGTCTACTTTGGGATGTAATTGCTTTGCTCCTCTAGTACTACATTTTTAAAAAACAGCCCTACTTTTTCTGTGGATGTTTTCTCTATTTTACTCCAATCTACTTCTGTTAGTCTCTGTTTCATACCTTCATAGTTTGCTTTTCTAAAATTGTAAACCTTAGCTTTAGTCATTACTTTTTGGGTTTTAAAAATCACTTCAAATGAGACCATGTTGTGGTCTGAGTTTGCCAATGGTTCTTTAACATCTGTTTTAGTTATTCTGTCTTTGTTATTTGAAAAGACTAAATCAAGGCATGCCTCCCCTCTAGTCGGTGCCTTGACAAATTGCGTTAGGAAGCAGTCATTTGTCATTTCCACCATTTCAATTTTGTCTGTCGTGCTCCCCACCAGGTTTTCCCATTTTATATGGGTGAAGTTGAAATCCCCCAGTATGGCTTCTCCTTTGCTACACGCATTTCTAATGTCATTGTATAACAGATTTACATTGAATAGAGATGAAGTTAGGAGTTCACTAGCAGTGGGAGAAGACACCACCACAGGCATTTACCACCATCACCTTCACAGCACTCAACGCTACACTGTGCATGAAAGGATGACAGCAACATGGAGAAGAGAGGAGGGAGAGTGGCTTGCCTGCTACTGCTATATTATCTTGTGGACATTCTGTGTTGCTGTGTACTTCAAATAAACGTGCCACTACACATTCACGTCACAGCTCTGAACCCCACTCAGGAGGCTCCTGTGCTGTGGGCTGTCAGAACACCCTTCACTTTAAACTGAAGCCTATGATCTGCTTGCACAAGGAGCTGAGTTCCACTTTGATTAACAAAAAGCTTTCTTATTGAGCAGTGTGTGCTTTTATCATTTACTAAATACTATGGTAGCATAGACTTAAATTGAATTTGAAGACAATTTAATGATTGTCTTATAATGCATAAGATAAATGAACTATATTGAGTTCAACAGGGACTTAATGAACATTACATTGAATTTGTTTGGTACAGCTAACATCAATAGCTTCATTCCCCTTTGCAGAGTAAATATCATCTTTCAGTAGCAGCTGGAGATACAGTGTAGCGACTGATATTTCTGTAAATTATTGATATCACCTTTTTATCTACTATATCAGAAAAAAATATAACAATTAATAAATAAAACAACCTTCACCATGACTTTAATGATAAAACATAAATAAGTGGAAATAAATGACAGTTTACTGTAAGAGGAACCAACATTTCTAAATCTGAAATGCAATCTGACCACACTTCTTTGAAACTTAAGCCAAACAATTGTAGCACATCAAATGAAATCTGTGTTAAATTATAATGTGTCAACTGTCTTCCTGTTGAGGCTAACCTCAGTATCATTCCTGGTTTATACACAATATAAGAACAAGTGTTTAGTGCTCTGAGCGTGCAGCAGGTTTTTGTACGAGTGTCCCCAGTACTGTATCACTGTGTGCTGCAGTGCACAGTAATACACAGCGCTGTCTTCCAGGAGCACTCTAGAAATGGTTAACATTGTTAAACCGCTGCTTTTGTCTGCAGTGGAGGAGAATCGTTCTTTGGCATAATCTGCAGTGAAGCTGTCTGATCCACTGAACAGTATAAACTGAGGTGCTGTCCCGGGATGCTGGCGGTACCAGTGGAGCCAGTATCTGGTGCTGCTTGTGCTGAAGGTGCATTTCAGTGTAGCCGTCTCCTCTTCTGTCTTTAACACTGACGCTTCCTTCTGGCTGATCTGGTCTCCAGAAGAAATACCTGTTAAAATAATAACAGCAATTGAAAATAATAGAATTACGTATTTAGTGACTTCAGTGAAGATGAAAGTGGGATGGATAAAATGATAAATGCATAGCTGTCCATCAGATTGACAAGATTACTTACAGAATGCAATGCTTAACAACAGCCCTACATAGAGATACATCTTCAGAAATGTGACATCCAACTCACTGGAAGAGAAAAACCTTGCAGCAGAATATAGAGAAGGGTGGGAGGGGAGGGAAGAGAAGCAGTAGTGGCTCCACCCAGTTAATAAATAGACCAATAAAATCAGTTCAGGCCAATAATCAATCAGCAAACGTCATGACTGCTGCAAAACAAGAGCATACTGTAGTCACACATCCATGACCCTGATCAGGCATGATTGAGTTCAAATATGTCGAGGAAATGTGGAATATTGGCAGTAGATACACACAAATCGAAGTTAGTGCAAGTTTTTTGCTGTTTCTTTTAATTCATCTTTTTTTTTTTTACCCAAGCAGCTGCCTTCTGTTCTGCTGTTCATCAACACCAAGCAGTCAAGAGAGGATGTTGGGTTTTGAGAATGTGTTCTGTTTGCCAATATTGAAACCACAACTTTTAATATGAAACTGTGCACTGAGAAGACATTAAGGCAGCTTGCAGGGAATTTGCTTCATCTTTAAACATCAATTTGTGTTTTTATTCCCTGTTCATTTCAAGAAGAAAGCCCCAGTAACCCCACTTTAACAACTGTAATGGTGAGTGCGGTGGAGTCTGTCTGTGGTAGAGCTGAAATGGCATTGAGCAAAGTGTGTAGTATTAGAATACAGGCTGCTCCTCTCTCTCATACACTTCACTGGATTCCTATCCCTGCTCATATCAAATTTAAGACCCATATCCTTACCCACTGCTCTCTTCACCAATCTGCTCCTTCCTACCTCCAATCTCTCCCTATATCCCCTCTCACCCTCTCTGTTCAATCTCTCATCTCTCCTTATAGCCCCTCTGTGGCGGAGTGTCCCGCCCCTATGTATTATTATTTGTATTTTTGTTTGCGGCGCGGGTAAAAGCGCCGCGTCTTTTTATATTTATATTTAAAAACCCCGTGAGGATGCATGACTGATCAGCTACTGATTATTTAACTAGCTGACAGTCATGCATCCTTACTAAACGCGATGCAGACTGTGGCCGAGGGGTAATAAGATAAACAGCTAGTTAACCCCTCGGCCAGAGTATAAGAACCGACAGCTGTCTGTGCTGCGGTGTTGAGTGTTGGATGCAGAGAGGAAGTACGGGGAGATAGAGAGGTACAAGAAAACAATTGCTAAAACGTGCTGGTTTAGCCAGCACGTCACTTACTTGTTTGTCTGTTTATTTGTTTGGCCAAGCGCCTTTTTGTTTTCTGTTTTGTTTAAATCTTTTGTTTTGTTTATTTTGATTAATAAAATTAACTGAACGCCGTTGCGTTCAGTTTAGCCCGCCATCCATTGTTGTGGTTTCAGTTACTTCCTGGTCCGTGACGTCACCACTGCAAGCCAGCCTGCCACATATGGTGTCCTGCGTGGGACAAACAACGCCTCCAACAGCGGACCAGGAATACAAAGGGCGTTTTTATTTTTTCGAAAAGTGTTTTTGTGTTTGAAAAAAAAAAAAAATAAATAAATAAATAATGGGAAGAAGCGGCCGAAGAAAGCAGCAACAGCAGCAGGTGGTGCATCAAGAGCAGCCCGGTCACAGGTCCCGTCGCGTCTCTACTACGCCGGATGTTTGCCTTGCCTGTCTGGATGAGGAAGGGTGGTGCTTCCTGTGTGGCGAGGTAAGGTATCTTCCACTCAGCCAGAGCCACGCATGGCATAAGATGGAGGAGCCTGGCGTCCGGCGTCAGGGGAGAGGGCCCGCTGGCTAAGACGAGTTCACTCTCCTCTGAGGGAATCTGGGGCTGGCTGGTGGAGCCTGGGAGGAATGCTGAAGAGGCCCTCCCGATGTGATCAACCTCCTGTGGGCCAGAGATGGAGAGCGATGGGAAGCCTGGGAAAAGCAACACTGCCCAGTGTCCCTCAGCGGAGGTTGCGGACATGGTAATCCACTACCTGGCTGCAGATATGGCAGGGCTACCGCTATCTCCAGCTCCATCGGGAAAAAGCCCAGCCGCTGCCATCTCCAGCGCCAGAGGGAGATGAGTGGTCGCTGCCTTCTCCAGCCAGAGGGAGAGGAGTCGTCGCTGCCTTCTCCAGCCAGAGGGAGAGGAGTCGCCGCTGCCTTCTCCAGCCCAGAGGGAGAGGAGTCGTCGCTGCCTTCTCCAGCCAGAGGGAGGAGTCGTCGCTGCCTTCTCCAGCGCCAGAGGGAGAGGAGTCGTCGCTGCCTTCTCCAGCCCAGAGGGAGAGGAGTCGTCGCTGCCTTCTCCAGCGCCAGAGGGAGAGGAGTCGTCGCTGCCTTCTCCAGCGCCAGAGGGAGAGGAGTCGTCGCTGCCTTCTCCAGCGCCAGAGGGAGAGGAGTCGTCGCTGCCTTCTCCAGCGCCAGAGGGAGAGGAGTCGTCGCTGCCTTCTCCAGCGCCAGAGGGAGAGGAGTCGTCGCTGTCGTCTCCAATGCCAGAGGGAGAGGAGCCATTGCTGCCGTCTCCAGCGTTAGAGGGTGAGGAGCCCTCGCCTCTGTCTCCACCAGGAGCAGAGCAGCAGGAGCTGCCTCTGTCTCCACCACCACCAGGAGCAGAGCAGCAGGAGCTGCTTCTGTCTCCACCACCGCCAGGTGCAGAGCAGCAAGAGCTGCCTCTGTCTCCACCACCGCCAGGAGCAGAGCAGCAGGAGCTGCTTCTGTCTCCACCACCGCCAGGTGCAGAGCAGCAAGAGCTGCCTCTGTCTCCGCCACCTCCACCAGCAGAGGGTGAATGCCTGCTGGTTCTGCCTCAACCGCCGTGGGAGGACTGCTTGCCCCTCCCACCTCCACCAGCAGAGGGTGAATGCCTGCTGGTTCCGTCTCAAGCGCCGTGGGAGGACTGCTTACCGCTCCCAGCTCCACCAGCAGAGGGTGAATTCCTGCTGGTTCCGCCTCAACCGCTGTGGGAGGATTGCTTGCCCTCCCACCTCCACCAGCAGAGGGTGAATACCTGCTGGTTCCATCTCCACCTCCACCAGCAGAGGGTGAATACCTGCTGGTTCCACATCCACCATCATGGGAAGAACTGCTCCTGCCCTGCCTCGCACCGCCCAAGGATGCCTGTTGCTTCGCACCTACCAAGGATGCCTGCCTCGCTTCGCCCAAGGATGCCTGCCTCGCTTCGCCCAAGGATGCCTGCCTCGCTTCGCCCAAGGATGCCTGCCTCACTTCGCCCAAGGATGCCTGCCTCGCTTCGCCCAAGAAGGCCTGTCTCGCATCGCCTGGGGCTGCCTGTTGCTCCGCATCGCCTGGGGCTGCCTGTTGCTCCGCATCGCCTGGGGCTGCCTGTTGCCCCGCATCGCCTGGGGCTGCCTGTTGCTCCGCATCGCCTGGAGAGCCACCAGTTATAGGGTACGAGGGAGAAGTGGAGCTCCGCTGCCGCCTCCATGGCCAGGGGCTCCCCTCCCGGTTAGCCTCCGGAGGTCGCTACTGCTGCTGCTGCCGTCGCCTCCCGGGGTCGCTGCTGCTGCCGTCGCCTCCCGAGGGTCGCTGCTGCTGCCATCGCCTCCCGAGGGTCCTGTTTTGCTTGGGGTCACTACCAGTCCTGCCATCTGACAGGAAATACTGTGGCTGGAGCCCCATGAGCGGGAGCTGCCGGCCACGGAAAGGGGGAGGTCAGGAGACCAGCTCCCCAGCCGCACTTCGCGGCAGGAAATACTGTGGCTGGAGCCCCATGAAGGGAGCTGCCGGCCACGAAGAAGGGGAGGTCAGAAGACCAGCTCCCCAGCCGCACTTCGCGGCAGGAAATACTGTGGCTGGAGCCCCATGAAGGGCAGCTGCCAGCCATGAAGAAGGGGGAGGTCAGGAGACCAGCTCCCCCGCAGCAATTTCGCTGCAGGAGAGAGGGTGGCGGAGCCCCACGGAGGGAGCTGCCGGCCATGAAGAAGGGGGCAGGTCTGGAGACCACCCCAAAAATTTTTGGCCAAAGGAGCCGGCCTGTCGCGGGCCATTGGAGCCTTCTGGCTGTTTGGGTGGGAGGAGGACATCCCACCGTGGCAGCCACCTTTGGCCTGTTGCTGCCCCTGTTCCTGGGCGGGACTACTAGCGGGACTTTAGGGAATAAGGGGAGGTGGCGAAAAGGCCATGTGTGCTGCGCTGGGGGGCATGTGTGGCAGTGTCCCGCCCTATGTATTATTATTTGTATTTTTGTTTGCGGCGGGTAAAAGCGCCCGCGTCTTTTATATTTATATTTAAAAACCCGTGAGGATGCATGACTGATCAGCTACTGATTATTTAACTAGCTGACAGTCATGCATCCTTACCAAACGATGCAGACTGTGGCCGAGGGTAATAAGATAAACAGCTAGTTAACCCCTCGGCCAGAGTATAGAACCGACAGCTGTCTGTGCTGCGGTGTTGAGTGTTGGATGCAGAGAGGAAGTGCGGGGAGATAGAGAGGTACAAGAAAACAATTGCTAAAGCGTGCTGGTTTAGCCAGCCGTCACTTACTGTTTGTCTGTTTATTTGTTTGGCCAACGCGCCTTTTTGTTTTCTGTTTTGTTTAAATCTTTTGTTTTGTTTATTTTGATTAATAAAATTAACTGAACGCCGTTGCGTTCAGTTTCACCCGCCCATCCATTGTTGTGGTTTCAGTTACTTCCTGGTCCGTGACGTCACCACTGCAAGCCAGCCTGCCACACCCTCTCACCCTCTCTGTTCAATCTCTCATCTCTCCCTGTATCCCCTCTCATCCTCTCTGTTCAATCTCTCATCTCTCCCTATATCCCCTCTCACCCTCTCTGTTCAATCTCTCATCTCTCCCTGTATCCCCTCTCATCCTCTCTGTTCAATCTCTCATCTCTCCCTATATCCCCTCTCACCCTCTCTGTTCAATCTCTCATCTCTCCCTATATCCCCTCTCACCCTCTCTGTTCAATCTCTCATCTCTCCCTGTATCCCCTCTCATCCTCTCTGTTCAATCTCTCATCTCTCCCTATATCCCCTCTCACCCTCTCTGTTCAATCTCTCATCTCTCCCTGTATCCCCTCTCACCCTCTCTGTTCAATCTCTCATCTCTCCCTATATCCCCTCTCACCCTCTCTGTTCAATCTCTCATCTCTCCCTATATCCCCTCTCATCCTCTCTGTTCAATCTCTCATCTCTCCCTATATCCCCTCTCACCCTCTCTGTTCAATCTCTCATCTCTCCCTATATCCCCTCTCACCCTCTCTGTTCAATCTCTCATCTCTCCTGTATCCTCTCACCCTCTCTGTTCAATCTCTCATCTCTCCCTATATCCCCTCTCACCCTCTCTGTTCAATCTCTCATCTCTCCCTATATCCCCTCTCACCCTCTCTGTTCAATCTCTCATCTCTCCCTATATCCCCTCTCACCCTCTCTGTTCAATCTCTCATCTCTCCCTATATCCCCTCTCATCCTCTCTGTTCAATCTCTCATCTCTCCCTATATCCCCTCTCACCCTCTCTGTTCAATCTCTCATCTCTCCCTATATCCCCTCTCACCCTCACTGTTTAATCTCTCATCTCTTTTGCTCTCACTCTTTTCTGCAGTCTTCTGCACTGCAGGAGAGTTTGCAGTGTTTCCTCAGGGCTTGTTAAACATCACATCTGTGGAGACTCTAGTGCAGTGGAGTATAAGAACAGCCTTCATTCTTTTCAAGGGGTTTCCTTCTCCATACTCCATTCCTTACTTGAGAAGCTGACAGTCACAGTTCAGGTGTCACTCAGAGAAAGGACTGCGACAGATGTGCTGGGGAGCACTGAAGGACCATCACAGTTCAGGTGTCACTCAGAGAAAGGACAGAGACAGATGTGCTGGGGAGCACTGAAGGGCAGTCACAGTTCAGGTGTCACTCAGAGAAAGGACAGAGACAGATGTGCTGGGGAGCATTGAAGGGCAGTCACAGTTCAGGACTCACTCAGAGAAAGGACAGAGACAGATGTGCTGGGGAGCACTGAAGGGCAGTCACAGTTTGTAGGAGAATATTATAGATTGATGTTTTATTAATGTGTTATAAACAAGTAAAATATGGTTAATAATTGTGTTATAGAGCATTATTAAATTGTTATAGGTAGATTATTAAAATGACTTTGAATAACTCAAAGTAAAACAGATGACTAAAATGTGTCTCTTTGTAAGTATGATTATCACATTGTAATAGTATTTGTATAATACTCTATTAAACTTTATAACTTCATTATTAAGCATCTGTTAATTAATTAAACTATAACATCTTAGTAAAACAAACAATAAGCATAACTTAAATATAAACTGTTACCATATAATTAATAGCACAGGCTATAAGGATTTGTGAAAATAGATATTTTCATTGTATTTGTGCACATTACTGTATTTATCATACAGGACACATTTTATCATTGCCATTATTTCTGAAATACTTTGTTTTTATTTCCTTTTGACCCAAGAGAAAATGTAACACGCATCAGCCATATGCATTTTGATTAATAAAAAGATGTTCTCCTGACTGGACCAGCCATGTTAGAGTGTGTAATCGCTACCTGTATAAAGAACTAGACCTGTACGTGTAAAAAGATATTAAACAGCTTCCCAAATAAGAAACATTATTAGAGTATTCCAGTGAGATCACATCATCTTTATTTTTTCTACATTGAAACTTATTTTGATAAGTGCAGCTGAATTAAATGCCAATAACATCAGGTAAATTGAATAGTTCAATATATGATTTTGTTGCCGTTTCTTACGCCTAAAAAATAAAAATAAAGAAAAACATGGTCCCATAAATTACAAATCACCTTATTGAAGGAAAAACAGACCAAGAGTCTGAACGTATCTGTTAGATAACAGCCTTCAGCCAACCCTCACTCACTTAGTCTTTGAGCGCCGCCATGTGGAAGGATCTAGAAGGTATTTTAAGGGAAAAGTGGTTTATAAACTCACTCCTTCCCTCACTCCCTCTCTCACTAAAGAAGAACGCTTCTGTTGTTTTCATTGCAGTTTAATTGTGTGGAATAATGTGACTGCCTTTGTGGAATGTTCCCACGTGTAACTCTTAACAATTTCTTGTGCATCTACGCGGACATTCCGTGATAAAACTGAACAATAATGAAACATCTTAGGATGTACATTCAGCACCATTCCATTATCATTAGTATTCACGTAAATCTATAAACCATACTTGGATCGATTTAATCTCAGAATATTTTGTAGCATGACTATTTTAGTCATGTAAATTTAGACGTTTGTTTGAACTGTCGTATTACTTTTAAATATTTTAAAAAGTATATACTTTAAAGGAAATAAACGCATGAAGCCAAGCGGGGAAGTGGCAGTGAGGTTATTGTATGGCGCTTGCTGCAGATTCTCTCGCTGTGGGCTGCAGTGCACAGAAGTAAACTGAAGAGTCTGAAAGATCCACTGAACTGATGATGAGATGAAATGTTTTTCCTGTCTTGTCGTGAGATGCAGAAAGACGGTTTTGTAACTTTGAAGGAAAGTTGCTGTCACCAAGAAGATCACTGTATATTGGGTGTGGAGTTCGGCTGCCAGTTTGAATGTACCAGAACAAGTAAACGTCTGTTGCTGCAGCGTCCTTATAATAACAGGGTAGAGTCGCATTTTCCTCTTCTTTTACTGTGACTGAGGAAGCATTTTGATTCACAGACTGTCCCTGTGTATTTTCTAAAGAAAGAAAGAGTGAAAGAAGAGAAAGAAGACAGAAAGAAAAAAGACCGGTTATTAGTGTCATTATAAATAGTGTGTTCAAGTATAGGCTACATTTAAGAACCACACCTGTGAGGGAATTGAATTGATAATGAATACGATGGATACCTATTAAACAGCAGAACAGTGTAATAATATGCACAAGCGCGCGCAGTGTTTGTTCCATGTTGTTCTTCTGCAGTCGTGGCTTCTCTTCTTTAACAGACTGAACTGAATATTCGTGTCATGGTAACATATGAAGCTCCAGTACACACCCCGCTGTGTCATAGTCATAGAGACTGACGTATCATTTCCTTTGTGAACACACATAACACGGTTACACACACGCACTCCCTCTTAAACACTGTTATATGTTCATGATCAGAGGTGACTTGTTTCACAGCAGTATTGTAGAAGAAAACACTGATCAAGGTGTTAACGAGTAAAGGATAACGGAATGACGGAGAGGCAAAACAAATTGATCTTGATAATTAGAGAGTCTTTTTCATAGTTTTGAAAAGAACATAGATCATGTATAATTGTTGAATTGTGTCATTTTGCCAACGATGGCGCTACATTAATTAATATTGTATGTATGTATGTATGCATGTATTTATATATCTTTATTTATTTAAATACTGATTGAAATATATTACTATGAAATGTGGTCTTTATGATAATAAAATATTAAAACGGAAGAACTCACCACTAACAAGTTAAATGTAAAGTGTCTCCGTGTATTCGCGGGGTGCTGTGTTTTTGTGAAGCTCTTCAATATCTCATTGTCACTGTGGGCCTCAGCGCACAGTAATACACGGCAGAGTCACACAGCTCTGTCTGCTGTATTATTAAAGGGACGGTTTTTAAAGTTTTGTTGAGAAATGCATCAAATTTGCCTTTGAATTCATCAGTGTTCTCTCGTGCTCCAAAAGTATCTCTTCTCAGCACATACCTCGGGAAATCATTCGGGTACTGTATGTACCAGAATAGATACGGCACAGAACTGCTAGTACTGTATTTACAGTCGAGTGTAACTGATTGTCCTTCAACAGCGTTCATATTGCCTGGATGTTGAGTCACCGTGTCTTCTGCTCTGCATTCTGGAAAACAAATAAATAAAAAAATATTTTTAAAACAAACAAACAAAACAAACAGCAATAATAAACAAATACATACATACATACATACATACATACATACATACATACATACATACATACATACATACATACATACACACACATACATACATACCAAAACAAACTATAGCACAGATAATGAGAATGCTCCGTGTATATGCCATGCTATACAGCGTAGCACAATGTTTCAGCGTCATGCAGCAGTGAACTCTTTTCAGAAGATTTAACCCCTCAGAGTGTCTTGTTACCTCTTATACTGTCATCAGGAGTTTCTACATGATGTGATGTCATTTCACCTGCTTATCAGAACCCGTATCGATGTTACATTAGAGCCTCCTGTAGGAAAATCTACCATCATCTGTAACCTGACATTTTACACTGTTCACTATTTGTATTTGTATCTGTTATTTATGTATTTATTTATTAGAGCAGAACACGATTAGTGCACTTGAAAAGACAGCAGTTCTAAAAGAAATACATAAATACATTAATACGTGTACTTGTAAGTGACAGTTTCATCACCGTAGTGCATTTCGCATTCTTGTTAAGGTAAATGCTAGCTAATTATTAGTATTATTTTTACGTTTGTGTTATTAAATCAGTATATTCTGTGCACTTGGTTTATTACGTCATATCTGAATATGTCAGTGTGTAATAGCTTGTGTCATGCTGCAATTTAAATGGGAAATGCATAATTGATCCCTTTAGTCTTTCCTCCTTCCTGGTGCTCCCCAATATGTTCAGGGGAGATCCAGTAACGTTTCGATTGCTTTCAGAACCATCCACTTGTGGAGAGCTCCGCTAGAACAGCAAGAGACGCCAGTACAGTTCTGGAATTCACTGTGTGACAGAAACGCCAGACCGCAGTGTAGCTGTATCGAGAGCCGCTGGTAATAGCTGATGTACGGGGGTGTGGGCAGTGTTGTTCATTCTGATTCGGGACGCTGGTAATAGCTGATGTACGGGGGGAGGGCAGTGTTGTTCATTCTGATTCTGGACGCTGGTAATACCTGATGTACGGGGGGAGGGCAGTGCTGTTCATTCTGATTCGGGACGCTGGTAATAGCTGATGTACGGGGAGCAGTATTGTTCATTCTGATTCGGGACGCTGGTAATAGCTGATGTACGGGGTGAGGGCAGTGTTGTTCATTCTGATTCGGGACGCTGGTAATAGCTGATGTACGGGGTGAGGGCAGTGTTGTTCATTCTGATTCGGGACGCTGTTAATAGCTAATGTACTGGGTGAGGGCAGTGTTGTTCATTCTGATTCGGGACGCTGGTAATAGCTGATGTACAGGGGGAGGGCAGTGTTGTTCATTCTGATTTACTTTTAAACCTCCTTTATTAAGTCTGGTTATCTCGTGTAGTTTATCAAGCAGTCGAGCTGGCGCCCCTCGGCCTCTGTCTGCTGTGTGTTTGTGAGGCTCTGCAGTTGTTCATTGTCACTGTGGGCCTCAGCGCACAGCAGTACACGGCAGAGTCACACAGCTCTGTCTGCTGGATTGTTAAAGGGATGATTTGGGAAGTTGTGTTCAGAGTGGCGTCACATATTTTTCCGTATCCATCAGCAGTATCCTTGTTACCTATAAAACTCTACGAATCATATTCTTGGGAGATCCAGTCAGGTGTTGAATATACCAGAAGAGGTATGGAGTTGAAGACGCTGTGTCATAGCAACAGTTTAGATTCAACACGTGTCCTTCAACAACGTTCAGTTTGATTGGAGACTGAGTCACCGAGTCTTCCGCGATGCATCCTGAAAATAAATGAATATATCTATGATTTCAATGTACTTTCTAACGACAATAAAATAAAAACGCGCTAAATGTGTGAATAAGTAAATGCATAGCAAAGATTAATGCAGTAGCAGCGATGAACAGAAGGCCCTGTCCCATGTTCTGTTGTGCCGCTGCTGTAATAGCCTACGCTTGGGTTAAACCATTTAGTAATGATTGTTTCAGGGGGATGGAAGGCGCATGTCAAGTGGATGAGTTCTGCTTTCTATTGGTTAATGTATTTCAGAAATGGAGAGGAATGTTTCATGCAGAGCCTCCTCCTACAGGAAGAAAGTACAGTTTACATCCACTATCAGTTCAATTGTCAAGTTCACTTTAAATATAGAGCTAGCGCTGACTGTTCAGTGTGTATAATGAGTGCGAACGTTTATCATTTGAGGCAATTCATAATTCTTCATAATAACACACATGCAAGGACGCACGCACACGCACACGCACACACACACACACACACACACACACACACACACACACACACACACACACACACACACACATATTAATTGCAAAAACTGCGTTAAAGTAAGATCCTTTAAGAAACAGTTTGATTAGGGTTTTTTTTTATTTAAAAAGCTGCTACAGCAAAATGAACAGGCTGAGCTGAGCAGCTGCCTCTGGTTTGCAATCCTTTCTTATGATCTTAATCAAACCAATATCACTGATCAACAGCTAATGTAGGTGTGATTCATGGGATCAATCCACACTGTGGTCTTTTCAGCTGTGAGTTTCATGTGTAAGGGGAGTTGAAGGAGACATGTTAGGTTTACTAGCAGAGCAACCTGAACACAAACAGCAACAGCCATGGCAGTCCAGTACCTCTCTGTAATTCAGGCTATACTAGTAAATACAACCATAGTAATAGTGACATCTACAGTCCTTTTATGGTATGACACCACAGAAATGTGTGCTTCTGTTGGGAGAAAAATATGTCAGTACTGAAGCACATTGGCTTCAGAAATTAACAGATTTTTCAATGTTAATTTTTTGTTTTATGTAGCTTAGGGGCAGTTGAAATATACTTAACTGCCCCATAATCATTTGCCACAAGATATTCAATTTTAATATCATTCAAATTGCACTTCGACATAATGCATTGTGGGGTAAAACATGTTTGTTTAGATTTGTCTTTTTTCAGCTGTTTTGAAAATCAACCCTGGTGGGGAGCGTCTGTCTTTCAGCAATCCTGATGAGGCCGCTTTCATTTTTGCTCAACGGTTTCAGGATACGTTGGTGTCTATTGATTCCTGTTGTGTGTGTGTGTGTGTGTGTGTGTGTGTGTGTGTGTGTGTGTGTGTGTGTGTGTGTGTGTGCGTGTGCGTGTGCGTGTGCGTGTGCGTGTGTGTGTCGCGTAATCGGCCGCATATAGACTAACCCTCACCCTTACCCTCACCTTAACCTTAGGAAAAAAAAGGTTCACTTCGGGATTTGGCCCAAACAAACCCTGGCGAAAGTGCAGAAGACGAATCTCCAGACCACCTGATTGCATGCAGTACAATAAGCAGGGAAACTGATTTCCATGGGCACTGAACTCTACGTAACATCTGTACAGATGAACTAACTTTGCTCCGGGTTACTATTTTTCATACCTTCAGTGGATGGAAGTGGAAAGGGCTTTCTGTTTGTGACCCGTCAGGTTTGCACATTTTCACTTGTTGTTTCCTGGTATAACTATAAAGACAGTAAGTTACGGAAATCTAAACATGGCTTCTACTGGTTATTTGATATTGATCTAGTTATTACGCAAGGACCTCAAAGGGATCGCTACACTGCAGAGGGTATGATAACCCTGTCAGGAATACTGCTGCGGGTCATTAGTAATGATTGGGATACGTGCCTGTATTTATTAATACACTCTTTATTACTATCTGTGGTACTACTGTTATTGTTGATGATAATCTTTACTCTAATTAGACTTTGTCCTTAAGTTTGATTCTTTATTGGTAAATGGAAACTATTTCCCTTCAAGGTATACTACTGTGTTCATTAAAATGACCCTGTTTGATGTTTATCATTTTTCTTAGAGCTCTTACTTCGGTCACGTTGTCCTTGCCCCTGCTGTATCATTGCCTGGTAATGGATGTATAATAGAATAATGTACGCTGCATTTCTTTGTTTGTAATATATTGACATGTTGTCTACAATTTGCAGTTGATTTTTTTCTGTTTTGCGAGGCGGTTTCGCTCACAGCAAGTCCCCTCAGGGTAATTTGGGCCACGCTGACAGTTGTTGTATTGGTGGGGTGGGGGTATAGCGGATTGATGAACACCCATCTGACTGGCAATGCAATGTGAGTGTTGACCAGATTGAAGCATGTCCAGGCAATGACAGTTTTCATTGCTTGGTAAAGATCTGCTTCTAGACATGGCATAAGCATGAACATCCACGGCTTTTCTGCACACAGAGGTGTGATTCGTAGGGTTTCCACAGAGGTTTTTGTAAGCAGCTGCACTTTAATCAGCATCACTGTGGTCCCCAGTGCACAGTAGTCGAGTGCAGAGTCAGAGAGCTGCGTGTTTGAGATTGACAAATAAGTCATCTTTGTTGAAGTATTCAAGTGTCCTATGTGTCCTAAGTGTCCAAACCTTCTGTCAGATTCTTCAGATCTGAGCTCCTCACTGCCACCACTTGCTTTATAGCGATGGAGAATATATCTGGGATTCCTCCCTGGTGTCTGCTGGTACCAGAACAGATACTCAGTGTATGCGTTGTTCGACAGAGAGTAATTGCAGTAGATCTTGGTTTCCTGGGTCTCCTCAGATGTTTGGAGATCCTTCCATGGATGCACCTCATCTCTATAACTCAGCCCTGGAAATGAAGCACAGTGGTTAGGAGCAGTTCACTGGGAGCATCACAGAGTATGGAATAGGAAACTAATGCATTGTAAATAAATCATTACCAAAATAAAGACTAAACAAGACAATGAGAACCATTGTGATCAGCGTTCTTGAGTTCAGAAAGAACACAGACAGTGTTTAGGTTTGTGTTCAACCAGCCAGCATCTACTGAGGGAATGATGTAAGGTTCATAAGAGTGCTTCACTTCTTCAGCGTAGAAGACACGCCGCTTTCCCTCATCCAATCACCACGGCCTGAGGCACGAGCAGATCATTTGATGAGCAGTTTCTGTTGTTGTTACTTACTGTGAGTTGGGCATTTCATTTCCATTCATAAGTATTGAGTATGTTGTACAGAATGTATATCTTGAAAAAGTACAAGCACTGTTTTCTCTTACAGTTGACAAGTGTATGCTACACGCAGTAGCTATGATCAGAAGAGTGGATACAATATCCCAGATGGTCTGTTCAATAAAGTGTGACTTTACAAACATACAGTATATTTAAACTTGAACCACTTCATGAAATCTTCACAATTACAGTATTTTAAAATGAAGAGATCTGCACTTCACTGTACAATCGCTTGTTGAACTGGAGCAAAGTAACTTGGGCTCATTGGGGATGGCAGAAAGGTGCTACATAAATGTGCATTTGTTCATACATTCAGTGACACTATAAACACACTTTGTCATAATTCATTTGCATTACTAAATTACTGAAGGCAATTAAAAAAAGTTGAAAAGATGGAAATCTGGGACATCATTATATAGAAATTAGTAATGCAGTTCTACAGGGATTTCGAAAAGAAAAATTGATGTTTGAACAATTTAGATTTGTACCCTATTTGCCTCGTGCACTATTAAAAAGTATAGAACAATAACAATACATTGGCAACAATAATAATTACAGTCGTTGTGCTGTTGTTATGCTTATCATTATTAGTTGTAACTTTTACAATTGCTCTGTGTATCAAAACTTGTTGTCTTCTGCCATCTAGTGGTTATAGTTTAGAATACAGTGTACAGAAATATGCAATTAAAAAGCAACACAAGGCCACATGTATATTGTAATAAAGAATTGTTCCTTTAACTCTTTTACTGCCAGAGCAAGATGACTTCCAAGAGCAATCTGTCAAAAAAAACACCCCTTTCGCACACAACACTCCTCTTGTCACGCCTCACTCCTCTTTGAGGCGTGCGCCCCTCCTTCTCGAGTTGTGAGTGACTCCTCCTCCCTTCTCTAGTCATTCCAAAATATCGGTACACCTCCTTTTCACAGTAAAGTATAAGGAAGCTAAAGGTGACAGAAGTCACCCATGGCATGGCAACCGAGAGTCAGGTTTGAATGCAGAAACTAAATAGCCTGACATTGATTAGAAATGCATGGAGATACTGGTGTATTATTTGGGGTTTACAACATCACTGTCAGCAAGGACATAACGTGTCCTACTTGATACAGACACATGATGTGATTAAATGAGTGTAACATTAATATGATTAGTATGTGTATAAATCACAATAAGGGTGTCTTGCTATAAGGATGTCTTGCTGGATTATAGTCCAGTACATGAGGAAGCAGCATGAAGTTTTTGTATAGGTGAGATACAGACTGACACAGTGTGGGCCTCAGAGCACAGAAGTATGTGGCAGAGTCAGACAGCACAGCTGCAGAGAGAGTCAGATTAAAGGTCTTCTCACTCTTGTCATGAGATGCAGAGAAACGCTCTTTAAATCTTGGATTATCATTTAGGTTCTCATTGAGCAAGAGCTCTGGAGCTTTATTGTGTTCCTGGATGTACCAGAAGAGGTCCGGGTTGCCTGAAGTTTCATACTGGCAAAATAATATTCTTTTCTCATTTTCTGTCAAGTGAATTGAAGGTAATTGATGGACTGTGTCTCCTTGTGTCATACCTGATAAACAATAGAAAGGAATATTGAAGAAATATATCAATTGTTAGTGTAAAAATGCCAATAAATAAATAAATAAATAAATAAACAAAATGATATTTCCTACAGTTTTACATCATGATTTTATTAAAAAAAAATTTAACAATAATACCAGAATAATTGATTGGAGAAAACAATGACTGTTTATTTTGTAAAATGTACATTTCAAAATAACAGAGCAGTTCTATTGTTAGTTGAAAATAGAAAGGTAATGTTTAAATGAACCAGAAAGCCCCTGTGTTCCATCATGTTATGTCTACTTACCTACGACACACACCAGTATGATATTGACTAGGTGAGCCTTTCCTCCTTGAAGCATCATTGTGTGCAGGTTGAAATAGCTGTGACTGTCCTCTCTCCTGCACTGAAGTGTCAAACCAGAGCAGTGAAGAGCCTCTGTATACCCTTTGGCAATGCCTGTCAGTCATCCTGTGGTGGGAGTGACTGCTCATGTTATTATTGTATTATTATTATTATTAGATTTATTAGCAGACACTCTTATCCAGGGCGACTTACAGTACAATTGTTACAAAACAATTGCATTATGTTTGCATACAAATTCTGGTACCCATTTTATACAGCTGTGTTTTTTTTACTGGAGTAGCCTAGGTAAAGTACCTTGCTGAAGAGTACAGCAGCAGTGTCCCCACCTGGGATATGAACCCATGACCCTCCTGCCAGGAGTGCAGAGCCCTGACCATTACTGTGCTCCACACTGCTGTTCACACATCTGTTTCTGCCCAGGGGTGACAAGGAGTAAAACCCTTCTGAGTAATATACTGTATCAATCTGCCTTCCCCATGCTATTAACCCAGAGACTCATTTCTCTTGAATTCTGTCTTTTTGCAGAGTTGTCTGTGGTTCTGTTCTAGTTCCTCTTAAGGTTGTTCTCCACGCTGACAAACTATTCAGGCAAACCGCTTCTCAAAGATTGAATCCAAGCTGATGGGAGGAAGTGTTAATGGGAATCTAATGTGTATTGTACAGAGCTCAGAAGATCATTGATTATGTATTAGTATTGCACAGAGCTCAGAAGATCATTGATTATGTATTAGTATTGCACAGAGCTGGGAAGATCATTGATTATGCACTAAGAACTTAAGGTTTGAAGGCCGAGACACACACTTTCCGTCCCATCGAGGCCAATTGCATGCAATCATTCGCATCATTATAGCCTGTCATACACTGTCCCATGTGATCATTTGAGATACAATTTGGGTATCACACTTAAACATGTTTAAACCTTGTGAGCCGACTGAAATCGATCGACCGACTCAATCCAAAACGCATATCGGAGTATCATATACTAACTGCACGAGGCGACTGAAAAAATGTGAGTAATCACATGGGACAGTGTATGATGGGTTTAATCGCACTGTAATCACATGGGACAGTTTATGATGGGTTTAATCGCACTGTATCCACATGGGACAGTGTATGATGGGTTTAATCACACTGTAATCACATGGGACAGTGTATGATGGGTTTAATCACACTGTATCCACATGGGACAGTGTATGATGGGTTTAATCGCACTGTAATCACATGGGACAGTGTATGATGGGTTTAATCGCACTGTATCCACATGGGACAGTGTATGATGGGTTTAATCACACTGTATCCACATGGGACAGTGTATGATGGGTTTAATCGCACTGTATCCGGTCAAATGGAATATTGTAAAGGGGAAGGGAGTCTGGATGAGGAGAAATAGCAGACTGGATCATAATAAATCAACAAATCAATAAATAGGCATCAAGACTCCCTTCTATCATTGTGTTGTGTGAGAAACAAAGGGATGGGCTATGGGATATGTATTTAATAATTTGGCTGATGCTTTTATTTAAGATGACATACTAGGAACACAAATACAATGTGTTAGTAATAGACAGTGAATGAGATAACTAGTCCCAGAACAAGATGACTTAAACAGTAGCAAGGAACAATGGTAAAGAGAAGCCTAGCAGCCAGACAGGGCAGTGCTGCACTCAGAGGCAGACAAGAAGATTTGCTGTGTCTACAAATGCAGCCTCAACAGCTGGGTTTATTGAACACAGAATACACTATAAACCTTTCAAAAATAGCAAATATTGTCTGAACATTTAAGCATTGTCTGAGTCTTTCAAGCAAATTTCCAAACCATGCTAATAGCAAATAGTTGTATAAACAATTTAAATGAACATGTTTTTTTTTATTTATTTACTTTTTTTTTTACAGAATGTATGTCATTAGAGTCTAATGTCCAAATAAAGGGCTGTTGTCCTGTTTCATGTGCAGATCCACCAGATGCAGGCTGTTCAGTTCTGTTAACTCCACTCTGTTTCTGTCAGGTCCTCTCACAGCTTTCAAACACTGTGCCTCCACTGCACAGTAATAGGTCACAGAGTCTTCTGCTTGTGAATTGCTCACATTAAAAACCCCAGAGCTCTTCCCCTTGTCCAGCGACCCACTGAACTGTGAGTCTTTCATTGGGTCTGAAACCAAGATCATCACATTAACTGGGCTTCTGTTTGGCCTCTGTCTGTACCTCTGAAGACTCCTGAAAGCAGAAGCTGTGTAGTTGCAGTGAAGGGTTGCAGTCTCCCCTTCATTCACAGTCAGTGATGGTGCTGTCTGAGATACTTGAGCCTGAGATCTCACACCTGCAGAAACATGTTTAAAAAGAAGATACAACTTGAAGAGTCAGCTGTGGAATTTCCTGTACATTTTGTCTGGTTTCTTTCACATCTCATACAGTATATCATAGTATAATGATATTGGTAATTATGTATTACATGCATGTTACTTTTATATCAGAATTGAGCAGTATTTTGACATAATGACAAGTCCTAGATACACATGTACAGAACCCGGTACAGGGGAAATGAACAAAAATAAATCCTCAGATACTCACAGTGTAAATAAACCAGTGTGTTTATCAGGAGGTATAAGAATCCAGACTCTGTGCTCATGATGGGGGCTGTTGGAGTGATCAGAAAGAAAAACAGATTAAAGCAGCTGTGAAGCAGCTTCTTATTGTGCCAGTGCAGTACAGTAAACCCTCCCACCAGTGTGCAGTGAAGATTCAGAGCTGTGAAGCAGCCTCTTATTGTGACAGTGCAGTACAGTAACCCCTCCCACCAGTGTGCAGTGAAGATTCAGAGCTGTGAAGCAGCTTCTTATTGTGACAGTGCAGTACAGTAACCCCTCCCACCAGTGTGCAGTGAAGATTCAGAGCTGTGAAGCAGCTTCTTATTGTGACAGTGCTGTACAGTAACCCCTCCACCAGTGTGCAGTGAAGATTCAGAGCTGTGAAGCAGCTTCTTATTGTGACAGTGCAGTACAGTAACCCCTCCCACCAGTGTGCAGTGAAGATTCCCGCCTTATTTACAAGAGTTACTATTTCAATAAGAACTTTAACACGTTGATGTTAAAACAACTGTTTACACATTGCATTGTGCTGACGGGCAGACAGGAGGACCAAATCTATCATCAGATTATACCTGATTGATTGTGAAACATATTTAATATTTAACATCCTTTAATATGGGATTAATTTGTTTGTTTAATGATGTGGTCATTTTGTAATGAGGTCTGTGGTTATGAATTCATAAACAACAACAACAACAACAACAACAACAACAACAACAACAACAATAATAATAATAATAATAATAATAATAATAATAATAATAATAATAATAATAATCAGTGGTTTTCAACCTTTTTAACCCAATGACCCACCAGTAAAAATGTAAAAGAAGAGAAAATGCAACCCATTTTGACTTTGACTAATGATAAAATGTTACTTTAGAAGTTTTTCATTCTTTTGAACGTGACCCAAGGTCTGTGCAGCAGACTAAAGGGAACATGAATAATAATAACAGCACTGTGGCTCAGAGCAACAAGGATTCGTGAAGAAGTTACTCCCAATGCAGAGTCTGGGGTTGCCAAGAAATGTATATGGTAATAATAATTGTTAAATGTAATCTTCTCAACAGCCAAATCGTGGCGACTCATCTGAGCATGCCTCACGACCCACTGGTTGAAAACCATTGATATAAATAAATGCTGAATTTAATAATAATAAAACGCTTAGTACTGTATAAGCAATAGGAGAAATGACTGGTACCAGCATCTGTATAAGTATGAAATAGGGCCATTATCTGGATGAAGGACTGCAGGCCTGTTGTATGAGAACTCTTTACAAATATCTGCTTTGTGATTTGCTTTCATATTACACTGTGCTACAGCCACTTTGCAAATCTAAAGATATGCTGTGCATTAATAAAGAAAAAGAAAACCAACATGGGAAGAAATATGTAAATATCCAAAGAAAGCATTTAAATATAAAAAATAAAGCTTAATTATTGCTCCTTATTAGAACAGCAATGAGCAATGTATAACCCTGAAGAAAGCCTGCTTCCACTGTCACTGTACTCCAAAACATCCCAATAGACTAGAAACTAATATGAAGAAATACACAGCAGCATAAAACACAAAAATCAGAACCCCTAGTTATTACTTATATGTTTGTAAACAAATGAACCAGTACATCATATGTCTGCTGTGTGTTTGTGAGGCTCTGCAGTTGTTCATTGTCACTGTGCGCCTCAGCGCACAGCAGTACACGGCAGAGTCACACAGCTCTGTCTGCTGGATTGTTAAAGGGACGGTTTGGGAAGTTGTGCTGAGAGTGGCGTTAAATCGCTGTTTGGATCTGGCAGCATTATCCTTGTAACCAAACAGATCCCTTTGAAGCATGTACCTTGGAGAATCATTTGGGTATTGTATGTACCAGAAAAAGTCAGGCGAATTGCTAGTAGCGCTGTAACGGCAGCCAAGTTCAATTGTTTTCCCCTCAGTAACGTTCAGATTGTCGGGAGACTGAGTCACCACGTCTGCAGCGATGCAACCTGAAAAGAAAGAAATCATGGTCAGAAATGAAACAAATCAATTATTAAATAAATAAATACATGAAATATCTTACCAATCCAAGGTACTATAGTCACAATAAATAGAATATTACAAGCCATTATATACAGTTGAACAGTGTGTTCACCCTCCAGCAATGCTTAGCAATGTTCTGAAACTCTTCAAGTCTCTCCCTGAGTCTCCTCACAGATCTGTCGGCGTGTCACAGTACTTTCACAGTGTGCTTGTTACAATGTCGCCCCCTACAGGAAGATGTCACACTATAATCGGGAATGGAGGTCATGGGGAATTTTCTTTTGTATTGTATTGTTCATTCAATCAATCAATCAATCAATCAATCAATCAATCAACCTTTATTTAATATAGCACCTTTCACAAAGCAATGCCTCCAAGCACTTTACATGGTAAACAGAAAATACAAGCAGGAAATAAAATAATCACAGTAAATGAAAATACATGAGCAGGAGTAAATGCATCAATAAATAGATAAAACAGAAGTAAATAAAAACAAGATCAATAACACAATAAGAATGCAATGCAATTAAATGCATAAATAAGAGGATAAACCATATGAATAAAAACAAGATCAGTGAAACAATAAAACCATAGACGATAAAAGAAAACTCATTTTAAGATAAAAAAAAAGATTCAACAGTTGGTGCTTCCCTTACAGAAATGGGCAAATCGTTCCATGATTTAGGGGCCTGTAACTGAAAGCTCTGCCACCAATTAAAATATTTATAAGATGAAAGAAAGACACTTTATTGTTGTATGGTTTCATGTTCTAATAAAAATTTTATCACGTTTTTTTTAATTTTTTTTAAATGAAGATGAAGATGATGTTTTTTTAATCCACTAGGTGGCAGCAAGCACCACAGTTGTTTCCTTCCAGTGAAATAGAACTGCAAAGGAAATCTCTGAAAAGACCTGTTTCAGAATTTCTAAATGTGTTCTGTAGGGCAAAAACATGGTTTGCAAATGTAATGTATGTTTAGTTTCTCAGTTCATGACATTTAAATGTCTTCTTTTCAACAGCCCCCTTCTGTCACAGCGGTGTGGAGTCGTGGCATTGTGCTTCTTGTTTCAGAGGTGTAACAATGTAAACTGCACATGTGGTGAGTTTATGGTGCCCTTGGACTTATGGGACATCACAAGTTTAACACTTTTGGGTGCTTTGATTGTGTTAAAGAAGCTGAATTAAATATTGTGTTTGATGAAGAAGATCTGTTGAGATTGGACTACTGTTACTCTATTCCAGCTGGCCTCTCTCCCTCTATCATTCAGCCTCTTTGACTTATTCAGAATGCTGCTGCTCACTTTATATTTTCTCTGCTTCGCTTCTCTCAGCCGCTCTCTTCGACATTCTTTTCCTTCCTACCTCCAATCTCTCGTCTCTCTCTCTATCCATAAACCTGGAGGGAATTTCTTCAAAAGTAACTAAATCCATAACATGTGCTGACCAATGATGAGACAAATGAAAACAGAACACACAGCTTGCTTTTGTCTTCCTGCCTTCATTGTGAACACACAGATTGCGCACAGCCTCCTCTTATCTGCTCAGGCTTGTGAATAAAACTGAAGAGTGCTTTTCCTGCAGCCTGACTGCATACCTCCCACTGCTCCACCCCTTTCTCAAAGGAAGGCATGTTGAGGAACACAAAACAACAAGTCTGTTAGCATTAGGACAGGCTTTCCATTGACTTTTATGTTTCAATAGATAAAGCAGTCATTAGAATTAAAAACACGCATAAAGACAAAGGTGTATGACTACTGACATAAAAACCGAATAGTGACATACACATATATACATTATTGTATACTGTAGCACATGACCTCATTTATCTAAACATCTGCATCGACTTTGTTACACTCTAATGTATGCTCAGTAACCATGTGTGCTGTACTGTAGCAAATCTCTGCCTGTGTTCTGGGGTCTGACAGCGGTGTTAGCAGCCAGGGTCTGATCCCATAAGCAGCATCACCTATATGACAAGCATTGACAATCTGAGCAAACTGCCCATGCTTCCTACCACCACCCTATGAAACACGGATTATACATGACTTGCCAACCTGCTCCATAATATGCACATACACCTGTCTCGTAAACTGCATATATCCCGGACTGTCTGAGGATGTAGGAGTCGTGTGCTGTGTCAGGATAGCTGGCGAGCACATCGAGAATCCTCAGTTTCGCATCACACACCATGTGTACATTAATCTGGAGTGGTAATGCTTCCTGTTACCAAATATATTCTCTATACAGGTGTCAGTGGGTAACTCTTTGTTCTACTTCAAACTCTGAGATTAATGATTATGCTTAGGCCTGTTCTACTTGTCATACATAAATCATGTACATAAAATAATGCAATTCAGCGGCGGTGAGAGCGCCGAATCCTAACCACTAGACCACCAGGGACGCTGCTGGGGAAGGTTGTACGGCTGGCCAGGAATTCCTTTGCTATCAACGCTGAAACATCAAAAACGGAACAGCCCCCAAGCCCTGAGCAATGACAGACAATGAATCATAATAAACTGCCGCGTAATTAAATGAATTGCTGTGGTCCATTTCTAATTGTTCAAGCACTAGAAGTAGTTATCCCTTTCAGATTATTCTGGACCATGCCGCGCTTAGTTTGTTGGTAGGTATGTTGTTTGTTTGTGTAAGCTCAGTAGTTGGTTATAACGGTTGTTGGTTAAATACTGCCCACCAGTGGGTTTCATCAGTAATTATTGTTGGGTATGTCACTTCCCGGGTTCGTAAAAATAAAAGAATAAAAAGGGAATGACGCCATTTTTCCCACCAGTCAATGCTTTTAAAGCTAGCAGTGGGAGTCTATAACATTGGTCACTTAAAATCAAATCCTGATTTTGAAGTTTGTTTTTCTAAGACAAACTAAATAAAATAAACAGAAGGTTCCACCGAGATTTGAACTCGAATTACTGGATTCAAAGTCCAGAGTGCTAAGCATTACACCATGGAACCAATCACCTGCGTTGGTTTCGCGTTGCATTGTGCGGTGCACGTGTGGGTTTGAATCGCATCCTCCTCGCAGTTTTTTTTTTTAAATTATTATTACTGTTTCTCGTTCTCTTTTGACAAAAGTGTTTATCCTGCGACTAAAGGAAAGTATTTGTCTGTGTTGGAGGTGCTCCCCAACAGTCACAAAATGTGACACAAACACAGCCTAAACTTTGAGGTGCTGAAAAAAAATATAACCTAAGGCACCGCTGGGATTTGAACCCAGGATCTCCTATTTACTAGGCAGGCGCTTTAACCATCTAAGCCACGGCGCCCTGCAATATGCAAAGAAATGCGTGCCAGAGACCTGTGAAATGAAACGTATCAGGGACATTACTGGCTTCACTACTGTCGTTCTCTACTACAATGCAGGACTGTAAAATTAAGCGCGCGACATTTCTGAAATTAATCTGAAACACTTGAAAATACACATTACTTGTTAATAAACAATTTCCCTCAGATATCGGAATCTGCATTGTATATGACCGATTGTACCCTTGTGGTCTAGACATATAACATTTGGTAGTTTACATGATTGAAACATATGGTTAAATACAGGTCCCACCGAGATTTGAACTCGGATCGCAGGATTCAGAGTCCAGAGTGCTAACCATTACACCATGAAACCGCTGATGCGCACACTAGAAAGGAATGGCTGTAACATCCTCAGCTCCCAGGTCTAAATTCCCCTACTGCTGACAACCCCTGGACCGCAAGGCGTTCTCCCCGTTCTGATTGCACACAATCCTCCAACATCCATTTCTCGAGTTTGAATCCAAAATGCGACGTTCCATTTCTTGGTTCATACTGGCAGCTGGCAGCAGGTCTGGAGAAATGCACAATCAGCACCCAACCGTGCACCACAAACACTGCTCACATTGAAATAATAAGACACATGTTCATTGACAATATATGTATTACACATGTATATTTAGAATCGGTTTTAATAACATCAGTATTGCTAATTTAAAATAAGAAACATTTGCTTAACAATTAAACACGTTGCATCTTTACAAGTGAAAATACACTTTCAAATACTGTCTCCAAGCAAGTGAAGGCATCACTGTATTCTGGACGCTGTAATTTATTCTAGGAACATGACACCTGGGCATGTTAGATAGCAGGGGAAATCGCGGAGCCGCCTCATTCGTTTGGTATGTAGACTGCGTGCCTAACCCTTTCCGTTTGTGAGTTACAGGCACTTGAACGCACCTACCGATTTGCTGCGCGTCACAGCACGGGAGCACTGAATGAGTGGCTGCATAGGATAATTCCGTGTCTCTTTTTAGTCGGTACTTATTGTGTTAACTGTGTGATTGTGTAGAGGGGGTCGTTAGATTATACCTGTCCTCCCCTCCTGCAATGTGGTTGTCCTTTTTTTTTGTTTTAAAAAAACCGACAACCGCATCACATTCACAAGCGCAGAGTTTTAAATCCCACTTACATCCCTCAGCGGTTCTAGTGTTAATGGACCAGTACTGTGCCAGTTCCTAGCCAAACTGGACCATGTACTGGGTCCACATGCAAACTATACTGACCCAATTCTGGCATGTAATTGGATCAACACAGTCAAATAGGCCTGCCAGCATTGCACCAATACTGGCAAAACGGTTTGCCAACATTGGTACAGTATTGGGTCAATTCAGACATGTTTCCTGGGATCCTGCTTGGATCATGGCTAGTCTTTTACATCCCATGAATGCAGAAAAGCTTTGCTCAGCTGAATATAGCATTAGAATGTACAGGCTCTTAAGACCAGAACGGAAACGAGACGTAAAGAAGACACTCAAGTTAGTTCAGTCTCAGGAACTTAAAAAGAACACAACTCACATGCAGTATATTGGTGTCTAGAAAATGTCATTTTAAAAAGAGATTGCAGTGTGTTAATGAAGGTACCCGTGATAATAGATACGAGTTGATTAATAGTGATATACAGGTACCAGCTTTGAAGACCACTGGCATAAGTGTACAGTTCACTTTGATAACCTGGTCACTGTAATAATCTGGGCCTTGTTTGGATTCAGTTGTGACCAGTAATACCTGCTTAACGGGGGTGGATCATTACAGAATTGGTGGCTGTACCGAGATCATCTGTGTCCAAATAAATCTCTAAATTATACAGTATTCTTATTTGCAAAATATAGAATGTTAGAAGAACAAACTTTGTCTTCTTTCAGCCTACCTGAAAGTACAGGTAGACATGTTACCATATGTGAGCCAATCACTGAGATAAACTACCACCTGAGTGACCTCTATATTACACAGGAAGGTGCAGGAGTTTGGTGGGGAAGCCAGCAGTGACGCGGTCGACTCCCTTGACCGATGTGATGAGTTCTTGACTCTTCGGTCTATGAAGACAGCTGAGATTCTTGCCACCTTATCCTGTGTGCTGAAAGGGGCAGTGAAGAGATGGTGGTTTGCTGAGCATCATGGAATCCTGACATGGGAAAACTTTAAAGACAGTTTCCCCAAGCCTTCTTGACAATGGACTTCCAGACAGAGGTAGAAGAACGTATCTGTACCAGAGTACAACTGCCGGATGAGAAAATGCAGGAGGAGAGTGATAATGCTGCCCAGAGGGAGTATTGGTCCAAAGCAAACTCCAGCAAAACAGTTTTGGAAAAGAAAACCAGCAAAGCATCCATCAAGAAACCTGCGGTGGTCAGCGTAATGAAGCAAGTGGGGAAAAAACAAGGGCTGTGGTGACCCTGCTTCCAGCCTGTCCTTGTTAGTTGTCCAGATTGGTGTGAGAGATTGGGATGGTCTTGCTGTACTTGATACTGGAAGTACATTCACGCTCATGAGTCTTTGGAAGAAGTTTGTGATGGCAGATGGATAGTCTCACACCTCCCTGAATATAATTTGTTTTACTTACCTCTTTCATGATGAACTCTGGATTCTCCACACCTACATTCTTGAGGATTCTCACCTAACCTATCCTCTTGTCCACGTACTGGACTTTCTCGAAAAGACCAATACCTGCATCAACTTCACCAACCGCACGTATGGCGTTCAACACCATCACCAGGAGTACTCCTTCCACCCGTTTCTAGAGACACTGATTGGGATATAGCTTGCAAGAGGATATCAGCACATGTGTCATTGTACTTCCTGCTGCCGCTACACAAAATCAAGTGCATCTTAGAAGTATGCCAAAGTAGTGACCCTGGGAAGGGACTCTTCAGCCTGGAAGAACTCCACAAGAAGTGGTATTTACAGATTGGTTAGGGATGACTCGAGTGATCCATCACTCCATCATGACTACCGATGAGGTGCATATCGAGTGTCACCTCTGAAGAAGGACCTAACCCAGAAATATCTAAAGGACATGCTATAGGATGGGGTAATTGAGCCTTCAACTTCCCCATGGTCATCTCCAGTGGTCTTAATTGAAGAAAAGATGGAGGTTATTGCTTCTGTGTAGACTACAGGAAGCTTCACTCTAAAACACTGTTTGGTGCTTACCCTATGCCCCTAGTTCATGACATCCTTGAGTCTCTTCGTGGCGCAGCTGTCTTCAGTTCCCTGGACTTGCGCTCGGGGTACTCGCAGGTGACTATTGGCAGCAACTTTTCAAAGACTGATGGAACAGGTTTTAGGTGATCTCTGAGGTTAGATATGCTTTGTGTATATTGATGATGTCATTGTATACTCTTCAAATCAACAACAACATTGACCTTGAAAGAGTTCTACAGAAACTCCATTAAGTCAATCTGACTCTAAACTTGAAGAAATGGCATTTTTTCAAGTCATCTCTGACTTTTCTGGGACATGTTGTGTCAGGAGAAGGAGTGGCAGCTGATCCTCACAAACTAAAAGCCATCCAGGATTACCCTGTACCTACTAACTTCAAAGAGGTTCAGAGGTTTTTTGTACTGGCTGGATGGTATCACAAATACATCCCCAAGTTTGCAGACATGGCTGCCCCGCTCAATCATGAAGAAAAAAGATGTCCCATGGAAATGGTCGTTGGAAGCTCAAAGAAGTGTCATTCTCTTAAAAGAAGCCTTAAGTCTCCCTCCTGTCCTCACTTATCCAAACTGTGCCTGATCCTTCAGAGTCTGTACAGATGCCAGCGACATCAGACTAGGAGCTGTCTTGACACAAGCAGACCTCCAAGCAGAGGAAAGTAATTGCTTATGCTTCAAGAACCCTGAATTCCATGGAACAAAACTACTTCCGAAAAGGAGTGCCTACCAGTAGTTTGGGCTGTTGAGAAGTGGAGGCATTATCTAGAGGGAGTGGAGTTTGAAGTGGTTACTGACCATGCAGCTCTAACCTGGGCTTTCAATAACCTGAAAACTTCCTCCCAACTGACTCGAAGGACTCTCTGCCTCCAACAGTTATTTACAGGAAAGGTAGTCTCAACTCAGTACTTGATGCCCTTTCCAGAGTTCCTCAATCTCCATGTGCCACCCCATCTGCAGCAGTGTTAGCTAGCAAGTGTCCTGTAAGTAGTTTGGATCTGCCCAGCACACTGGAGCAGATTGCGGCCGCACAGTCCAAAGATCCTACAATTTCTTTAATCATCCAGGACCTGGCATTCATCTATTGTTTCAGATTCCCGCATCTTCTTTATATTCCAACAGGGTTTGTTGTATCATCGGATACCTGTAAGGAAAGATGGTTACCGCTACCAGCTGGTCATTCCGGAGTCGTTGACCTCTTCTTTTCTTACACACTATCATGACAATCCTTTAAGAGGTCATCTTGGGCACATGAAGAGCCTGACTCGGATTTTGGAAGTGGCTTGGTGGCCCACTATTCACAAGGATGCCTGGTGCCACCTCAAGGAATGCCAGGTATGCCAGCAATACAAACCTGCTAACACCAGACCTGCTGGTTTTCTCCAGTCCACAACTATAAATGAGCCTGGAGAGATGTTGGGTCTCGACCTGATGGGACCATTTCCCAGAAGTAAAAAAGGACATTTTTATATCCTTGTGCAAGTTGACTACTATACAAAGTGGGTTGAAGTATTCCCCTTGAGGGATAACAAGACCCCTAAAATTGTATCAGTCTTAACCCAGGAAATATTCACTAGATGAGGAACTCCTAGATACCTCCTCTCAGACCGTGGGCCTCAATTCACCAGTCAACTACTCACAGAAGTATGTAAATACTGGGGCGTCATTCAAAATCTCACCACCAGCTATCATCCGCAGACCAACCTGACTGAGCAGATGAACCGCACTTTAAAGGTCATGGTGGCATCATTTGTTGGTAAGAACCATCAGTCATGGGATCAGTGGCTGTCGGAGTTTCGTTTCGCAATAAATACTGCAAAGCACGACACCACAGGCCATACTCCTGCTCAACTAGCTCTGGGTCACAATGTCAAGGGCCCACTTGACTGGTTGATTGCTGTGTCTCCATCTTCATCATCTGATCCCTACCTGCTCCTAGAACGACAGCAACAGATAGCATGTGGAGTAGCTGAAAGGGTCTCAAAAGCTCAAGCCCATCAGGCCTGGAATTATAATACCCGAAAGTTGGTTGTCAGTTTGAAGAAGGGGCGTTGGTTTGGATCCATTCTCATCCCATGTCAGATGCCTCCGGTAAGTTCTGTGCTAAGCTTGCACCTAAATGGATGGGCCCAGCCCTTATCTTAAAAAAGCCTGGGCAAAACAATTACAAGGTCACTTGGGGGGAACCAAATTAAAACGCTACTATGGTGTTTGTCCCTTGCACCTCCAGTCTGGGGAGGGGGTGATTATGTTGCCACCACTAAACTTCTACCTGATATTATCTTGTGGTCTTGTGGTCTGGATTAGCATGCCTTGTTCACCTGGTAGAGTTAACCCTTAGCGGCCCATTTACTCAGTGCTTGTCAGGCACTTCAGGTCCAATTTTTATTTTCTCACGCGCTGTTTATTTTCCACGTGCTATTTAAAATATTTTTTTCAGAGTAAAACAGGTTTAAAAGGCCCTGCATAGCAAAAGGACATCAGTACTGCATCTCCAGCCAAGCCCCACCCCTTGTTCGCTGTATCTTTTGTGGTTTCAGATGTCACATATTTGTAACCCAATGAGCAAACACTTGAATAAAAGATTTCAATACAGCTGCTGGATGTATCGACTGCAGTATGTGTTGAGTCGACAGTAAGGGAATGCTATAAGAAACTTGACTTTTACATCAACTGAAGTCATTGTCTTTCTGATCATCTTTTCTCTGTTTTTCTCATTCCTGGGAGACATGCCTCCTTCAGCCCTTCCCTGAGAGTTCTTCTGTAACATTGTATCAAATCCTGGGCAGGGATAATAGACAATCGATGAAGCTTCCTATAGTTTCTCATACCATTTATATGCTGATGATGCTCAGATTTTCCTCCCCTTCCCCACGTCTGACTCCACCATCCCCTCCCGTATCTCTACCTGTCTGTCTGCTATCTTACTTGCTCTTATCTCCTCCCTATTTTACTGCATTTAATCCTGTACTTTACAGAGTACTGTAATCTGTCACGTGTTATTTAATCTGTAGTATTTTGTATTTAATTATATCCTGATGTAACTATCACTAACACTGTTATCTGCTCCGTTATTTAATCATATTTTGTCATATAATTGTACTTGCTAGAACCAAAGTCATTGTATTTTATCTTGCTCTTAATTGTATTAATACTTATATTGTGATTATTGAAATGTATTTTTGTTTACGGCTGTAAATCACCCTGGATAAGGGTGTCTGCTAAGAAATAAATAATAATGATAATAATAATAATAATAATAATAATAATAATAATAATAATAATAATAATAATAATAATAATAATAAAATAATAAGAATTCCCTTTTAATCAATCCCAATTCCTTTCATGACATGGGCTTTACTGAGCAAATATGTGTACAGCTTGTCAGAATCTCATGCAGTTACATAATAATTACAATACTAATTTATTGAATCAATTCCACTTGCTTTTACAAGAATCACCACGAGCTGCTCAAATGTAGAGTCTGTGGAAATCTACTTCAAAGGGAATTAGAATTGGAATAAGGAACTCTTACACATAAAACATGCTGTGGAAATGTGGTGCATCAGGAAATTAAACTACATGTGCTGCAGCAACTTGTGGTAACAAAGCACCCCCCTTGTTCTAGATTCAGCTGTTTATTGTAGTGATAGGGAATCTATAATGCTTTTCAAATGAAATGACTGGTATTAAAATCAAGGACATTATTCTTCATGTCACGAGTATAAGATCATTCTCACAGACCCTCTTTGTCACTACAAAACAACACTCTCATGATTGGCTATCTTTGCTCCAGTAAGCTTCATTATCACAAGGTTACATTTACTTGCAGCTACAATAATATGTTTAATGAATAATCATCTTAAGCCTATATATAATGTGTTGGTGATGAAGCTTGTATCATGTCTACTGTTGGATGAAATGTTTGTAATATTATTGAGATGAGACACATGCACAGCAAACACAGGCTCTGCAGCACTGTATATTATGCACAGTGCAGTCTATTCCAGATGGGAACTGGGGTTTGAAAGCTCTAGATTATGTTTACAATACAAATTAAAAAGTAACACAATCAATCAATCAATCTTTATTTTTATATAGCACCTTTCATAGAGGACCACTGTCACAAAGTGCTTTAAAAGATGAAGTAACAACAAGAAAATCCATAATACTTTAAACACAGTGTGACAGTCTGGCTCGCAGTGGTGAATTGTGATGACGTCACGGACCAGGAAGTAACTGAAACCAAAACAATGGATGGGCGGGTGAAGCTGAGTGCAACGGCACTCAGCGTATTTATTAATAAATACAACAAAAACAAAAGATTTAAACAAAACAACAAACCAAAGCAAAGGGCACGAGGGCCAAACGAATAAACAGACAAACAAATAAGTGGCATGCTGGCTAAACCAGCACATTTTAGCAATTGTTTTTATGTCTTCTACGCGCTCTCTCTCCACTCTCCACTCTCCCGTACTCTCTACTCCAACACTCCACCTGCAGAACGGACAACTGCTGGTTCTTATACTCTGGCCGAGGGGTTAACTAGTTGTTAATTATCTTATTACCCCTCGGCCACAGTCTGCACGCGTTTGGTAAGGATGCATGACTGTCAGCTAGTTAAATAATCAGTAGCTGATCAGTCATGCATCCTCACAAGGTTTTTAAATATAAATATAATAAAACACAATAACAAAAGACGCGGCGCTTTTATCCTCGCCGCAAGCAAATACAAATAATAACAAATAGGGACGGGACACTCCGCCACACACAGAGAAATGCATAATACATGATATGCAGTAAATAAAAAAATGCATAATACATTAAATACAGTGGAAAGTGCATAATACATGCTAGCATTCTCCTCTAGAATCTTCTGATACAATGCAGAATTCATGGTTGTGTCAATGATGGCAAGCATTCCAGGTCCTGAGGCAGCAAAGCAGCCCCAAACCATCACACTCCCACCACCATGCTTGACTGTTGGGATGAGGTTCTTCTGCTCGAACTCAGTGTTTGGTTTTCGCCAAACATAACGTTTCTCATTGAGGCCAAAAAGTTCTACCTTTGACTCGTCTGTCCATAGAACATTGTTCCAGAAGTCTTGTGGATAATCTAAGTGCTCTTTGGCGAACTTCAGACGGGCAGCAATGTTCTTTTTAGAGAGCAGTGGTTTCCTCCTGGCTATCCTTCCATGAACGCCATTCTTGTTCAGTCTTTTTCTGATAGTTGATTCATGAACACTCACATTAGCCAAGGCGAGAGTGGCCTGCAGATCCTTGGATGTTACTCTGGGGTTCTTTGTGACTTCCTTGATGATTTTCCGGTTTGTTCTTGGAGAGATTTTGGTAGGATGACCGCTCCTGGGTAGAGTGACTGTGGTCTTGAACTTTCTCCATTTGTAGACTGTCTGACAGTGGATTGATGGAGCCCCAAATCCTTAGAAATGGTTTTGTAACCCTTTCTAGACTGTTGAGCATCAATAACTGTTTTTCTGAGATCCTCAGATATTTCTTTTGATAGTGGCATGGCGTGTTTCCACATGCCTGTATGGTGAAGATGAAACTCACAAAGTTTCTGATCTTTATATAGGGTGGGGCCTCCCAAACTCACCCCTGAAGATCTATGTAATTATTTAAACACCTGATTCTAATTATCCCCTTAATTGAGCTGATAAAACCAGGGGTTCACATACATTTTCACATACCCTGAATCTTAATTACTCAGTGTTTGTCTAATTCATACATCATTTTGTTTCAAAAGACATGAATTGGTTAATATAAACCCTATTGGATATTTAAGAAAGGGTATCAATAAGGCTATCATGGTAAAACTATGGAGTTTCCATAATTATCACTGGGGTTCACAAACTTTTTCTCGGCACTGTACATGAAATAGTATATTAAATACATTGGAAAGTGCATACTACATGAAATAGTAGCAGCAACACAGCAGCTAATAGAAGATATCAGGCTTAGAGCATAGAAAGCAAGAGAGAACAGGTGGGACAAGCGAGCGACAGTGGGAGCATCACGCACCAAGGCTGGGAGAGAGTTCCAAAGAGTCGGAGCCATGAAGCTAAAAGAGCTCTCTCAGAGTGTGGTGCACTTTTGCTTGGGGATAACAAGCAGGACAGAGTTGGAGGACCTCAGCCTGCAGGCAGGGACATAGTGTATCAGCAGGTTGAGGTAATCAGACCTGTGTGATGAAGGGCATTGCAGGTGAGCAGGAGAGTTTAGAAAATAGTCCTAATTACTATACACTAATGTTATGTGAGCTGTATACTGTGGATGAAACCTCTCACAAGCCAATGCCCGGAGGCAAGGCTGCAGTTACAGTCATGGGGTTTGTGAGTTTAGACACAACCCAGTTAGTGTCATGTAAGTGTTGTGCTTTTACACTGTCCTGTAGTTGAAAGATGAGTGTAATCCTGCCTCCTCTCTATGGGGAAATGGTGATTAATCTTAATCACACTGCACCCCCTGGGGGTAAAGAGCTGGCATCTCACTTTACATGTATACAGTTCATCTTTATCAATAATGAATGTTAAATATGTGTATCTGCTTCTGATTCATGGTATACACTGATTGATCAATATTAACTTTTGTACATCATTTTCAATGCTACAATCCTGCCCCAAAGTTACATTATATAACATAAAGCACATGTGAAGCTGAGTGGTGCTGCCCCTGAGAGCAGGATATTGTGCAGGTGTCTCCACTCCCTCTCTCACTGTGCTCTCACTGCACAATAATACACAGCTTCACAATCCAGCAGCTCAACAGCACTGATGGTTAGAGTGCTGGAGAGCTTCTCTTTATTCACAGTCATGTTGAATCGTCCCGAGGTTTCATTTGTATTGTAAGCAGACAGTATGATGTCAGGACTTTGACCATGTGGCTGTTTATACCACTGCATGCTGCCATAGTTTTTAACACTGTGATTACAGTTAATTTCAATGGTCTCTCCTTCAATTGAATAAACACGTGGAGTCTGAGGAATCTGTGAATCTCCATAGACAGCTGTAAGAAAAGAAGAGTAAAGAATGATTCTTGTGCTTCTCAATAATAATGATGTCTCTGTGCTAGCCCCCATTGAGACCCTGTTTTCAATGGTGTATCTCCAGTGTGTTTGTAAATATCACTCACCCAGTCTAAAGACAAGCAGAAGAAAAGATCCACACATGTTAATCATTCTTGAATTGTTCCATCCAGTGGTAGAAGTGCTTGTGACAGACAGACAGCCTGAGCTGTGGGTAAAGCCATGCACAACATCACCTCACAATGAGGCAGTGATTGGTTCATCTGTCTGAAGCACAGGGAACCACTGGTTTGGTGATATGAAAACTAACACATCATCATCAATAGTTAGAACATATATTGGTTTTATTGTTGTTGTTTAAATAGAACATTGCCACTCACTTCTTGTTGAAAGGTTTTATCAAAGTTTCCTCTAGTACCAGTATTATTAAATGAGTTCTGTGAAAATGTAAATGATGGTGTATGGCTCATAGTTACTCTTTTTCCCATTCAAAGTGTGGTGTGGATATATTTGATCAGCTGCTCTGCAATGAAAAAGAAAGAGAAGTGTTCACTTGATAGAGTAAAGTGCACATGGTGCGCAGGGGAGGGGTTCAGTCAGGGCAGGGCAGGGTTGAGTCCTGGCTGTGCCCAGTTGCTGGTCTGCTCCAGGGATCCTACAGGGAGCACTGAATTGGGGCAGGGAGGTATAATCAGGAAGCACTTCTTCACTTCATCTCATGACAGTGACTCTGCTGCTTTATGGACTCCCGCTAGGCTGGACTTTGTACTCCAGAGTCTCACCAACATAGAGCTCCTGGGTCTACAGAGGGGATAGCTGTGTGAGGAATCATACTGAGACACTGAAGAAATACAAATCAAGTTTTCTTCTGCACTATGTTTTTGTGTGTAAACACTGCCATCTAGTGGTTCAAGCTTTTAGTGCATCTTTTTTATTTTATTTTTTTTATCATATTTATTTGCACTTAGGATTTCCAGGAATACTGACATTTCTAAAAGCTTCACTTTTTTGCATGGAATGGTGTTGCTGTTACTCAACTGCACCTGGAGCACTGTGTGACATCAGCATTGGCCCCATTCTAAGAGAATGACTGAGGGCGGAGTCTATTTATGAATGTCAGCTGTTTCTTCTCCTTACCCACACAAGCAGGAAAGAATTCAGAGCTCTCTCACGCCTGCCCTGTGTACCACTTTGCCTGCCCTGTACAACAGTAAGACACCGAGTCCTCCAGTGAAGCAGCACTCTCATCACTATCCAGTCTGTGTAACACTGTGCCTGCCCTGTACAACAGTAAGACACTGAGTCCTCCAGTGAAGCGGCACTCTCATCACTCTCCAGTCTGTGTAACACTGTGCCTGCCCTGTACAACAGTAAGACACCGAGTCCTCCAGTGAAGCGGCACTCTCATCACACTCCAGTCTGTGTAACACTGTGCCTGCCCTGTACAACAGTAAGGCACCGTGTCCTCCAGTGAAGCGGCACTCCCATCACTCTCCAGTCTATGTAACACTGTGCCTGCCCTGTACAACAGTAAGACACCGAGTCCTCCAGTGATGCGGCACTCTCATCACTCTTCAGTCTGTGTAACACTGTGCCTGCCCTGTACAACAGTAAGACACCGAGTCCTCCAGTGATGCGACACTCTCATCACTCTCCAGTCTGTGGTTTGTCGAATTCTAAGGGAATCATACATTTCAAGCACTTCGAAAGGAGTCGAAACATACCTGTGGGACTGCTGAGTGAGAATGGGAACCGTTATCATAAGCTATAACTAGCCTGGTCCATAAACCACACTGAAGATGTCAGTGAAAGTGAAAAGCTGTTATTTACAAAGTAGAGGTAAGCACTAGAGGATTTGACACCTGAGATGTATGAGGGTGTTGAAAATGACTCCTGGGAATCGTGTTTCATATCTCATTTCCTCTCCTACTTAATTAAAATTTTAAACATATTAATGTTTAATTATTTCTAAAATGTATGAAAGAAAGAAAGAAAGAAAGAAAGAAAGAAAGAAAGAAAGAAAGAAAGAAAGAAAGAAAGAAAGAATAAACACAAAAACAAAGCTGTTCCCCTTGCAGCTGCAGGGAGACACAGAGGCGCAGAAAAACAAGAACAACAGTGTGTTTCACTGTGAAAATCAAAACATAAAAAACACAAAATTGTTTATAATGCAATGTATTTAAATAATATATATATAAATGTACCGTGGCCTAGAAGTGCAAAACACAAGCAATGTTTGAAGTCTCACAACACAGCATAACTAGTTTGTCACAACGGGAATGGGTTCACTTATATGACAAGGCAGTCAGGAGACGTGTACACTGAAGGAATCCTTGCCGTCGCTGTCAGTTTTTGCATTGAGCTGTGGAGAGTTTCGTCACTGTGGGGTTCAAGGCGCAGTAGTAAACCGCTGTGTCTTCAATTTCAGTTTGGAAAATGGAAAGGGAAACGTGCTTCTTTACTTTATCAGCGCTAGCAGAGAATCGCTGTTTAGCGAATTCCGCATAGCTACCTTCCCCTCCCGTTTCTAATACCAAAACAATGAATTCTGGGGATTGTCCGAGATACTGCCGATACCACTGCAAAGAATAAGCTGACACATTATAGCTGCATTCGAGTTTAACCGTATCTCCCTCCCGGGCGCATTGCGACTCCGATCCCGCTGTGATGATGGCATTTCCAAATGTGTTACCTGTAAAGATAAACAGAATGTAATTAAATGCTATTGAATACTACCTTTAGTTACAATTTCAGGACACATATCTACTCTTCAAGTTAATAAACCACAGTCTAAATGACTATGTACTCTACTCCGCAGAGCTAATATATATATATGAGGAGTAGAGATGCATGCAGATGAACTGCGCATGTATTGTTATGAGATTGTATTTTAAAATGAAAAGTGATAACATATGAATACTATTGAACAATCAGAATGAACATTGTTAATATGGATGAAAGTCAACTGATGTATTGATCTTTTAAAATACTGAGTGGACCAACTTACCTGGAAACAACGATGATAAAAATAAAACAGTGAAAAGCATTTCAGCGAGATAGGTCCTCTGACATGGAAATAGTAGACTTTGTTACTTCAATTCAAAATGCTGACAATGTGGGCAGATTGTATGTCACATTTGCTTATGAACTCTTAAATCATAGGGGCGTGAATCAGCTGTACAATGAATTCAACGTCGTTAGCGCCACCTCCTGGTCAGAGATGTCTATTTGAACAGCAGCTATTGCTTCAGTGTCAGGTGGTTTAGCCCGTGGAGACACAGAGAAGCAGGGCTGTGTATAGAACTCGGTGCATCATTGCATTCTCCATGCTCCACTCGTGTCTGATGAACCCCTCTCTAGATAACGGGTGCGAATGAAAGAGCTCGTTTCTAAACCTGTGTTTTACTTTGCTCAATGACACACCCCTTTCCAAGTTGGCATATGTACAGCAGTTAACATATTTCTTAAACTATTTAGACCTGGCCATACAAATATAATGTACCTACCTTCTGTAGTTTGTACGGTTTGCCCGCCTTTGTATCTGAAATAACTGTTTCATTACCTTGTGCCTAACACTGAGCGAACTTTAAGTCTGAGATGAGCAATGCGGGAAGACAGTCATGAACCACCTGTGGTGTTGAAATGTGACGAGACATCTACTAACCGTAAACCATGAAATTTAATTAGAACAATATAAAACCTGAAAACGGCACTCTGCTGAAGAGTGGGGTTACAATGAACTTAGCCGCTGTTCATTTCAAATACTTTGTATGTGTTTAAAATAGTCGCTGGATTTAGTATTACTGCATATATATATATATATATATATATATATATATATATATATATATATATATATATATATATATATATATATATATATACAGTACTGTGCAAAAGTTTTAGGCAGGTGTGAAAAAATGCTGTAAAGTAAGAATGTTTTCAAAAATAGACATGTTAATAGTTTATATTTATCAATTAACAAAATGCAAAGTGAGTGAACAGAAGAAAAATCTACATCAAATCAATATTTGGTGTGACCACCCTTGCCTTCAAAACAGCATCAAGCATCAATTCTTCCAGGTACACTTGCACACAGTTTTTGAAGGAACTCTGCAGGTAGGTTGGCCCAAACATCTTGGAGAACTAACCACAGTTCTTCTGTTGATTTAGGCAGCCTCAGTTGCTTCTCTCTCTTCATGTAATCCCAGACAGACTCGATGATGTTGAGATCAGGGCTCTGTGGGGGCCATACCATCACTTCCAGGACTCCTTGTTCTTCTTTACGCTGAAGATAGTTCTTAATGACTTTCGCTGTATGTTTTGGTCGTTGTCATGCTGCAGAATAAATTTGGGGCCAATCAGATGCCTCCCTGATGTTATTGCATGATGGATAAGTATCTGCCTGTACTTCTCCGCATTGAGGAGACCATTAATTCTGACCAAATCCCCAACTCCATTTGCAGAAATGCAGCCCCAAACTTGCAAGGATCCTCCACCATGCTTCACTGTTGCCTGCAGACACTCATTCGTGTACGTTCTCCAGCCCTTCGGCGAACAAACTGCCTTCTGCTACAGCCAAATATTTCAAATTTTGACTCATCAGTCCAGAGCACCTGCTGCCATTTTTCTGCACCCCAGTTCCTGTGTTTTCGTGCATAGTTGAGTCGCTTGGCCTTGTTTCCACGTCGGAGGTATGGCTTTTTGGCCGCAAGTCTTCCATGAAGGCCACTTCTGACCAGACTTCTCCGGACAGTAGATGGGTGTACCAGGGTCCCACTGTTTTCTGCCAGTTCTGAGCTGATGGCACTGCTGGACATCTTCCGATTGCGAAGGGAAGTAAGCATGATGTGTCTTTCATCTGCTGCAGTAAGTTTCCTTGGCCGACCACTGCGTCTACGGTCCTCAACGTTGCCCATTTCTTTGTGCTTCTTCAAAAGAGCTTGGACAACACATCTGGAAACCCCTGTCTGCCTTGAAATTTCTGCCTGGGAGAGACCTTGCTGATGCAGTATAACTACCTTGTGTCTTGTTGCTGTGCTCAGTCTTGCCATGGTGTATGACTTTTGACAGTAAACTGTCTTCAGCAACCTCACCTTGTTAGCTGAGTTTGGTTGTTCCTCACCCAGTTTTATTCCTCCTAACAGCTGTTTCTGTTTCAGTTAATGATTGTGTTTCAACCTACATATTGAATTGATGATCATTAGCACCTGTTTGGTATAATTGTTTAATCATACACCTGACTATATGCCAACAAAATTCCTGACTTTGTGCAAGTGTACCTAGAAGAATTGATGCTGTTTTGAAGGCAAAGGGTTGTCACACCAAATATGGATTTGATTTAGATTTTTCTTCTGTTCACTCACTTTGCATTTAGTTAATTGATAAATATAATCTATTAACATGTCTATTTTTGAAAGCATTCTTACTTTACAGCATTTTTTCACACCTGCCTAAAACTTTTGCACAGTACTGTATATGTATATATAAAGCAAGGGTTTAACATTGAATTACATACCACTATAGTTTTTTTTTTTGTTTTTTTTTAAAGTATGTCTCGATCCTCAGATTGTAGATGATGCAAAACTTTTGGCCATAATTGTAATGTTGAGCTCAAATGGAATACAATTAATACAATTACTAATCCATTATTACTAATTATCATAATTGAAAAGCAGTGATAATAATTAGCAATAGTTTATAATGAATTTTATGAAAAATGTATTACATTTGAGCTCCAATCAGCTTTCCAACACGTTTGTCTAAATAAATGATGATATTCTGTATTAAGATTTGTTAATATAAATATAGGATCTTGTGGCAGAGTGTCCCGCCCCTTTGTTCATTATGGCGAAAGCCAATGTTATTTGTTATTTTGTGTTTTTAAAAACCTCGTGAGGATGCGTGACTGATCAGCTACTGAATTATTTAACAAGCTGACAGTCACGCATCCTTATTAAACTCGTGCAGGCTATGGCCCAGGGGTAATAGGGTAATTAATTAATAGCTAGTTAACCCCTCGGCCAGAATATAAAAGCCTGCAGCTGTCTGTGCGGTTGTATAGGTCTGAGAGCTGTGAGTCTCGCTGTGTACAAGACACACACACACACACACACACACACACACACACACACACACACACACACACACACACACACACACACACACACACACACACACACACACACACACACACACACACACACACACACACACGGTACTACAGTGTCACCTGGTGTTCACAGCTGCAGAATGTATTTTTTTGCTCTCTTGGGTCCTGACGGTACCACTGCAGGTATATGCTGCTGGAAGCTGAACGGGTGCACTGCATATGTATGCTGTCTCATCTCCTTTTGCTGGGCTGACCTGATTTTACTGAAATGAGTGTACTATACCGCCACCTACTGGCTGAAAATAAAACTACATGTGCTAATAAGTTAAATTCCAGAGCATTTGGTTAAAAGATTGAGTCGCCAGTTTATTAAGATCTCAATATCTCAGAATCTACTCTAGTCGAGCCCGTTCTATATATAGGGGCTGGTCGTATGAACAAGGCTACAGATGAATCTGCTCAGCACAGCAGTGTATTTTTAATAATATGTACTGTGTAGAATAGGATAATCCATGTTAGTGTATATGTGTGTATATACATATATATGGGAATTAATAATAATAATAATAATAATAATAATAATAATAATAATAATAATAATAATAATGACTCGGTTATTCCACCAAAGTCATTGTATTTATCTTGCTCTTATTGTATTATTACTTGTAGTGTAACACTTGAAATGTATTTGCTTACGATTGTAAGTCGCCCTGGATAAGGGCGTCTGCTAAGAAATAAATAATAATAATAATAATTCAGCTCTACAGAACTATAAACTCTGAGCAGTTAATAATGAGCAGGTTTATTCATTCACCTGTTTCATTAAGTTTGGCTCTGGTGTTGTATTATTCAGCTGCACTGTAAACCTGTTACATGTTGCAATGCCTGTGTTTGCTCTTACACAGTAATAAACAGTACAATACTTAGAAATATGAGGTGCCACATAGTCTTGTCCACAAGAGGGCAGTATAGACGTTTGACAAACAGTTCACCCTTAATTAAAGTAACCATGAATAAATGCTGTGACTCATAGCAAACAAAAAATTAAATATTATATTATTATTAAATATTACATACTGGACAGGCACCTCTGCTTTCCCTTCAATGTCACTGTGTTTGTCCTTTGCTAAAAAATCTATAAGTTTAAAAAAAAAAATAGTTTCAGCAGTTGTGACTGCCAGTTACCAGACAGGCCAGATTAAAAGGAGACCCCCAAATTAAATGCCCTTGAGAGATGACTTGCTCATTACTAGGGCATGATTATCTATACATGGATACCAAGATATTTAGTTAACAGGTTGTCTGAGTGGAGTTAATGGGCTATAAGTATCCAAACTCTACTCAATCTGTATTCATAGAAAATGGATAACGTTTTGAGGAGGGACTTCACTTATGGGATGGCCTTTTATGAGATGTCTGGTGTTTAAGAAGTGTAACTATCAGGGACACAGATCTAGTGTTGTGTCTCTTCATGAAGAGACTTCAGTTCATCCTTTATTGCAGGAAGGATTTTAGGTGAAGGGGGTTTATGTGTTGCTCCATCTATAACAAATATATAGTTTATAGTTTAGAGAAAGCTCTTCAGTGATATGGGTAGTTTTAAAATCATCCCTCTTGAATGTGAAAGTGCAGAAGTAAACACCCCATGTTGTTTAGAAGCACATTGTAATGTTTTTAATAATCCTGATAAACATGTTAGATATACATTTCATTGCAAGGCAGAAGAAAGCACTTCTACTATCTTTGCAGATACTGAGGGTATGAAGTGCTGGCTGCACCTGCAAAGCTTGACCATTCATTGCAATCCATGGCTTTGTCTCATCAATACAACAGTCTACTGTGTTATCTGATGTTACTGGACTGCACTTTGGTACATTCAAAACAAAGAGGTTTTCTAATATTAAATAAAACATATTTTCAATAAAACGTGAGGTGAAATTTGAGAGATACATAATGCATAGAGTAGTTCTGTCTGTAGAGGAAAACTGAGTACAAGTATTATTATTATTATTATTATTATTATTATTATTATTATTATTATTATTATTATTATTATTATTATTATTATTATTAGCTATGTTCCTAGCCCAAAAAAAATGTCCAAGAATGTTTTTTAAAATATTCCAGAATGAAAACTCCCAAGACACAAATGGCTGTGCCTGCATGTGTACTTGCGCTCTGGTGCCAATAGTCTTTGTAAACATAACCCCAGCTGAATACTTGTTACAATGGCTCTGCTTACAAAGACGTTTGACCCCAGAATGGAACATTCATTTTCTAGAATGTAGATGTCATCATACCATCATTGAACTATAGTGTTCTAGATTTTGGAAATGTACGTTCCAAGCATGGAACACCTGGAGGGGTTAGGCCAGTGACAGTTTGGTACAATTAACATCGTTCCATGGGTCAAAATGCATCAAATTCAAGAGACAAACTGAACAATCATGTCTGAACAATATAATAAATACTTTCTTCAATGTGTTGCTTTAAATAGCTTTCTTGTCTCTATTAGTATCTACAGATTTAGCAATACTGCAATGAGGCACAGACAAGATTAGTTTTACCATGCAGCCTGGGAAAGGTTCATTTAACACAATGACACATTAAACATCACAGCTGCTTGCCACAGTTTAAAGCATTCACATTTCCAATGCAATGCTGAAGTGCAAAGAGCAGCAGGTGGTTGTTGCAGGGTGAGGTGTAGAGTTCCTGTGACTGTGTCAGTGAGCTCAAACTGCTGTATTCTCAAAGGCACTGTTCGGCTGCTGGGGTTCAGCTCAGCTGAGAAACGGGCTTGAAACTCACTTGAGGGATCACTCAGATACTGGCTGGTGTGCAGTATATATTCAGGAGATTCCCCAGGGTTTTGTTTATACCAGTATAGATCAGGGCTGCTGTCTGTTGTATTATATTGACAGGTTAATATTGTTTCATTTCCTTCAGGTGTCAATATCTCAGCTGGAGACTGTGCCACTGAATCTCCAAGACTTCTCTCTGAAATACAGTTCAATAAATCCATGTTAAAGATATAGAATATGTGTGTGCTCCTATGTGAATAATGCGAGTATTTGAATTGAACCCAAGCCCTGCATACACACCTATCAGAATCAGCAGAAGAGCTGTAGTGAGAACACTGCGCTGCTGAATTCCTTGCCCCATGCTCGGTGCCTGTGTGAGTGCAGAATGAGGAGAGCTCAAGAACTGCAGTGTTGGAAGATGAGACAGAAGCTGCACACGTGACCAATGATGCAGGTGAGAACTATTCCACACTGGAGTGTTCACTGGAGACATGATGATAGGAAATGACACAAGTGATGTGTACTTGAAGCAGCTGCAGTGTGAAGCAGGAATACTTTACCAAATTATACCGCTATTTGTAATTAGTAGAATGATAATAAAATGGCATTGTGTTGATTGTGTGAGTCCAGCTCCATGCGGTACTAATTTTGATCACAATCTGATCCACTCAGAATGATGTCACGCTTTATTTATATTTGGCATCCCAACCTTGAGATTAAGTCATATTTACTAAACTCTTAAATATGTCAATTTAACATATCAAACAACACAAATAATCAGAATTGAAAAGTTAACAATAATTCTCTTTTTTTCTTTTCTCTCATCACCTGACGATTTAACAGCAATTCCTGGCTGCGGAACATTGTGATACAGGGAAGTACAATATTTAATTTTAGTTCTTTACATCTTTGTTTTCAGGGAAAGGTAAGTATTCAAGTGAACGGACAACAGCTCATCACACAGACAAGTCCACGGGCTGCAGTGCGAGTGAGGGTCCAGCCTCACAACATTGAATGAAAGGATCAATGCATTATTGTTGTATTGATACAGCTTGTCTGCTCTTCTATGAATGTTTTCAACACTGCATTGCAAAGGGCCATGTCCCCTTGTATATATTATCTATAACAAAAACATTGTCAATGTAAAAAAACAAGTTAGAAAAACGCAACAGTCGTTTAAATTCTTGCTTCTAACTTGGCGCCTTTTTTTGATCGCTTTGCTGCACTTGAAATGCTCTTTGTATGACTTGCAGTGACTGAGACACATACACTGAGACACACACACTGAGACACACACTCTGAGACATACAAACACACACACACACACACACACACACACACACACACAGTCCCAGTGTCTGTGAGTGTGTCTCAGTCAATTCAAGTCATACAAAGAGCATTTCAAGTGGAGTGATAAAAAGTGGAGCTGGCGATCAAAAAAGGCTCGAGTTAGAAGCAAGAATTGTGTGAATGTTGGGCCCCAGCACCTGTCCAATTGTGCCTATTTGCTTGATGCTTGACAAGGTTGCCCCACTTGCTTCTCCTAACTTGGGTTTTGTGTTTGATATCACCACTTTAAACGGCTGTTGCGTTTTTTCTAACTTGTTTTTACATTGACAATGTTTTTGTTATAGATATCACTTCTTTTTTACTTCATCAAATAATGAATAAAGCGAGGAAAGATATTCGAGAATGTGTATGGTAAATAGACAGACAGGCAAGCCCAGACAGTCAATAAATCAAGTAAAACAGTAATGAGAAGACTTGAAAGTAAGATAGTGGTACAGTGGCTCTCAGAAGTAATCACCCCCTTGGACTTTTCCACATTTTATTGTGTTACAACATGGAATCAAAATGGATTTAATTAGGAGTTTTTGCCACTGATCAACACAAAAAGTCCATAATGTCAAAGTGAAAATAAAATCTACAAATTGTTCTAAATTAATTACAAATACAAAACAGAACATAAGGGACTTTGACTGTGTTGAAAGTGTAAAGATTTTATTAGTTTGGTTGCAAATGTACATCCATCAGTGGTAAAAACAATATGTATATTTTGGTAACTTGATTTTATGCAGTTACAAAAGTAAAATGTTATGAATGGTTAAAAATGTACATATGAATGTCAGTGCTAAAGGGCAGTATACTAAGAGATACTGCAATTGGTAGAATGCAGAAAATCCCTGAAGTTTTTCACTGAATCTCCAGTGCCAATACAATTCATACATTTACTTCATCAATCCAGCGAAGAAATGTGTAATATCCAGCTTGCAGTGAAGAAGTCATAGAAGCATCCACTTTCTTCAAAACTTTCCCATAACGTGGTGTGAGAAACAAGGTTGTTTTCATAACAAATCCAACAAAACAATTGCTATTATTATTTATTTCTTAGCAGAAACCCTTATCCAGGGTGACTTAGCCATAAACAAATACATTTCAAGAATCACAGTACAACTATTAATACAATTAAGAGCAAGATAAAATACAATGACTTCAGTTCTAGCAAGTACAAGTATATATACATCATATATGACAAAATATGATTCAATAATGGAGCAGATAAGCGTCAGTGATAGTTAGATCAGGATATCATTAAGTACAAAATACTACAGATTAAATAACACTTGTGACAGATTACAGTACTCAAATACAGGATTAAATGCAGTAAAATAGGGAGCAGATAAAGTGTCCAGAGGGAAAAGAGGAGTTCAACAGGTGCTGTCTGAAGAGGTGAGTCTTGAGGAGGTGCCGGAAGGTTGTCAGTCCTGACATCTGTAGGAAAGTCATTCCACCACTGCGGGGGAGGGTGGAGAAGGAGCAGGCTCTGGAGGCAGGGGAGAGTAGAGTATGTAGAGCCTTCTAGTGCAGGAGGAGCGGAGATGTCAAGGGGGGGTTGTAGGGAGAGACGAGGGTCTGGAGGTAGCTGGGTGCAGTCTGGTCAAGGCATCTGTAAGCGAGTACAAGAGTCTTGAACTGGATGTGAGTGGTGATCGGGAGCCAGTGGAGTGAGCGGAGCAGTAAAGTTGCATAGGAGAAGTGAGGCAGAGAGAACACCAGGCGAGCAGCGGAGTTCTGAATGAGCTGGAGTGGACAGGTGGCAGACGCAGGGAGGCAAGCCAGGAGGGAGTTGCAGTAGTCTAGGCGGGATAGTACCAGGGCCTGGACCAGGAGCTGGGTGGCATAGTTGGTGAGGAAGGGTCGGATTCTTTGTATGTTGCTCAGGAAGAAATCGGCAAGTGCGTGCCAGAGTGGAGATGTGCTGGGAATAAGAGAGGCAGGGGTCCAGGGTGACTCCGAGGTTCTTAGCTGAGGAGGAGGGAGAGAGTGTGGTAGATTCCAGAGGAATGGAGATAGAGAGATCAGAGGGGGAGGGAAAGAAAAGGAGGTCAGATTTAGAGAGGTTGAGTTTGAGGTGATGCATGTGCATCTAGGAGGAGATAGCAGACAGACAGGTAGAGATACAAGAGGGGATGGTGGAGTCAGAGGGGGGGGGAGGAGAGGAAAATCTGAGCATCATCAGCATAGAAATGGTATGAGAAACCATAGGATGCGATGAGGGGGCCCAGGGAGCGGGTGGAGAGAGAGAGAACAGGAGAGAACCCAAGAATGACCCTTGGGGGACTCCTGTTGAGAGAGGACGAGGTGTGGAGGTTGCTCCACGCCAGGTTACCTGGTAAGTGTGGTTGGAGAGGTAGGAGGAGAACCAGGCCAGAGCAGTACCAGAGTTTTCCAGGTCAGCGAGAGAGGATATTAGAATAGAGTGATCGACAGTGTCAAAGGCAGCAGAGAGGTCAAGGAGAATTAGGACAGAGGAGAGAGAGGCAGTTAGGGCAGAGTTTAGTGAGTTAGTGACAGACAGGAGGGCGGTTTCAGTGGAGTGAGCAGAGCAGAAACCAGATTGGAGAGGGTAGAGCAGAGAGTGGTTGGACAGGAAAGCAGAGAGCTGGTGGTGTACAGCTCGCTCGAGTGCTTTGGAGAGGAAGGATAGGAGGGAGACAGGATGGTAGCTCTAGAGGGAGGTGGGGTCGAGGGTAGGTTTTTTGAGGAGCGGAGTGTTTGAAGGCAGAGGGAAAGAGACCAGAAAGGAGTGGGGAGGGTTGAGGAGGGAGGAGAAGATAGAGAATAGTTTACGTGGGTTGTTAGTGGAGGCTTGGATTATAGATTGGAAATAAGAACATTTAGCAGGAGGAGAGAGTAGAGGAGAAGGAGGAGAGAAGGAGCGGTAGAGGTCTAGGGCAGCAGGGAGTTTGGTTCTCTTCCATTTCTTTTCAGCAGATCGCAGTGTGATTCTTGCTGAGCGGCGCGAAGAGGAGAGCCAGGGTTGGGGAGGGGAGGGGCGAGCAGGTCAATAGGTGAGGGGACAGAGGGAGTTGAGGGAGGAGGTGAGGGAGGAGAAGATGGTGGAGGTAGCAGAGTCTACAGAGAGTTGTGAGAAGGAGTCGATAGGAGGGAGGTGAGAGAGAGCAGTGGAGGCAAGGACAGAGGGGGAGAGAGAGCGGAGGTTACGGCGAGAGGTGACAGTGGGGGTAGGAGGAGCAGGGAGAGAGGGGAGAGACAGAGAAAAAGAGATGAAATAGTGATCAGAGAGGTCCAGGGGGTGACAGAGAGGGTGGAGGGGCAGCAGGCCCTAGAGAAGGTGAGGTCCAGGTGACGGCCAGCTTTGTGGGTAGGAGGGGATGGAGAGAGACAGAAGTCGAAGGAGTGAAGGAGAGGGAGGAATCTGGCAGAGTGGCTGGGGATGGAGAGATGGATATTGAAGTCACCTAACAGGACAGTTGGGGTAGACAGAGAGGGGAGGGAGGAGAGTAGATAGTCGAGTTCATCTAGAAAGTGAGCGAGAGGCCTAGGGGTACGGTACAGTACAATTAGCAGGAGTTGACAGGGAGAGGTTAGTTGGACTGCATGAAATTCACAGGTATTAACAGAGAGTGAGGAGAGGTCGGAGGGGACAGACAAGAGTAAGGAGGGAGAGAGGAGAAGACCAGTCCCACCTCCTCGTCCAGTGAGACGCGGGGTATGGGACAGGACGTAGAGAGAGGACAGGGCAGCAGGAGTTACAGTGTTATCAGGGGACAGCCAGGTTTCAGTGAGAGCAAGGAAATCGAGAGAGAGGTGGGAGGCAAAGGCAGAGATGAAATCAGCTTTGTTAGCAGAAGAGTGACAGTTCCAGAGTGCACCAGAGAGTGTGCAGGAGGGGGGGAGAGGCAGAGGGATGAGGTTAGAGGGGTTGGAGGAGCAGCAGCGGAGAGAGGGCAGAGGACGAGAGTGAGAGGACAGAACAGGGATGTGAGAGACAGACATAGCAGGACAGGCGAGAAAAATTGGTACAGTGGGAGTGGTGGGGGGGTACAGACCTGACTAGTAGATGGAGTCTTCCAGAGCGCTGCTAGGTTCGAATCTTTTCCAACAGCCTCTCTGTGCAGGCCTCCCCTCGCTGGACTCCCACAGCTAGACTCCCACAGCTAGACTCCCGGCTCTTTTGTTGTGAGGCTCTTTGGTTGACTGGTGTTTCTTGCTAGCGCACAAATAGCCTAACTGGCAGCAGTGTGGAGTAGTGTTTAGGACTCTTGACCAGAGGGTCGTGGGTTCAATCCCCGGTGGGGACACTGCTGCTGTACCCTTGAGTAAGGTACTTTACCTAGATTGCTCCAGTAAAAACCCAACTGTATAAATGGGTAATTGTATATAAAAATGATGTGATATCTTGTAACAATTGTAAGTTGCCGTGGATAAGGGTGTCAGCTACGAAATTAATAATAATAATAACTGACTAATATAACAAAAAAAGCTGTGTGGAAACCAATCAAATAGCAAATCAACCTCTATTCAATAGAGGAAAACATGGCAGAAGGTGTTTTCAAGAATATGTTTCTCAGAGGCAAATGCTATACCGATTCCTTTGTGGCTATATGATGAATTGAAATATCTTTTACCATTAAGACATAGCCTATAAACCAGGTGTTTAAACACGTAGGCTATTTGACACACTTTTCAAACACGTTACTGAATTTATGATTCTAAATGTGTTTAGGAACTAAACACCTTGTGGCTTTGATTTTATATACTCCTGTGTGAGTTGTAACACTTTTAAAATGTTCATCCACGTTAACAGGGTTTTTTTTACATACAATTACTAATGTTAATTTGTGGAGCCGCTGGAGATTTTCAGTCAAACTCGTCAAGTACGGATAAGCTTCAAAATCGAAGGCATTGTAACAGCTGGTAGGTGGCGCAGCGTGCAAAAGCGTGTCTGTATCAGCGTATAAGTCTCTTGCTGCAGCTTTGAACCCCGTGTTTTTTTTTTATTTCTTCTCGCGAGTAACAACGGAAGATGATGATGATGATGGTGATGATGATGGAGAATGAAAATTTTCCCTTAGTTTGACGACTTATATCTCAGTGTGTATAAGAGGTATTTAGGTTTTTTTTTCACATTCGATCTAAGAAAGATTAAAACTGTACTTCTAAGTTATTTAGTTTTGCCGCTGAACATGGTCAAAACAGCAAAACTCTTGGTGCTGTATAGAGAATCTCGGCAGTTCCGCTAAGCTTGTCTAACTTGTACGAGGAACTACCGTTCCTCTCAATTTCAAATGAAGTCTCACAAGCAACAATAGCAGTAGTTTCACTGTCATGCCTGTAGGGGTCAGGAATGTCTTCAAAGTGGAGTGTCAGAGATGTTATTGCATGCTGATTTGGTTGAATGAAGAGTGAAGAAAAAATAACTTGACAAAATAACTTCCACAAAAACAACCCCTTCACTACAACAGAAAATAAACTGAAGAAAAATAAATCACCTGTGTTGACAATAAGATTGAAGTGTTTGTTCTCTTTATTTACTGGTACAGCACATTCTATTTGTGTGTATCCATTGTGATGTGGTAAGCCATGATATATGGTTTCTTGCTCTTGTTATTCTTAGAACTAAGATCACAAGTCAGGGAATGATTGAGGTGGAGCGTTTGCAGAGTGTTCAGCTCAGGGGTGTGTTCAGTGGAGTCTTCACATCCGGTGCCTTCACAGCACTTTGATACGTTAATGAAGTCCTGTATCAAACATGTGTTTATTATATTATATTGTTCATTGTGGTTCACCATAACCTGCTCTCTTATTCCAATTCTATGAACATGGAACACATTTCCAAAGATTACAGAGAAGAAAGTTAATCAAAATTCAAACAGTTTGCCTGCACTGAAACCACTTCCTTTATAATGGACTCATGCCAATGATAGTGTATGGAAGCAGTTCAACACGGCTTTCTTTCATCTTTTACCAGGTAATGGGCCTGTGCCAGTTAGTGCTGAGAGAGTTTTTGTACAGCGTCTCAATGAGTTTTCACACTGTGCTATCCTCAGAGCACAGTGATAGATTGCTGTGTCGCTCAGAGCAAGTTTGGAAATGGTGATTGTAGAAGAAGAGCTGTCTGCTGTAGAAGTGAATCGGCTTTTAGCAAAGTCTGCAGTGTGAGAACCACTACTGGAACGGGCTCCTTTCTGCAGTATGTATTCCAGGGCTTTGTTTGAGTTCTGCCGATACCAGTAGAGATAAACATATTCACTACTTGCAGTATAAGAGCAGCTGAGCGTCACTGACTCTCCTTCTGTTCTGGAGACTGATGTCTGTCGAGGACTGATGGAATCCCCTGTTGTCATGACTAAACATTGAGGAAGAAAAAGAACATTTAATAGACATTCAGAAACAATAATAATAATAATAATAATAATAATAATAATAATAATAATAATAATAATAATAATAATAATAATAATCTTTCTTGTTGTGTTGAAATTACCTGGCAGGATAATAAACATACACATGATTAATGGATCCATTTTAGCTCAGTGCTGATTTCTTTAAGAACAGAATAGAAAGGTTCTGTCTCTGTATTGATTCTGGTGCTTTTCTCTTCACATTGCTGCTCTGAAATATTCTGCTTAAAACGTCAAATGTCTGTAACCAATCAGCAAACAGAAACAGAAACATGTGATGTAAATGTGATGTAATCATGTAACTCTGCGGTTCATAGTTGTGGTTACCATCAACACCTTCATTAGCAGTTACCTGGATGCAAGTCAAAGAGGTTTCAATTCTTCATTGACTGATTGCAGTCGCCCTACCCACTTTCCAATGAACCTTCCTTTAACTCAGGAAATCCAGCACTCACCACATTATAATGTGCACTGTGGTTACCCTTCTACACAGAAGAGCTGTCACTGGAAATGCCATCAGCATTGTAATCACTAGCCTCTGTATACTCCAGGGTTTTTGTATGGGTAGGGCGCTGCTTTGTATCAATGTGCTGTTTCTATTGCACAGTAGTTGATGGCAGAATCAGACACTGAAGGCTGTATTGTCAGGGAGACAGTTTTAGATGAGGTATCTACTGCTAGTTTATATTTCCCAGAATCATCTCCATATGTTGAACCATCTCTTGTGGCTTTATTTATATATTTTAACCCTGGTTGAGATCTTGTTTATACCACTGCATTGCATAAAAGCTGCTTGTCTGATAGTGACAGTTTATCTGAACTGATTCTCGTTCTGAAACTCACTGTGAATCAGGGCTTTGAGTCACCTGGTCTTGACTGCGCACCTGAAACGAAAGAGAAGCTTGTGACTTAAATACATTAAATAGATTAATTCATGAATTCAGTATATTGCTATATCCAGTTTTACATACCTGCCATAATTAGGCAAAGAGCTTAATATTTAAACATTGTAACACATGGAAAACAATATATCATTAGATAGTTTGTGAAGTCTTGTGCTTTCTTGCTCTTGTTTGTATTCCACAGTATACTTCCTGTGGTAACTCTCACACCAATCATCACAGTTCTTTCACCCTCACATTACCACAAGGTCATGTGATCAGAGACAGACACACAGCAGCACAGAAGCTCCTTTTTAAACTAAGAGAGAGAGAGAGAGAGAGAGAGAGAGAGAGAGAGAGAGAGAGAGAGAGAGAGAGAGAGAGAGAGAGAGAGAGAGAGGGAAGCTTGAGATTAATCATTTTATTTTATTAATTAATAAGTAGATTCAAATATATTACTATGGACCCTTTCCTTTCCATTGTATGACATGTGTAATCATTCTGCGTGTCATTAAAGATCCCTTTTTCATTCTCCAGTAATAGCTCCCATTGGAAGGTAAGTGAGGAGGAGCTGATATTGCAGACTGTGGCAATCCAGGTGCTGTCCAAACCTTTGAGTTCTTCACATTTGCAAATGGAAGCTTCTTGGTTTCATGGGAAAGGCAATACAAGGTCAATGTGTGCTATTGTGCAGTAGAATGTACAAACTTTGCCTAAACTATAATTTATTATTTTGTTTAATAGTATTTTCAGTCTTTTAACAATTACATTTTCAGCAGTTTGATGATATCTACACATTTTGGAGACACATATGGACCATAGCAAACTAGTCTAGGTACTGAACTGGTCTGACATGGAACTGCATTGGGCAGAATGGCTTAAGGGATGTATCTCTGAATGTATTTCACATTCTGTGCTATTAATGTATTGTCATCTCCTTATTGTCTGGTATGTGCCTTGTTGTTTAATGAGGGAAGCATTGTCTGATTGTGAATATTGAGCTTCAAACACTGACAAATCATTTCAAACACTCAATATTCAAATCATTGCCCTACACAGCCTCCGAGTGGGGGTTCTTTTGAATTGCAAAGAACAGAGAGCTTGAAGAATGATGCACTTTCGTGACCACACACAACACTGAAGTTAAAGAACTAACTATTTGTTTCCATTGTTTAGATATTTAGTTTTCTTGATCTGCTTATTTCTATTATTGGCTGTCAAAACAATGCACTTTGTTTTCCTACAACAAAAGATAGTTCGTTGAAAGACAGGAAATATCGGCAACTGGAATCAATCGAGTTTACCTGTATGGAGAATGCGGTTTGTGTCGAGCGCTGAGCAGGAAGGGACTATGGTCGCTGTCTGTGACACTGCACGGGTCTGACAAGATACTTCATTGTGGAAAAGTGACATGCAGTTCTACACCGCCATCTAGCGGTGTTGCAGTGACACTGCATTAACAACACATTCTCTCTTGCAGTAGAAAGGTTTGTGTTCAGGCTCATCAGTGAATGCATCGCTGTGGGCTTCAGTGCACAGTAGTACCTCGCAGAGTCCAGCGCATTGGCATTGTTCACAGTCAGGTTAGCTGAATTAGCTTCAGGGTTTAAAGAAGCAGACAGTCTGTGGTCAGTGGCTTCAGGCTTGTCTGTATTGACTGTGCCTCCAGCAATGGAATAGGTTTGTAGTAAATATTGTGGAGATGTATTCCCATTCTGCTTGTACCATTGCAGGTAAACTCTAGCACCCTTGATTGCAGTGTATGCACACTGTATTGTGGCTGTTTCTCCCTCAGTGGTGCTGATATGGGCAGACAGTGATGTCACTGACTCTTTCCCATAAGAATCTGCAGGGATTGAAGCAAAATGCTGCAGTTAAAAAAGGTGTCTTGAAATAGGAGATGAAATACCTTGTTAACAAGGGAGCCCATAGAAGCAGAAGCAGCAAGCTGTAAGCAAGCAGTAAGATGCAACCAACACTCACACACAAACAATCCCATTAGAATAGAACCCCAGGCAATCACAGAACACACGCCATCCATTCAAACAGGATCGCATAACAATTCACTGATATAGCCAGGCAGGCATGTCCTTAACAAGGATCTGAAATGTCTTCAGATAACATGTGAGTTTCATAGAGACACAAGATGAGATGCAATGAGAAGCTGTATAGAGCTCAACCAGTGCAGGTTTGTTAAATGAACTCTTATCTCGTAGATTGTATGAATGCGTCCAGGAGTATGTGCAGCAGTAGATTCTTCTCCATTGTGCGCGGGGCTCCCAGTCTGTGCTCTGCGTTCTGCACAGGAGGTGATGTGCTGCTTGTTGCTGTGTTTTAAACCCTGCAGGTGTCTGTGCACGTGGTGAGAGGTGTTGTGTGCACGTGGATATTGGCACATGGGGGCTAGATAATTCCTTGAATAATTCTGTTTTCTTTTTTATGTTTTACATACCATTTTATAAAGTTAGACATTCATCAAATCGTAGAAGTTTTAGCCAGTGTTATATGATGTAATATCTATTAGTATTACACGGCGAGAAAGCAGGTTGCCAGAGGAATTGCCAGCAGGTACAGAAGAACGTGTGCTGTTTTATCCGGGGTAGTTTCTACACAGAACACAGGCTGCACTGGGATCTTCACCAAATACTCCAGGAAAGACCATAGATACTGTAGTTGTTATTCACTGTCCTCATTCGTAGAATAACTACAGTACTCTACGGGAGTCCATGGTGTATCGTCTATGTGCTGTATGCTTGCTGTATCCTCTATATATTCAGTACAGTCACTGTTGCCCGAGCCTGACTCCTGCTTGTATTTCAATGTCAGTGATAATGGACACGGTATCCACTGAAGCAGAGTCACTGAAACTTGAGACAATCAGTTCTACATAAGTGCGCATGACCATTCTTTCATTATATTAAACCCTAATGATCAGGAACGGCTTATATTATCTAGTAAGGACAACAGTATCGCTCCGAGTGTTAATAACGCGGTGGCTTCAAGCTGCACCAGTGAAGTTCATTATATTGTCATTTATTTTATAAGAAATGTCCTGACTTCTGTGGTTTCAAGCTGAAACCATAACGAGTTTTATATATATATATATATATATATATATATATATATATATATATATATATATATATATATATATATATATATATATATATATATATATTGTGTTCGTTTTCTGACGCATTGACATTCTGAGAAGTCTTTTAAAATATACTACCTTTATTATTTGTTGGCAGACACCCTCATCCAGGGCCATTTACAGCTGTTACAAAATATTACAGTACAAAGTATCACGTTACAAAGTATCACATTACAGATAAGAGCAGTTATAAAGTACGGTAACATCGGAAGAAAATAAGACCAAACTCAAATAAGAGCAAAATAAAGAATACAGTAAATAATAACATTTAATCTGTAAGATTTCACTCTACGCGTGAGATCAATCTACACCTTGTTAAGAGGTTGATTGGTCCCTGTATTAAGACAGGAGAGCTGATTTGCTTCCGAGCTGTGGTCTGTGTCTGGCACAGATGAGTGCGCGCCGTGCTGGACGCTCTCCAGGGCACTGAACTGGTTTGACTGGAAATTAAACTGAGGGCAATTCTAGATAGGTGTTTCTAAGTATTCATATTGTCGATGTTAATTAATTGATTATAATTCAATTCAAAGTGTTATGATCTGTTCGTGGCGGAAAAGTGTTCTTAATTGCTAAAATAAATCTGCAAAATATTTACAAAGGGAATCACATGACAGTCATGAGTCAATACAGCGCCCTTTAACACAATGTCTTCACGCTGTAGCGATGCTGGTGCTGCAGTTGAATTGCTTTCATACAGGCAGTGCTAGAAAGCAAGCTGCAGGAGATCGAGTCACAGTGAAACAGTGTTGTGAGCCGAAACTCTACAGGAGGAGAGCAGGAGTGTCTGAATGAATAATGAGCTTAGAACTAAGACAAATAACTGTCCTACACTGCCCTCTGGTGGGAATCATCTGAATGCAGCGCTAAAAAGCAAAATGTATACTGATAGCTAGAAAATGAGTTTGAAATTGAAAGCAGCGTCTACTATTTATTTTGCTGTTTCTGCCCACTTCTTAAAAGCCTACTGTCTGCATCCCAGTGACCCCCAACTCAGGAGGCAAACATGATGCAGTCTGTAAGCAACGTCATTGCTTTAAAATCGAGATATGAGATATGGGCTTGATTGAGATCCTGAATATACCAGAAGAGAGCTTGTGGAGTGCCTGCTGTTTCATACATGCACTGAATAATGGAGCTCTCTCTCTGTTTAAGAACAATTGAATTTGAAGTTTGAGTCACTGAGTCTGCTCGGGTCATTTCTAAAAGAAAAGACAGAAAATAATTAATAAGATTATATGAAAGCATACTTACGAACATATAAAAACATGACATGATAGCATAGCTATAGATCATGTGAACTCTCTTCTATATGTGTCAATGATTTGAACTCATGCATTTTCCAATAGCCAGTTGCTACTAATTGCGCTATTTTGTGTAGGCTATAATATAAATCACCGTTTCTGTTTGCCATTTATTACTAAACTAAATTTAATTTTAAGGCTTTAAAAAAGAGAGAAACTCCCGTATTGTACGTGTACGATATTGTATAATAGATGGACACACATGCTGACAAACAAATTGCATAACCAGTATGTATACATGGACCTACTTATGCTTAAACAGAACATTAGCACAGTAACCCAAGTACGTTCTTGTTCCATTCTCAACACGACAAACCTCCCTCTGCTGTCTGGTTCAATCTGAAGCTGGACCTGTGAACCATGTGTTTCTATAGAGGGGATGTCATGGAAACCAGTGCCCCTCCCCTACACGGTGCAGTTGCTGTCCTGTATGTACTAAACAAAGATGAGTCACCGCTAACTAGTAATTGGCACAGTTAATGGTATGTAAACTAGGACATTTTTTTTAGTAATTCCTCCGTTTTTAAAAACTTCTGTATTTCTTCTTTAAAGACTTGATACTACAGTCAAAGTAAAAAAAAAAAAAAAAAAGTTTGTGTCATAAGCTCGGAAAACAGCCGTAAGCCCTCCATTAATAAGGAATGCTGGGAGCGACACAGTGATGAATAGAGCTCACAGTGCTGACCTGTGTGAGAGGTGCAGTGAGCAGGGTCCTATGAATAGAGCTCACTGTGCTGACCAGTGTGAGAGGTGCAGTGAGCAGGGTCCTGTGAATAGAGCTCACTGTGCTGACCTGTGTGAGAGGTGCAGTGAGCAGGGTCCTATGAATAGAGCTCACTGTGCTGACCTGTGTGAGAGGTGCAGTGAGCAGGTCCTGTGAATCAAGGTACCTGGTAAATGCAATAATTTCCATTCAGCCATTTCTTCCATGTACTCTCCGTAATATGGGTAAATAAATGTTTGTATTATTAATAATTGATCAAATTCAACAAGGATAAAATCAAAGCTGTCCATGGTCCTGAACTGGTCAGATACGAAACACAAATGAAATTAAATGTATCCTTTGCTTACCGTAAAACTTTAAATAAATGCCTGGTGTTTATTTACAATATTTGCCAGTAGTCCCGGCGACTATTGGAGACTCTGCGTTTATTATGTAAGAACACGAACATCTGCAAAAACTTCAGATGCAATCATGAAAAAGCTGCCTGCGCACAACATTATAGAAACAACATAAGAAAATTACAACATTCCTGCAACGTCTTTAAAGGTTGTATTGTACACCCCCAAGTATAAACGAAAGTATATATATATATATATATATATATATATATATATATATATATATATATATAGGTAAACAAGGATATGCAAAACGTTGGAAAATGAACAAGCAGAAGAACATTAGATTACTTACCGTAACCCTGGTTCCCTGAAAGAGAAGATGACCACCAACAACAACATGTATGGGATATGCCTGCCCATTGGGTAGGTATCAATGAGCTCTCTTTATGAGCTGCCAATAGGCCCCTTCCTGGGATGATGCATTCGGTCCCGCCCACTGAGGAAGCCATTTCTCTTTTTCCATCAAACCCTTCAGGGAACCTGGGTTACGGTTGGTAACCTAACGTTTCATTTCAATTCGAAGATGACCACAAATGACATGCCTAATGAAGGCAGGACAGGGTCTACCACATTAAGGTGGTAGAACCTGGAGAAAGTATGCGGCGTAGCCCAGCTAGCTTCAGTACAAACATTGGACAGTGAAGCCCCTCTGAAGAGGGCCCAAAATGTAGCCAACCCTCTAGTGGAGTGTGTGGCTACCCTTCCAGTTGGGGGCAAGCCAGCACCATCATACACAGTCGAGACTGTGTCCACAATCCAATGTGACTTACGCTGCTTTGAGAGGGGCTGTCCTAGGTTCCATATACCGTGATAGACAAAGAGCTTGTCAGTATGAGGCAGAGCTCTTTCTTATCCACGTAAAACCTCAATGCCCGCACCGGGCAGAGGAAATTCAATCTCCCATCCTCCTCCAAAGCAAACCGGGGTGGATGAAAGGACTCCAGTTCCACAGACTGATTAATGTGGAAGGCTGTGGTCACCTTGGAGAGGAAAGCAGGGTTGGTACACAGAGACACCCTGCTGCCATCGCCCCAAATACGCATACAGGAGCTGTGCACCATCAGTGCCTGCAGCTCACTGACCCACTTTGTGGAGGTGATAGCCAAGAGGAAGGCTATCTTCATAGACAGATGTTTCAACTCTATGGAGTGTATAGGCTCAAACGGGGCCTTCGTGTGAGCCTCCAGTACCACATCAAGGCTCCATTCGGGGAGAACGGTCCTCCTGGGAGGGCGTAACCACTGAGCACCCTTCAAGAAACAGGTCACTGGTATATAAGCACCCAGGACAATGAGTCAATGGGGACATGGCATGCAGATATGGCTGCTAGGTACACTTTCAATGTAGAGGGGGATCGACCCACCTCTAAAATAGTTGCTATATGGCGATAATTGTGGTATTGACCTCTGGCCATGCACTAATTTTGAAAATATTTCCACATATGGCGTGTAACGCCCCATGTGGAGGAGGCCCTAGCATTTTGCAATGTACTTTCCCAGGTTTCCTGGGATCTCCCCTCTCTAGGTCGGCGGCGGATTGGAGGACGGTACCGGCGGGTGTGGCGCCTCCTGGAGGACGATGATCTGAGGCAGGGACGGTGGTGGGGAGCGCAACACCCACCCTTTGGATTTGTCGAACTTTTCTATTCCTTTGCAGGATTCTGGACTACTAATTAAGAACTGCCTTAGTATTGCATCTTGTCTTCTTTGTTGGATTTGCTGTGATTAGTAATTGAGTGTTTTTACCCGCGGGAGGGTAGCTCCAATTAGTATTTTTAGGTATTGTATTTTGTTTGTTTAGTGGGAGCTTCCTTGTGTGAATTTTTTTTTAAAGTGTACCTAACCCTGTGGAGAATTAATAAAATTGGTTTAATTTAATTTAAAACGTGTTACCGTTGTTGTGTGCGCGGAATCCCGGGGATCGAAAAGAACCTGTGTAGGGATAAATAAAATATTTCTACAGTAAGGAGGAAAAAAAGATTTCTACAGTAAAGATTCTGAAGAGCCCAGAGATATCAGCGGGACTTGGGAATTAATGTGCGCACACACACAACGAGGGATGTAATGCTCTTTTATCTGCGGCAAAGCAACGTGTAAAAGAGCCGAAATAAATAACTAGCGGGGTATGATCTTGCTATTAATATCATTTAAAGTGATTAAATTGGTCTGTTTGTAAGTTATAGTCGTGGTCGATAGAGGGAATATTTTTTTAACAAAGATAAGTATAGATTTCGGGGTTTCATCCGTTTTTACTTGATCTCCCCTGTTCTGTATAACTGAATTTCCTTTAAAGAATATTTTGAAATCGGGTAATTGCTACTCCCTTGTTCTATAAGGTTTATTCATCTTTTCTATTGAAGGCGCTCTGTGGAAACATAGTAGCAGGCTATGTGAAGTTGGCAGGATGTTTTTGTATGAAGCTGTGTGTAGATTCTCACACTGTGGGGTTCAGCGCACAGAGGAACATCGAAGAGTCTGAAAGCAGCACTCGGGTTATCTGCAGATCGAATGTCTTCTTGTCCTTATCATGCTTCACTGAAATTCGATTTCTGAAACTTGCTGGAACACTTGTAGCATCCATGTTTTCATAATACAGGATTTGGGGAGCTCGGTTGTGATTTTGAATTTACCAGAACAGATTTGGGAACGTAGCGTCTTTATAAGAACAGGGTATAGTGGTATTTCCTCCTTCTTTTACTATTAGAACTGAAGACTGGTTCACTGACTGTCCCTGAGATGTTTCTAAATGAAAATACAAAAAACAATTAATAATACAAATACGTGTTCATCAAGCAGTAAATAATGTATCTGAATCAATCATAATACCCGTGGAGACACAGAGAAGCAGGGCTGTGTATAGAACTCGGTGCATCATTGCATTCTCCATGCTCCACTCGTGTCTGATGAACCTCTCTCTAGATAACGGGTGCGAATGAATGAGCTCGTTTCTAAACCTGTGTTTTACTTTGTTCAATGACACACCCCTTTCCAAGTTGGCATATGTACAGCAGTTAACATATTTCTTAAACTATTTTGACTTGGCCATACAAATATTATGTGCCTACCTTGTGTAGTTTCTACTGTTTGCCCGCCTTTGGCAGACAGATTTATTTTTGTATCTTAAATAACTGTTTCATTACCTTGTGCCTAACACTGAGCAAACTTTAAGTCTGAGATGAGCAATGCGGGAAGACAGACATGAACCACCTGTGGTGCTGAAATGTGACGAGACATCTACTAACCGTAAACCATGAACTGGTTTAATCAGAACAATATAAAACCTGAAAACGGCACTCTGCTGAAGAGTGGGGTTACATTGAAGTTAGCCGCTGTTCATTTCAAATGCTTTGTGTGTGTTTAAAATAGTCGCTGGATTTTAAAATTATTATTATTTGTTTATTTAGCAGACGCCTTTATCCAAGGCGACTTACAGAGACTAGGGTGTATGAACTATGCATCAGCTGCAGAGTTACTTACAATTACATCTCACCCGAAAGATGGAGCACAATGAGGTTAAGAGGGTCACACAATAAGTCAGTGGCTGAGGTGGGATTTGAACCAGGGACCTCCAGGTTACAAGCCCTTTTCTTTAACCACTGGACCACACAGCCTCCTGTAAAAGTTTTTTTTTTTTTTTTTTTTTTAATATTACTACATTAAGTGTTTTATGGATGGATACAGCTATGACCAATAAAACGTTTGCAATTAACAATTTGCTTTAGAAAGTCGAATGAAATCTGCTGCATAATTTTTCTTTAACAAGTTGAATTACATACCACTTTGTAATTTTCCATATAGCCTTCTTAACAAAAAACTGTCAAAAATTGAAAAATATGACATTTCGAAATCTGTATTCCGTTGGAGCTCAATATCTTTCCTATCAGCTTCCCAACACGTTTGTCTTAATAAATGATGATATTGTGTATTAAGATTTGTTAATATAAATATAGGTCTACAATACCTGAACATATTAAAAAGCAAAACACGAGCAAATAGTAAATCTCATCTTCACTGTGCGTGCAGGACGGGTGCGGTTGTATCGGTCTGAGAGTTGTGAGTCTCGCTGTGTACAAGTCTATTTTAACACATGAGAGTAGTGAGACTCGCTGTGTACAAGTCTATCTCAACACGAGAGTAGTGAGACTCGCTGTGTACAAGTCTATCTCAACACGAGAGTAGTGAGACTCGCTGTGTACAAGTCTATCTCAACACATGAGAGCTGTGAGTCTCGCTGTGTACAAGTCTACCTCAACACATGAGAGCTGTGAGTCTCGCTGTGTACAAGTCTATCTCAACACATTAGAGAGCTGTAAGTCTCGCTGTGTACAAGTCTATCTCAACACATGAGAGCTGTGAGTCTCGCTGTGTACAAGTCTATCTCAACACATGAGAGCTGTGAGTCTCGCTGTGTACAAGTCTATCTCAACACATGAGAGCTGTGAGTCTCACTGTGTACAAGTCAATCTCCACACATGAAAGCTGTGAGTCTCGCTGTGTACAAGTCTATCTCAACACATGAGAGCTGTGAGTCTCGCTTTGTACAAGTCTATCTCAACACATGAGAGCTGTGAGTCTCGCTGTGTACAAGTCTATCTCAACACATGAGAGCTGTGAGTCTCGCTGTGTACACATCTATCTACCTACAATGTAGCGCTACAGTGAGATATTGTACCTATAATTCCAAGAACTGTGCACAGAAGAAGAAGCAGGTCCATGTCTGCAGGCACTCTGCAGTATTGAATTAGTGCAGTGATGGATATCGATGAGGGGTCTGTGTATTCGTCTGTTAAAACCTGTTATTCTAACTGAGATACTGAGTGCACTGCATGTGTATGCTGTCTCATCTCCTTTTGCTGGGCTGACCTGATTTTACTGAAATAAGTGTACTGTACCGCCACCTACCCTACTGGCTGAAAATAAGAGTACATGTGATAATAAGTTCAATTCCATAGCATTTGGTTATAAGATTGAGTCGCCAGTTTATTATGATCTCAATATCTCAGGTTCTACTCTAGTCGAGCCCGTTCTATATATAGGGGCTGGTCGTATGAACAAGGCTACAGATGGATCTGCTCAGCACTGCAGTGTATTTTTAATAACATGTACTGTGTAGAATAGGATAAGCTGTGTTAGTACATCAGAGGATGTTTTGAAAATGCAATATACATGAGAATTTAAAATAGTAATATAATAATACTAATACTGAATAATAATAATAACTCAGTTATTCAACTCTACAGAACACTGAACAGTTAAAAATGAGCAAGTTTGGGTGTGGTGTTGTTGTATTCAGTGTTGGACTAACATTAAATGTTGCAGTGACTGTGTTTGCTCTTACCCATTGTGATACAGTATTTAGAATAACAAGCTGCCAACTTACTATTGCCCACAAGATGGCAGCATAGACCCTTACAGTAACCATAATTACATTCAGTGACTCAAAATGAAATATTACAGCTGCAACACATAAGAACCACAACACATGACCTGAAACTTGGGGTATTCTTATCTTGTACTTCACCTTGTTGCTTAAATTAGTTTTCTTGTTCATGTTGATATCTGCAGAATTAGCAAAACTGCAATAGGGTACAGACAATGCTAGTTTTACGATGGGGTCTGGAAATGGTTCAATTAAAACATTAAACATCACAGCTGCTTGCCACAGTTTAAAGCATTCACATTTCCAATGCAATGCTGAAGTGCAAAGAGCAGCAGGTGGTTGTTGCAGGGCGAGGTGTAGAGTTCCTGTGACTGTGGGCCTCAGAGCACAGTAATACACTGCAGAGTCAGTGAGCTCACACTGCTGTATTCTCAAAAGCACTGTTCAGCTGCTGGGGTTCAGCTCAGCTGAGAAACGGGCTGGAAACTCACTTGAGGGATCACTCAGATACTGGCTGGTGTGCAGTATATATTCAGGAGATTCCCCAGGGCTTTGTTTATACCAGTATAGATCAGGGCTGCTGTCTGTTGTATTATATTGACAGGTTAATATTATTTCATTTCCTTCAGGTGTCAATATCTCAGCTGGAGACTGTGCCACTGAATCTCCAAGACTTCTCTCTGAAATACAGTTCAATAAATCCATGTTAAAGATATAGAATATGTGTGTGCTCCTATGTGAATAATGCGAGTATTTGAATTGAACCCAAGCCCTGCATACACACCTATCAGAATCAGCAGAAGAGCTGTAGTGAGAACACTGCGCTGCTGAATTCCTCGCCCCATGCTCGGTGCCTGTGTGAGTGTAGAATGAGGAGAGCTCAAGAACTGCAGTGTTGGAAGATGAGACAGAAGCTGCACACGTGACCAATGATGCAGGTGAGAACTATTCCACACTGGAGTGTTCACTGGAGACATGATGATATGAAACGACACGAGTGATGTGTACTTGAAGCAGCTGCAGTGTGAAGCAGGAATACTTTACCAAATAATACTGCTGTTTGTAATTTGTAGAATTATTATTATTATTATTATTTGTTTATTTAGCAGACGCCTTTAACCAAGGCGACTTACAGAGGCTAGGGTGTGTGAACTATGCATCAGCTGCAGAGCCACTTACAACTACGTCTCACTCGAAAGACGGAGCACAATGAGGTTAAGTGACTTGCTAAGGGTCACACAATGAGTCAGTGGCTGAGGTGGGATTTGAACCGGGGACCTCCTGGTTACAAGCCCGTTTCTTTAACCGCTGGTCCACACAGCCTCCAGAATGATAATAAAATGCCATTATGTTGATTGTGTGAGTCCAGCTCCATCCCGTACCAATTTTTATGGCAATCTGATCCACTCTGAGTGACGTCACGCTTAATATATATATAATCCAGATTTCACTAAAAGCTTTTCAATTTAACATACTAAACAACACATCATTATCAGAATCACTTATTTAATGATTTAACAGCAATTCCTGGCTGTGGAAAATTGTGATACAGGGAAGTGTCATATTTATTTTTAGTTCTTTACATCTTTGTTTTCAGGGAAAGGTAAGTATTTAAGTGACCAGATAACAGCTCGTCACACAGACAAGTCCACGGGCTGCAGTGCGAGTGAGGGTCCAGCCTCACAACATTGAATGAAAGGATCAATGCATTATTGTTGTATTGATACAGCTTGACTGTTCTTCTGTGAATGTTTTCCACACTGCATTGCAAAGGGCCATGTCTCCCTGTATATATTATTTCAAATGAAGGATCACAAGGAAACAATAGCAGTAGTTTCACTGTCATGCCTGTAGGGGTCAGGATTGTCTTCAAACTGCAGTGTCAGAGACATTCTTGCATGCTGATTTGGTTGAATGAAGAGTGAAGAAAAACTAACTTGACAAAATAACTTCCACAAAAACAACCCCTCCACTACAACAGAAAATAAACTGAAGAAAAATAAATCATCAGTGTTGGCAATAAGATTGAAGTGTTTGTTCTCTTTATTTACTGGTACAGCACATTCTATTTGTGTGTATCCATTGTGATGTGGTAAGCCATGCTATATAGTTTCTTGCTCTTGTTATTCTTAGAACTAAGATCACAAGTCAAGGAATGATTGAGGTGGAGCGTTTGCAGAGTGTTCAGCTCAGGGGTGTGTTCAGTGGAGTCTTCACATCCGGTGCCTTCACAGCACTTTGATAAGTTAGTGAAGTCCTGTATCAAACACGTGTTTATTATATTATATTGTTCATTGTGGTTCACCATAACCTGCTCTCTTATTCCAGTTCTATGAACAGGGAACACATTTCCAAAGAGTGCAGAGAAGAAAGTGACTCAAAATGCAAACGGTTTCTCTGCACTGAAACCACTTCCTTTATAATGGAGTCATGCCAATGATAGTGTGTGGAAGCAGTTCAACACGGCTTTCTTTCATCTTTTACCAGGTAATGGGCCTGTGTCATTTAGTGCTGAGAGAGTTTTTGTACAGCATCCCAATGAGTTTTCACACTGTGCTATCCTCAGAGCACAGTGATAGATTGCTGTGTCGCTCAGAGCAAGTTTGGAAATGGTGATTGTAGTAGAAGATCTGTCTGCTGTAGAAGTGAACTGGCTTTTAGCAAAGTCTGCAGTGTGAGAATAGCTACTCACTACACCAGCTCCTTTCTGCAGTATGTATTCCAAGGCTCGGTTTGAGTTCTGCCGATACCAGTAGAGATAAACGTATTCACTACTTGCAGTATAAGAGCAGCTGAGCGTTACTGACTCTCCTTCTGTTCTGGACTCTGCTGTCTGCTGAGGACTGATGGAATCCCCGATTGTCATGACTGAACATTGAGGAAGAAAAAGAATATTTAATTGACATTCAGAAACAATAATAATAATAATAATAATAATAATAATAATAATAATAATAATAATAATAATAATAATAATAATAATAATGTTTCTTGTTGTGTTGAAATTACCTGGCAGGATAATAAACATACACATGATTCATGGATCCATTTTAGCTCAGTGCTGATTTCTTTAAGAACAGAATAGAAAGGTTCTGTCTCTGTGTTGATTCTGGTGCTTTTCTCTTCACAATGCTGCTCTGAAATATTCTGATTAGAGGTTTTGAACGTCAAATGTCTGTAACCAATCAGCAAAGAGAAACAGAAACATGTGATGTAAATGTGATGTAATCATGTAACTCTGCGGTTCATAGTTGTGGTTATCATCTTGTTTTATCAACACCTTCATTAGCAGTTAACTGGATGCAAGTCAAAGAGGTTTCAATTCTTCATTGACTAACTGCAGTCACCCTACCCACTTTCCAATGAACCTTCCCTGAACTCAGGAAATCCAGCACTCCCCACATTATAATGTGCACTGCAGTTACCCTTCTACACAGAAGAGCTGTCACTGGAAATGCCATCAGCATTGTAATCACTAGCCTCTGTACACTCCAGGGTTTTTGTATGGGTAGGGCGCCGCTTTGTATCACAGTGCTGGTTCTATTGCACAGTAGTAGATGGCAGAATCAGACACTGAAGGCTGTATTGTCAGGGAGTCAGTTTTAGATGAGGTATCTACTGCTGGTTTATATTTCCCAGAATCGTCTCCATGTGTTCCTGAGCCCCAGGCTTTGCTGGTGTATTTTAAACCCTGGTTAGGAGCTTGTTTGTACCATTGCATTGTATTAAAGCTGCTTGTCTGATAGTGACAGTTTATCTGAACTGATTCTCCTTCTGAAACTTGCTGTGAATCAGGGCTTTGAGTCACATGGTCTTCATTTTGTAGACAGGTGCAGTGGTGATGCAGTGCGTGAAAGAAGCACACAGAGATAATTGTAATCCAGTTTTAGAAATGTTTTTAATTTATTTCCAGGTCAGTCGACCAAACAATAGTATACAGCACAGGGTATATAACAAGAACAGCTTGTCCCAAATTATAAACAATATCCATCCCATAATAATACAAACACGGTCTCCAGTCCTGGGTGCGTGCAGTAGTGCAGTAGTGCTCGTGGTGGGTGATACAGGTTTATATTTGTGACAAAGGTGCAGTGTTGTCCGGTTTTGAGCTGGCCCCTGCCGACAGCTTTGGAACTGTGTTAACTGTCTGGTAACGTACAAGACGAGACAATTACAAACAAACAAAAACACAACACTCACGATTTCAGTTTTAGATATACTGTGTACTGTCCTTCTGGCTCTTAATCACTACAAACCAATGCGAAGGAACAGATTACGATTCTCCGTCCCCCTTATATGCTGTCACGCATGACCCCTTGGTAAACGAGTTCAGCTCCCTTTACAATCTGTGGCTGCTACATTGTTTCCCTTCCGGGTCAATACGTTCTTGCAACAAAGTCTCGCCTTCTAATCTTGAAGCACTTCCTCACTTCATCTCCTGACAGTGGACTCACTGGTTTATGGACTCCTGCTGGGCTGGTCTTTGTACTGCGCGGTCCGGTATCTCACCAACATAGAGCTTCTGGGTCTACACAGGGGAATGGCTTGGTAGTGGGGTCAAAAGAGACACTGTATATGTATAGAAAGCTACTGAAAGTTAGCAACAGAAAGAAAGACATTTTAGTTAGAACATACCTGTTCTTTACAAATGTCTTTTTACTTTATAAAAATTACATTTATAAAGAAATGGTATTGACAATTAATGGACTATAGTTACAGTGCCTTGCATAAGTATTCACCCCCCTTGGACTTTTCCACATTTTGTAGTGTTACAAGCTGGAATTAAAATGGATTTAATTTGGATTTTTTGTCACTGATCTACACAAAACAGTCCATAATGTTGAAGTGGGGAAAAAAATCTACATAGTTTTCAAAATTATTTTCAAATAAAAAACTGAAAAGTCTTGATTGCATAAGTATTCACCCCCTTTGCTGTGACACCCCTCAATAAGCTCTGGTGCAACCAATTGTCTTCAGAAGTCACATAATTAGTTGAATGGAGTCCACCTGTGTCCAATTAAAGTGTCACATGATCTCAAATTAAATACACCTGTTTCTGGAAGGCCCCAGAGTTTGTTAGAGAGCATATCTAAACAAACAGCATCATGAAGACCAAGGAGCTATCAAAACAAGTCCGGGATAAAGTTCTGGAGAAGCACCAATCAGGGTTGGGTTATAAAAAAATATCCCAGCTGAGATGGGAGAAACCGTCCATGGGACAACTATAACCCGGACGCTCCACAAAGCTGGGCTTTATGGAAGAGTGGCGAGAAGAAATCCATTGCTGAAAAAAACCCATATCAAATCCCGTTTGGATTTTGCCAAAAGGCATGTGGGAGACACAGCAAACATGTCTGCAAGAGACCTGGGACTGGGGCGCAGGTTTACCTTCCAGGAAGACAATGACCCTAAACACACAGCCAAAGCTACACTGGAGTGGTTTAAAAACAAGAACCTGAATGTCTTAGAATGGCCCAGTCAAAGCCCTGACCTCAATCCGATTGAGAATCTGTGGCAAGACTTGAGAATTGCTGTTCACCAACTGTCCCAATCCAACTTGACAGAGCTTGAGCAATTTTGCCAAGAAGAATGGACAAAAATTGCAGGATTCAGATGTGCAAAGCTGGTAGAGACTTACCCAAAAAGACTCACAGCTGTAATTGCTGCAAAAGGTGCTTCTACGAAGTATTGACTCAGGGGGGTGAATACTTATGCAACCAACAAATGTCCTTTTTTTGTTTTAATAACTTTTGTGTCACAACAAAAAATATTTTGCACCTTCAAAGTGTTAAGTATGTTGGGTAAATCAAATGGTAAAAATCCCAATGAAATCCATTTTAATTCCAGGTTGTAACACTACAAAATGTGGAAAAGTCCAAGGGGGGTGAATACTTATGAAAGGCACTGTACATTATATTATGCTCAAGTTTCATTCCCTTCTCCAAATATTAAGCTTCAACACAATTTTGGTTTCTGTGTAATAAACATGGTTATATAACGTTATGATGTATATTTATTTGAATTTATTATAAGAGTTTACATTAATTTAAAATATTTTACATTAAAGAGTAAAAGCTATCTAATGAACACATGTTGATTTGAAATTGCAGTGGGTCAATATGACCTGAAACATACCAGCTGTACCTACATTCTGAACATACTAGGAGGGTTCAATAGATTCACATTGAGTGCTTTCAGCAGGGAGCTGTGCTGGTTGCTGTTCATGGAACTGCATTGGGCTAAAGGGCTTAAGGGATGTATCTCTGAATGTATTTCACATTATGTGCTATTAATGTATTGTCATCTCCTTATTGCCTGGTATGCACCTTGTTGTTTAATAAGGGAAGCATTGTGTGATTGTGAATATTGAACTTCAAACACTGACAATTCATTGTCATACACTGCCCCCTAGTGGGGTTTCATTGAATTGCAAGAAACATAGAGTTTGAAGATTGATCCATTTTTCGTGTCCACAAAAAAAAAAAACTGATGTTAAAGAACTAACTATTTGTTTCCATTGTTTCGATATTTAGTTTTCTTGATCTGCTTATTTATATTATTGGCTATCAAAATAACGCACTTTTTTATGACAACAAAATATAGTTTTACTACCTGTTTATTTAAGTCATCTTTACAATCCCTGTGCCCGTTTGTAATTAGTTTAATTATTGAATCACTGAGATCTGGTGTGGTCCCCTCACCTTGCAAACTGGCTGCTGTTACTCCGTTACTGAAAAAGAGAAATCTAGATTTCAATGTTCGATGTAATTACACACCAATCTCAAACTTACCTTTTCTGGCAAAAATTTTAGAACGGGTGGTAGTGTCACAGCTTCAGTCCCACTTAGTGCTTAATCAGCTTTATGAACCTTTTCAGTCTGGTTTTAGATCATAGCACAGAAACTGCCTTGTTAAGGTGTTAAATACTTTATTGATTTCCGCAGACTCAGGTTCTCCATCTATTCTTGTTCTGTTGGACTTGAGTGCTGCCTTTGATCCCATCAACCATGATATTCTTTTACATGGTTTAAAGGACATATTTGGTCTTTCTGGTACTGTACTTAAGTGGTTTACTATCTACCTGTCTAATTGAAAACAGTTTGTCACCTTCGGTGGTTTTAACTCTGATATCAGTTCTGTTACGTCTGGTGTTCCCCAGGGTTCTGTTCTGGGACTGCTTCTATTCAATATTTATATGTTCCCTCTGGGTCAAATAATCAGTCATTATGTAATTCAATTTGAGAGATATACAAATTTGGATGCAGAAAAATGTTCCAATTAAACTGTAGTTAAACGGTTAGTATAGTTGATAATTTCAGGGTGTTTATTGATGGACGTGGGATCAGTCCAACCCCTGAAGTGACACACTTAGGTGTGAGGTTAGACTCAACACTGTCTTTAGAGGCTCACATCAAGAATATCTGAAAAGTGTCCTTTTTACATCTGCGAAACATTGCTCACCGGAGATCATCCTTATCATTGTCTGATGCAGAGAAGCTAATACATGCCTTCATCTCATCTAGATTGGACTATTATAATGCTTTGTTTGCTGGAGTTTCTACAAAATCAATTCAAAGGCTGCAATATGAACAAAATAGTGCTGCACGGGTGCTAACAAAAACAAGAAAGCAGAACCATGTATCACCAATGTTAGCATCTCTTCACTGGTTACCAGTTAAATACAGAATTGATTACAAGATTTTGCTGCTTATTTTCAAGTGTTTACATGGCCTGGGTCCAGCTTCCTTGAAGGCTATGCTTTGTCACTATGTGCCCCAGCGCAGTTTGAGATCTGCCAGTAGTGCCAAACTAACTGTGCCCTGGACAAGGCTGCGCACGACGGGCGATCGGGCATTTTGCTCTGTGGTCCCAAGCCTCTGGAATGATTTGAGGCTTTTAAATCTGCTCTAAAGATTCGATTTTCTCAATTGGCTTTTTTATAGTGTGTTGTTGTTTCAATATGTGTGAATTGTTTTTATTTTACCTGTAAAGCGCTTCGAGATAATTGTAATGAAAGGCGCTATACAAAATAAATGTTATTATTATTATTATTAGTTCTGTGAAAGACAGCAACTATCGGCAACTGGGATCAATCGCGTTAATCTGAGCACACGGTTTGTGTAGAGCGCTGAGCAAAGAAGGTCTGACAAGATACTTCATTGTGGAAAATTGAGATGCAGTTCTACACTGCCATCTAGCGGTGTTGCAGTGACACTGCATTAACAACATATTCTCTTTTGCAGTAGAAAGGTTTGTGTTCAGGCTCATCAGTTATTATTATTTATTTCTTAGCAGACGCCCTTATCCAGGGCGACTTACAATCGTAAGCAAATACATTTCAAGTGTTACAGTACAGGTAATAATACAATAAGAGCAAGATAAATACAATGACTAGTTCAAGCAAGTACAAGTGTGACAAAATACAATTCAATAATACAGCAGATAAAAGTGACAGTTACATCAAGATATGATTAAATGCCAAATACTACAGTTTAAACACTTGGCAGATTACAGTACTCTGAAGTACAGGATTAAATGCAGTAAAATAGGGGGCAGATAAGAGTAAGTAAAGCATATTTAAGGAAGGGTGAAAGTGTCCCAGGGGAGAAACAGAGGAGTTCTACAGGTGCTGTCTGAAGAGGTGAGTCTTAAGGAGGCTCCGGAATGTGGTCAGGGACTGGGCAGTCCTGACATCTGTAGGTAGGTCATTCCACCACTGCGGAGCTAGGGTGGAGAAGGAGCGGGCTCTGGAGGCAGGGGAGCGTAGAGGAGGTAGAGCCAGTCTTCTAGTGCAGGCGGAGCGGAGAGGTCGAGTGGGGGTGTAGGGAGAGATGAGGGTCTGGAGGTAGCTGGGTGCAGTCTGGTCAAGGCATCTGTAGGCTAGTACAAGAGTCTTGAACTGGATGCGAACGGTTATCGGTAGTCAGTGGAGTGAGCGGAGTAGTGAAGTTGCGTGGGAGAAGCGAGGTAGAGAGAACAACAGGCGGGCAGCGGAGTTCTGGATGAGCTGGAGCGGACGGGTGGCGGACGCAGGGAGGCCAGCCAGGAGGGAGTTGCAGTAGTCTAGGCGGGAGAGTACCAAGGCCTGGACAAGGAGCTGGGTGGCATAGTTGGTGAGGAAGGGTCGGATTATTCGGATGTTGCTCAGGAAGAATGGGCAAGTGCGTGCCAGAGTGGAGATGTGCTGGGAATAAGAGAGGCAGGGGTCCAGGGTGACTCCGAGGTTCTTAGCGGAGGAAGAGGGAGAGAGTGTGGTAGATTCCAGAGGAACAGAGATAGAGAGATCAGAGGAGGGGGAAGAGGAGGGAAAGAAAAGGAGGTCAGATTTAGAGAGGTTGAGTTTGAGGTGATGCGAGTGCATCCAGAAGGAAATAGCAGACAGACAGGTAGAGATACGGGAGGAGATGGTGGAGTCAGAGGTGGGGAAGGAGAGGAAAACCTGAGCATCATCAGCATAGAAATGGTATGAGAAACCATAGGATGCGATGAGGGGGCCTAGGGAGCGGGTGTAGAGAGAGAACAGGAGAGGACCCAAGACTGACCCTTGGGGGACTCCTGTTAAGAGAGGGTGAGGTGTGGAGGTTGCTCCACGCCAGGTTACCTGGTAAGTGCGGTTGGAGAGGTAGGAGGAGAACCAGGCCAGAGCAGTGCCAGAGATCCCCAGGTCAGCAAGAGATGATAGTAGAATAGAGTGATCAACAGTGTCAAAGGCAGCAGAGAGGTCGAGGAGAATTAGGACAGAGGAGAGAGAGGCAGCTCGGGCAGACTTAAGTGAGCTGGTGACAGACAGGAGGGAGGTTTCAGTGGAGTGAGCAGAGCGGAAGATTGGAGAGGTTCGAGCAGAGAGTGGTTGGACAGGAAAGCAGAGAGCTGGCGGTGTACAGTCCGCTCGAGGGTTTTGGAGAGGAAGGGTAGGAGGGAGACAGGACGGTAGCTCTGGAGGGAGGTGGGGTCGAGGGTAGGTTTTTGAGGATGGGAGTGATAGAGGCTTTTTGAAGGCAGAGGAAAGAGACCAGAAAGTAAAGAGGTGTTGAGAAGGGAGGAGATGAAGGGAAGTAGAGCAGGAGCAGCAGCTTGAAAGAGGTGAGTGGGGAGGGGGTCCAGGGCACACGTGGTGGGTTTGTGACCCTGGAGCAGGAGGAGAGGTCAGAGTCTGAGAGGGGCAAGAAGGTGGAGAAGGAGGGTGAGTTAGTAGGGGATGCAGTGGGTGTAGGGGTTGGAGCAGGAGGAGGTGCGGGGGAGGGAGAGGTGTTAAAGAGTTTGCGGATATCTGAGATTTTAGAAGAGAAGAAGGAGGCAAAGTCATCAGAGGAGATAGAGGAGGGAGGAGGAGGGGGGGGAGGGTTTAGGAGGGAGGAGAAGGTAGAGAATAGTTTACATGGGTTGTTAGTGGTGGCTTGGATTACAGATTGGAAATAAGTACATTTAGCAGAGGAGAGAGTAGAGGAGAAGGAGGAGAGGAGAGTGCGGTAAAGGTCTAGGGCAGCAGGGAATTTGGTTCTCTTCCATTTCTTTTCAGCAGATCACAGTGTGATTCTTGCCGAGCGGAGCGCAGAAGAGAGCCAGGGATGGGGAGGGGAGGGGCGAGCAGGTCGGGAGGTGAGGGGACAGAGGGAGTCGAGGGAGGAGGTGAGGGAGGAGAAGAGGGTGGAGGTAGCAGAGTCTACGGAGAGTTGTGAAAAGGAGTCGATAGGAGGGAGGTGAGAGAGAGCAGTGGAGGCAAGGACAGAGGGGGAGAGAGAGCGGAGGTTACGGCGAGAGGTGACAGTGGGGGTAGGAGGAGCAGGTAGAGGGGGGAGAGACAGAGAAAAAGAGATGAAATAGTGATCGGAGAGGTCCAGGGGGGTGACAGAGAGGGTGGAGGGGCAGCAGGCCCTGGAGAAGATGAGGTCTAGTTGACGGCCAGCTTTGTGGGTAGGAGGGGATGGAGAGAGACAGAAATCGAAGGAGTGAAGGAGAGGGAGAAATCTGGCAGAGTGGCTGGGGTTGGAGAGATGGATGTTGAAGTCACCTAACAGGACAGTTGGGGTAGACAGAGAGGGGAGGGAGGATAGTAGATAGTCGAGTTCATCCAGAAAGTGAGCAAGAGGCCCAGGGGGTCGGTACAGTACAATGAGCAGGAGTTGACAGGGAGAGGTTAGTTGGACTGCATGAAATTCAAAGGTATTGACAGACAGTGAGGAGAGATCGGAGGGGACAGAAAAGAGTAAGGAGGAGAGAGAGAAGACCAGTCCCACCTCCCCGTCCAGTGAGACGTGGGTATGGGACAGGACATAGAGAGAGGACAGGGCAGCAGGAGTTACAGTGTTATCAGGGACAGCCAGGTTTCAGTGAGAGCAAGGAAATCGAGAGAGAGGTGGGAGGCAAAGGCAGAGATGAAATCAGCTTTGTTAGCAGAAGAGTGACAGTTCCAGAGTGCACCAGAGAGTGTGCAGGAGGGGGAGAGGCAGAGGGATGAGGTTAGAGGGGTTGGAGGAGCAGCAGTGGAGAGAGGGCAGAGGACGGGACGAGAGGACAGAACAGGGATGTGAGAGACAGTCATAGCAGGACAGGCAAGACAAAAGGCACAGTAGTAGCAGTGGGGTGGAGGGTCCAGACCTGACTAGTAGATGGCTTCTTCCAGAGCGCTGTTAGGTTCGGATCTATTCCAACAGCGTCTCGGCGCAGGCCTCCCCTCGCTGGACTCCCACAGCTAGACTCCCGGTTCTTTTGTTGAGGCGCTTCTGTTTGCTGGCGCTTCTTGCTGGCGCTGAAATAGGCTGCCTGATTAAATGTTACGACTGCGTGGCAAAAGAACCAACTAAACTGTGTGGAAACCAATCAAATAGCAAATCAACTTCTAATCAATTTAACCACTCACCTGGTACTAATCACACACTAACTCAGCTAATTCATACACCACCTTACAATGTTACCAAATGTAGTTAGTTTAAAATTACTTGAAGCAGGAACTTACCCTTCTGCCTCGGTCCCTGGTTGCCTGAAGACTGATGACTATTCGATGCCCACCCTTAAATTAGGTTCCACCTCACACTTTGCAAGGGAACTGGCACAGCTGCTAACTGCTCTGGAGACAATAGTTTCACACACTTCAATGGGATCACACCGATCTGTGTGGAGACCAATCCAAATGCAAACTACTCTAATCATGTAAATTTAACTACCCTCCCTGATACAATTAAGAAGTTGCAAATCAACCTTTTACTCAAATAACCACACTACCTGGGATAAAATCACACACACACACTCCTCCCTAAATAGAAACACCAAATGAAATGATACTAAAATGCATCACTGTGGGCTTCAGTGCACAGTAGTACCTCGCAGAGTCCACTGCATTGGCATTGTTCACAGTCAGGTTAGCTGAATTAGCTTAAGGGTTTAAAGAAGCAGACAGTCTGGGGTCAGTGGCTTCAGGCTTGTTTGTATTGACTTTACCTCCAGCAAGGGAATAGGTTTGTAATAAGTATTGTGGAGATGTATTCCCATTCTGCTTGTATCATTGCAGGTAAATCCTATCACCCTTCCTTGCAGTGTATGCACACTGTATTGTGGCTGTTTCTCCTTCAGTTGTGCTGATATGGTGAGTCAATGAGGTCACTGACTCCTTCCCATAAGAATCTGCAAGGATTGAAGCAAAATGCTGCAGTTAAAAAAGGTGTCTTGAAATAGGAGATGAAATACCTTGTTAACAAGGGAGCCCATAGAAGCAGAAGCAGCAAGCTGTAAGCAAGCAGTAAGATGCAACCAACACTCACACACAAACAATCCCATTAGAATAGAACCCCAGGCAATCACAGAGCACACGCCATCCATTCAAACAGGATCGCATAACAATTCACTGATATAGCCAGGCAGGCATGTCCTTAACAAGGATCTGAAATGTCTTCAGATAACATGTGAGTTTCATAGAGACACAAGATGAGATGCAATGAGAAGCTGTATAGAGCTCAACCAGTGCAGGTTTGTTAAATGAACTCTTATCTCGTACATTGTATGAAGGCGCCCATGAGTATGTGTAGCAGTAGATTCTTCTCCATTGTGCGCGGGGCTCCCAGTCTGTGCTCTGCGCTCTGCACAGGAGGTGATGTGCTACTTGTTGCTGTGTTTTATATCCTGCAGGTGTCTGTGCACGAGGTGAGAGGTGTGCAAGTGGATATGGGGACATGGGGGCTAGATAATTCCTTTAATAATTATGTTTTCTTTTTTATGTTTTACATACCATTTTATAAAGTTAGACATTCATCAAATCGTAGAAGTTTAAGCCAGTGATATATTTTGTAATATCTATTAGTATTACACGGCGAGACTATAGCAGGTTGCCAGAGTAATTGCCAGCAGGTACAGAAGAACGTGTGCTGTTTTATCCGGGGTAGTTTCTACACAGAACACAGGCTGCACTGCGATCTTCACCAAATACTCCTGGAACGACCATAGATACTGTAGTTGTTATTCTCTGTCATCATTCGTAGAATAACTACAGTACTCTACGGGAGTCCATGGTGTATCGTCTATGTGCTGTATGCTTGCTGTATCCTCTATATATTCAGTACAGTCACTGTTGCCCGAGCCTGACTCCTCCTGGTATTTCAATGTCAGTGATAATGGACACGGTATCCACTGAAGCAGAGTCGCTGAAACTTGAGACAATCAGTTCTACACACGTACGCGTGACCATTCTTTCATTATATTACACCCTAATGATCAGACACGGCTTATATTATCTAGTAAGGACAACAGTATCGCTCCGAGTGTTAATAACGCGGTGGCTTCAAGCTGAAACCATAACGAGTTTACATAATTATATATGATTATATATATATATATATATATATATATATATATATATATATATATATATATATATATATATATATATATATATATACACAGTACTGTGCAAAAGTTTTAGGCAGGTGTGAAAAAATGCTGTAAAGTAAGAATGCTTTCAAAAATAGACATGTTAATAGTTTATATTTATCAATTAACAAAATGCAAAGTGAGTGAACAGAAGAAAAATCTACATCAAATCAATATTTGGTGTGACCACCCTTTGCCATCAAAACAGCATCAATTCTTCTAGGTACACTTGCACACAGTTTTTGAAGGAACTCGGCAGGTAGGTTGGCCCAAACATCTTGGAGAACTAACCACAGTTCTTCTGTGGATTTAGGCAGCCTCAGTTGCTTCTCTCTCTTCATGTAATCCCAGACAGACTCGATGATGTTGAGATCAGGGCTCTGTGGGGGCCATACCATCCCTTCCAGGACTCCTTGTTCTTCTTTACGCTGAAGATAGTTCTTAATGACTTTTGCTGTATGTTTGGGGTCGTTGTCATGCTGCAGAATAAATTTGGGGCCAATCAGATGCCTCCCTGATGGTATTGCATGATGTATAAGCATCTGCCTGTACTTCTCAGCATTGAGGAGACCATTAATTCTGACCAAATCCCCAACTCCATTTGCAGAAATGCAGCCCCAAACTTGCAAGGAACCTCCACCATGCTTCACTGTTGCCTGCAGACACTCATTCGTGTACCGCTCTCCAACCCTTCGGCGAACAAACTGCCTTCTGCTACAGCCAAATATTTCAAATTTTGACTCATCAGTACAGAGCACCTGCTGCCATTTTTCTCCACCCCAGTTCCTGTGTTTTCGTGCATAGTTGAGTCGCTTGGCCTTGTTTCCACGTCGGAGGTATGGCTTTTTTCCGCAAGTCTTCCATGAAGGCCACTTCTGACCAGACTTCTCCGGACAGTAGATGGGTGTACCAGGGTCCCACTGTTTTCTGCCAATTCTGAGCTGATGGCACTGCTGGACATCTTCCTATTGCGAAGGGAAGTAAGCATGATGTGTCTTTCATCTGCTGCAGTAAGTTTCCTTGGCCGACCACTGCGTCTACGGTCCTCAACGTTGCCCGTTTCTTTGTGCTTCTTCAAAAGAGCTTGGACAGCACATCTGGAAACCCCTGTCTGCCTTGAAATTTCTGCCTGGGAAAGACCTTGCTGATGCAGTATAACTACCTTGTGTCTTGTTGCTGTGCTCAGTCTTGCCATGGTGTATGACTTTTGACAGTAAACTGTCTTCAGCAACCTCACCTTGTTAGCTGAGTTTGGCTGTTCCTCACCCAGTTGTATTCCTCCTACACAGATGTTTCTGTTTCAGTTAATGATTGTGTTTCAACCTACATATTGAATTGTTGATCATTAGCAACTGTTTGGTATAATTGTTTAATCATACACCTGACTATATGCCTACAAAATCCCTGACTTTGTGCAAGTGTACCTAGAAGAATTGATGCTGTTTTGAAGGCAAAGGGTGGTCACACCAAATATGGATTTGAATTAGATTTTTCTTCTGTTCACTCACTTTGCATTTAGTTAATTGATAAATATAATTTATTAACATGTCTATTTTTGAAAGCATTCTTACTTTACAGCATTTTTTCACACCTGCCTAAAACTTTTGCACAGTACTGTATATATATGAATATTGTTATATATTGTATTGACATTCTGAGAGATCTTTTAAAATATACAACCTTTATTATTTGTATTATTATTTATTTGTTAGCAGACACCCTTATCCAGGGCCATTTACAGTTGTTACAAAATATCACAGTACAAAGTATCACCTTACAAAATATCACATTACAGATAAGAGCAGTTATAAAGTACGGTAACATCAGTAGAAAATAAGACCAAATTCAAATAAGAGCTAAATAAAGAACACAGTAAATAATAACATTTAATCTGTAAGATTTCACTCTACGTGTAAGATCAATCTACACCTTGTTAAGAGGTTGATTGGTCCCTGTATTAAGGCAGGAGAGTTGATTTGCTTCGGAGCTGTGGTCTGTGTCTGGCGCAGATGAGTGCGCTCCGTGCTAGACGCTCTCCAGGGTACTGAACTGGTTTGACTGGAAATTAAACTGAGGGCAATTCTAGAGAGGTGTTTCTAAGTATTGATATTGTCGATGTTAATTAATTGATTACATTTCAATTCAAAGTGTTATGATCTGTTCGTGGCGGAAAAGTGTTCTTAATTGCTAAAATAAATCTGCAAAATATTTACAAAGGGAATCACATGACAGTCATGAGTCAATACAGCGCCATTTAATACAATGTCTTCATGCTGTAGCGATGCTGGTGCTGCACTTGAATTGCTTTCATACAGGCAGTGCTAGAAAGCAAGCTGCAGGAGAGCGAGTCACAGTGAAACAGTGTTGTGAGCGGAAACTCTACAGGAGGAGAGCAGGAGTGTGAATGAATAATGAGCTTAGAACAGCGACAAATAACTGTCCTACACTGCACCCTGGTGAGAATCAAAAATGCAGAGCTAAAGCGCATAATGTATACTGATAGCTAGAAAATGAGTTTGAAACTGAAAGCAGCGTCTACTATTTATTTTGCTGCTTCTGCCCACTTCTTAAAAGCCTACTGTCTGCATCCCAGTGACCCCCAACTCAGGAGGCAAACATGATGCAGTTTGTAAGCAACGTCATTGCTTTAAAATCGAGATATCTCTCTTCACTGTCACGACTGCTGTGTACTGCCCTGCCATCTTCACCAGCGAGACTCACTCTGCAGGCAGCAGGAGGTTTTTGTATGAAGTGATATAGAGACTCTCACAGTGTGAGCCTCAGAGCACAAAAGTACTTGGCAGAGTCAGACAGCACAGCCGCAGTGATATTCAGATGAAAGGTCTTCTCTGTCTTGTTATGAGATGCAGTGAAACGATTTTTAATGCAATATGCATTCAGTATGAGCTGTGGGGTTTGATTGGGGTCCTGAATGTACCAGAAGAGACCGTTAGCGACTGCTGCTTCATACTTGCACTGAATAATGGAGCTCTCACTCTCTGTTTTAGGACAATTGGATGTGAAGGTTGAGTCACTGAGTCTGCTCGGGTCATTTCTAAAAGAAAAGACAGAAAATAATTAATAAGATTATATGAAAGCTTACTTACGAACATATAAAACATGACATGATAGCATACACCTGTAGATCATGTGAACTCCCTTCTATATGTGTCAATGATTTGAACTCACGCATTTTCCAATAGCCAGTTGCTACTAATTGCGCTATTTACTGTAGGCTATAATATAAATCACCGTTTCTTTTTGCCATTTATTACTAAACTCTGCGATTTTAGACTGCATTTAATTTTAAGGCTTTAAAAAAGAGAGACAGTCCCGTATTTTACTTGTACGATATCGTATAGACTGACACACGCGTTTGACAAATTGCATAACCAGTATGTATACATGGACCTACTTATGCTTAAACAGAACAGTAGCACAGTAACCCAAGAACGTTCTTGTTCCATTCTCAACACGATAAACCTCCCTCTGCTGTCTGGTGCAACCTGAAGCTGGACCTGTGAACCATGTGTTTCTATAGAGGCGATGTCATGGAAACCAGTGCCCCTCCTCTACACGGTGCAGTTTCTGTCCTGTATGTACTAAACAAAGATGAGTCACCGCTAACTAGTAATTGGCACAGTTAATGGTATGTAAACTAGGACATTTTTTTTAGTAATTCCTTCGTTTTTTTTAAAAAAAAAAAACTTATGTATTTCTTCTTTAAATACTTGATACTACAGTCAAAGTAAAAAAAAAAGTTCTGCACAGATGAACTCGATTGATTCCAGTTGCCGATATTTGCTGTCTTTCACAGAACTATATTTTGTTGTCAGAAAAAGTGCATTGTTTTGACAGCCAATAATAGAAATAAGCAGATCAAAAAAACTAAATATCATAACAATGGAAACAAATAGTTAGTTCTTTAACTTCAGTGTTCTTTGTGGTCACGAAAGTGGATCATTCTTCAAGCTCTCTGTTTCTTTGCAATTCAAAAGAATCCCCACTAGGGGGCTGTGTAGAGCAATGATTTGAATATTGGGTGTTTGAAATGATTTGTCAGTGTTTGAAGCTCAATATTCACAATCACACAATGCTTCCCTCATTAAACAACAAGGCACATACTAGCAATAAGGAGATGACAATACATTAATAGCACAGAATGTGAAATACATTCAGAGATACATCCCTTAAGCCATTTAGCCCAATGCAGTTCCATGTCAGACCAGTTCAGTACCTAGACTAGTTTGCTATGGTCCATATGTGTCTCCAAAATGTGTAGATATCATCAAACTACGGAAAATATCATTGTTAAAAGACTGAAAATACTATTAAACAAAATAATAAATTATAGTTTAGGCAAAATTTGAATATTCTACTGCACAATAGCACACATTGACCTTGTATTTCCTTTCCCATGAAACCAAGAGGATTCCATTTGCAAACGTGAAGAACTCAAAGGTTTGGACAGTGACTGGATTGCCACAGTCTGCACTATCAGCTCCTCCTCACTTACCTTCCAATGGGAGCTATTACTGGAGAATGAAAAAGGGATCTTTAATGACACGCAGAATGATTACACATGTCATACAATGGAAAAGAAAGGGTCCATAGAAATACATTTGAATCTACATATTAATTAATAAAATAAAATATTTAATCTCAAGCTTCCCTCTTTGAGTTTAAAAAGGAGCTTCTGTGCTGCTGTGTGTCTGTCTCTGATTACATGACCTTGTGGTAATGTGAGGGTGAAAGAACTGTGATGATTGGTGTGAGAGTTACCACAGGAAGTATACTGTGGAATACAAACAAGAGCATTTCATGGCAAACATTTAGAAAGCACAAGACTTCACAAACTATCTAATTATATATTGTTTCCACGTTTTACAATGTTTAAATATTTAGCTCTTTGCCTAATTATGTCAGGTACGTAAAACTGGATATAGCAATATACTGAATTCATGAATTAATGTATTTAATGTATTTAAGTCACAAGCTTCTCTTTCATTTCAGGTGTGCAGTCAAGACCAGGTGACTCAAAGCCCTGATTCACAGCGAGTTTCAGAAGGAGAATCAGTTCAGATAAACTGTCGATATCAGACAAGCAGCTTTTATGCAATGCAGTGGTATAAACAAGATCTCAACCAGGGTTTAAAATATATAAATAAAGCCACAAGAGATGGTTCAACATATGGAGACGATTCTGGGAAATATAAACCAGCAGTAGATACCTCATCTAAAACTGACTCTCTGACAATACAGCCTTCAGTGTCTGATTCTGCCATCTACTACTAATCAATAGAACCAGCACAGTGATACAAAGCAGTACCCTACCCATACAAAAACCCTGGAGTGTACAGAGGCTAGTGATTACAATGCTGATGGCATTTCCAGTGACAGCTCTTCTGTGTAGAAGGGTAACCGCAGTGCACATTATAATGTGGTGAGTGCTGGATTTCCTGAGTTCTGGGAAGGTTCATTGGAAAGTGGGTAGGGCGACTGCAGTTAGTCAATGAAGAATTGAAACCTCTTTGACTTGCATCCAGTAATCTACTAATGAAGGTGCTGATAAAACAAGATGATAACCACAACTATGAACTGCAGAGTTACATGATTACATCACATTTACATCACATGTTTCTGTTTCTCTTTGCTGATTGGTTACAGACATTTGACGTTCAAAACCTCTAAGCAGAATATTTCAGAGCAGCATTGTGAAGAGAAAAGCACCAGAATCAACACAGATACAGAACCTTTCTATTCTGTTCTTAAAGAAATCAGCACTGAGCTAAAATGGACCCATTAATCATGTGTATGTTTATTATCCTGCCAGGTAATTTCAACACAACAAGAAACATTATTATTATTATTATTATTATTATTATTATTATTATTATTATTATTATTATTATTATTATTATTGTTTCTGACTGTCTATTAAATATTATTTTTCTCCTCAATGTTCAGTCATGACAAGCGGGGATTCCATCCGTCCTCGACAGACAACAGAGTCCAGAACAGAAGGAGAGTCAGTAACGCTCAGCTGCTCTTATACTGCAACTAGCAGCAATGTTTTTCTTTACTGGTATCGGCAGAACTCAAACCAAGCCCTGGAATACATACTGCAGAAAGGAGCTGGTGTAGTGAGTAGCTATTCTCACACTGCAGACTTTGCTAAAAGCCAGTTCACTTCTACAACAGACAGATCTTCTACTACAATCACCATTTCCAAACTTGCTCTGAGCGACACAGCAATCTATCACTGTGCTCTGAGGATAGCACAGTGTGAAAACTCAATGGGACGCTGTACAAAAACTCTCTCAGCACTAACTGGCACAGGCCCATTACCTGGTAAAAGATGAAAGAAAGTCGTGTTGAACTGCTTCCATACACTATCATTGGCATGAGTCCATTATAAAGGAAGTGGTTTCAGTGCAGGCAAACTGTTTGCATTTTGAGTCACTTTCTTCTCTGCACTCTTTGGAAATGTGTTCCCTGTTCATAGAATTGGAATAAGGGAGCAGGTTATGGTGAACCACAATGAACAATATAATATAATAAACACGTGTTTGATACAGGACTTCATTAACGTATCAAAGTGCTGTGAAGGCACAGGATGTGAAGACTCCACTGAACACACCCCTGAGCTGAACACTCTGCAAACACTCCACCTCAATCATTCCCTGACTTGTGATCTTAGTTCTAAGAATAACAAGAGCAAGAAACCATATATCATGGCTTACCACATCACAATGGATACACACAAATAGAATGTGCTGTACCAGTAAATAAAGAGAACAAACACTTCAATCGTATTGTCAACACTGATGATTTATTTCTTCAGTTTATTTTCTGTTGTAGTGGAGGGGTTGTTTTTGTGGAAGTTATTTTGTCAAGTTATTTTTTCTTCACTCTTCATTCAACCAAATCAGCATGCAATAACATCTCTGACACTCCACTTTGAAGACAATCCTGACCCCTACAGGCACGACAGTGAAACTACTGCTATTCTTGCCTTGTGATCCTTCATTTGAAATAATATATACAGGGGGACATGGCCCTTTGCAATGCAGTGCTGAACACATTCACAGAAGAGCAGACAAGCTGTATCAATACAACAATAATGCATTGATCCTTTCATTCAATGTTGTGAGGCTGGACCCTCACTCGCATTGCAGCCTGTGGACTTGTCTGTGTGATGAGCTGTTATCTGGTCACTTGAATACTTACCTTTCCCTGAAAACAAAGATGTATAGAACTCAAATTAAACATTATACTTCCCTGTATCACAATGTTTCAAAGCCAGGAATTGCTGTTAAATCATCAGGTGATGAGAGAAAAGAAAAAAAGAGAATTATTGTTAACTTTTCAATTCTGATAATTTGTGTGTTATTTAGTATGTTAAATTGACAAGTGTTCAGTAAATTATATATATATATATATATATATATATATATATATATATATATATATATATATATATATATATTCTCAAGGTTGGGATGCCAAATATAAATAAAGTGTGATGTCACTCAGAGTGAATCAGATTGTGATCAAAATTAGTGCCGCATGGAGCTGGACTCACACAATCAACACAATGCCATATTATTATCATTCTGCTAATTACAAATAGTGGTATGATTTGATAAAGTATTCCTGCTTCACACTGCAACTGCTTCAAGTACACATCACTCGTGTCGTTTCATATCATTATGTCTCCAGTGAACACTCCAGTGTGGAATAGTTCTCACCTGAATCATCGGTCACGTGTGCAGCTTCTGTCTCATCTTCCACTGCAGTTCTTGAGCTCTCCTCATTCTGCACTCACACAGGCACCGAGCATGGGGCAAGGAATTCAGCAGCGCAGTGTTCTCACTACAGCTCTTCTGCTGATTCTGATAGGTGTGTATGCAGGGCTTGGGTTCAATTCAAATACTCGCATTATTCACATAGGAGCACACACATATTCTATATCTTTAACATGGATTTATTGAACTGTATTTCAGAGAGAAGTCTTGGAGATTCAGTGGCACAGTCTCCAGCTGAGATATTGACACCTGAAGGAAATGAAACAATATTAACCTGTCAATATAATACAACAGACAGCAGCCCTGATCTATACTGGTATAAACAAAACCCTGGGGAATCTCCTGAATATATACTGCACACCAGCCAGTATCTGAGTGATCCCTCAAGTGAGTTTCAAGCCCGTTTCTCAGCTGAGCTGAACCCCAGCAGCCGAACAGTGCCTTTGAGAATACAGCAGTGTGAGCTCACTGACTCTGCAACTGTCACTGGCCTACCTCTTCCAGGTGTTCCACGCTTGGAACGCACATTTCCAAACTCTAGAACACTATAGTTCAATGATGGTATGATGACATCTACATTCTAGAAAATGAACGTTTCATTCTGGGGACAAACGTCTTTGTAAACATAGCCATTGTACCAAGTATTCAACTGGTATTATGTTAACAAAGACTATTGGCACCAGAGTGCAAGTACACATGAAGGCACAGCCATTTGTGTCTTGGGAGTTTTCATTCTGGAATATTTTTTAAAACATTCTTGGACATTTTTTTGGGCTAGGAACATAGCTAATAATAATAATAATAATAATAATAATAATAATAATAATAATAATAATAATAATAATAATAATAATAATAATAATCATCATCATCTTTCTGTTGTTGTGAAATTAACTGGCAAGTAATAAACATACACATGATTAATGGATCCATTTTAGCTCAGTGCTGATTTCTTTAAGAACAGAATAGAAAGGTTCTGTCTCTGTGTTGATTCTGGTGCTTTTCTCTTCACAATGCTGCTCTGAAATATTCTGCTTAGAGGTTTTGGACGTCAAATGTGTGTAACCAATCAGCAAAGAGAAACAGAAACATGTGATGTAAATGTGATGTAATCATGTAACTCTGTGGTTCATAGTTGTGGTTGCCATCTTGTTTTATCAACACCTTCATTAGCAGCAGGATGCTTGTCAAAGAGGTTTCAATTCTTTATTGACTAACTGCAGTCTCCCTACCCACTTTCCAATGAACCTTCCCAGAACTCAGGAAATCCAGCACTCACCACATTATAATGTGCACTGCTGTTACCCATCTACACAGAAGAGCTGTCACTGGAAATGCCATCAGCATTGTAATCACTAGCCTCTGTACACTCCAGGGTTTTTGTATGGGTAGGGCGCTGCTTTGTATCACTGTGCTGGTTCTATTGCACAGTAGTAGATGGCAGAATCAAACACTGAAGGCTGTATTGTCAGGGAGTCAGTTTTAGATGAGGTATCTACTGCTGGTTTATATTTCCCAGAATCGTCTCCATGTGTTCCTGAGCCCCAGGCTTTGCTGGTGTATTTTAAACCCTGGTTAGGAGCTTGTTTGTACCATTGCATTGTATTAAAGCTGCTTGTCTGATAGTGACAGTTTATCTGAACTGATTCTCCTTCTGAAACTCGCTGTGAATCAGGGCTTTGAGTCACCTGGTCTTCACTGTGTGCACCTGCATCAAAATATAGTAATCCAGTGTGTTAATTTGAAGAGAGAAACACAAGTGGATGAATATGCACCTTTCTCTTCATACCAATCTACCCTTGAGATCACATGCATTCATTCACAGAGATGTTTGTCACAGCTATTTCCTGTTCTTTAAAATATATGTGCTGAGGCATGTTCTGGTAACAAAGTAACCACCTCACTTGTTATAGCTTAAGCTGATCATTGTAGTGATCATGAATCTGTAATGCTTTTCAAAATGCATCTCATTTAATGGCACAGATGTCACTACACTGTGTGGCAAAGTGGTTTATTGTAGACAGGTGCAGGGGTGATGCAGTGCGTGAAAGATGCACACAGAGATAATTGTAATCCAGTTTTAGAAATGTTTTTATTTTATTTCCAGGTCTGCTGTCCAAACAATAGTATACAGCACAGGGTATATAACAAGAACAGCCTGTCCCAAATTATAAACAATATCCATCCCACAATAATACAAACACGGTCACCAGTCCTGGGTGCGTGCAGTAGTGCTCGTGGTGGGTGATACAGGTTTATATTTGTGACAAAGGTGCAGTGTTTTCCGGTTTCGAGCTGGCCCCTGCCGACAGCTTCAGAACTGTGTTAACTGTTTGGTAACGTACAAGACAAGACGAGACAATTACAAACAAACAAAAACACAACACTCACGATTTCAGTTTTAGATATACTGTGTACTGTCCTTCTGGCTCTTACTCACTACAAACCAATACAAAGGAACAGATTATGATTCTCTTCTATGCTGTCACGCATGACCCCTTTGTAAACGAATGCTGCTCCCTTTACAATCTGCGGCTGCTACATTGTTTCCCTTCCGGGTCAATACGTTCTTGCAATGGAGTCTCGCCTTCTTCCGGACTGACCGACTTCCTGACTTCCCGATCCGGGGAAAGAACTGTCAGGCCAGCCCGTCCAAAGAACTCTGTCCTCACTTCTTAGCGGCCTCACAGGTCGGGAGGGAGATTTACAACCAAGATTCATTGTATTTCTGTCACACACTGGTCTATATCATGTATGGCACAGTGTATTCTAGATGGGAACTGGGGGTTCAAAGTTCTGAGTGATGTTTACAATAGAAATAGAAAAGAACACAATGCCAGGAGTGTGTATACTGTGGATGAATCCTCTCACAAGCCAATGCCCTGAGGCGAGGTGCAGTTACAACGCTAGGGTTTGTGAGTTTAGACACAACCCAGTTAGTGTGATGCAGGAGTTGTGCAGCATTTACATCATAGTTGAAAGATGAGTGTAATCGTGCCTCCTACAGTATCTGCTGGGTAATGGTGTTTAATCTTAATCACACTGCACCACCTGCAGGTAAAACATAATTTTCAATGCCAAGATCCTGCCTCAAAGTTACATTATATAACATAAAGCACATGTGCAGCTGAGTGGTGCTGTCCCTGAGAGCAGGATATTGTGCAGGTGTCTCCACTCCCTCTCTCACTGTGCTCTCACTGCACAATAATACACAGCTTCACAATCCAGCAGCTCAACAACACTGATGGTTAGAGTGGTGGAGAGCTTCTCTTTATTCACAGTCATGTTGAATCGTCCCGAGGTTTCAGCTGTAATGTAAGCAGACAGTATGATGTCAGGACTTTGACCATGTTGCTGTTTATACCACTGCATGCTGTTGTAGTTAGAAACACTGTGATTGCAATTCATTTCAGCGCTCCCTCCTTCAGTTGAATAAACATGTGGAGTCTGATGAATCTGTGAACTTCCATAGACAGCTGTAAGATAACAAGATGATATCATTATTATTTTGTTTATGAATGATAATGACATTGAAAACCTGTTTGTTCTCAAGTGTGTTTGTGAATATCACTCACCAAGACACAAGCAAAGCAGAAGAAAAGTTCCACACGTGTTCCTCATTCTTGAGTTGTTCCATCCACAAGTAGAAATGCTTCTGACAGGCAGACAGCCTGAGCTGTGGGTGGAGCCTGCACAATGTCATGTCAGAATAAGGCTCTGATTGGTTGTTCTGTCTGAAGCTCAGGAACCACTGGTTTAAAGCTACTGAAAGTCAGCAACAGAATATCAATAGTTAGACCATACCTGTAGTGTAATAGTGCAGAACATCCTTCTAATCTTGAAGCACTTCCTCACCTCATCTCATGACAGTGGAGTCACTGGTTTATGGACTCCTGCTGGGCTGGTCTTTGTACTGCAGGGTCCGGTATGTCACCAACATAGAGCTTCTGGGTCTACACAGGGGAATGGCTTGGTAGTGGGGTCACAAGGGACACTGTATATTGTAGCACTGTAGTAATTTTCACCCACCTGACTCTTTAAGTAAATGTAGTAGCCTGGCCAGGCCAACCTATAAAAATTACATTTCCCAGTATCCATTTCTTTCTTTCTTTCACCCCATTGGTCCATTCAAATTTTCATCCACCAATCCTCTCACACAGTCAATCTTCACCTGTCTCTTATTTCTCTGATTGTGGGGGGATGGGAGTGTGTGTTTTTTTTTCTCCTGTAGCTAGCACCCTGGTGGGAGAGTCTGTCTGCCTTGTGTAACCTAATTTGTGTAACCTAGCTCGATATTATTCTTTAGCCTTTGTTTTTCTTCTTGTCTGCTGCTTTAGTTTATTGTCTAGTTACAGTTTTTTGCTTAATTAGGTCGGGTAGTTTCGTTTGTGTGTTTTGCTGGAGGGTGTGTTTGTATGTTTTTGTGCATCTGTTTGCAACCTCAGTTTTCATCAAACCTCCATTTCATCACTCTCAATGTTTTCCATCTCATGAAGTCATCTACATCATCGTTCACGTTCATCCCAAGTAATTAACTGGACATCAATACCGGTTTGGTGAGCTCTTTCCATTGACTTGATCATCGTTGTTGTTTTTTTTTCTTTTGTTACTTTTTGGGACTTCCATACTATTTTGTTGATTTATATTTTTGTGTTGCATTGTTCATTCATTCTGTATATTCATTATCCTCCGTGTCAGTAATTGTTAATTTGTTGTGGATATATTCTATAAGCTCTGTTGTGTATATTCATTTCTAATCTGTTTTCCTGGGTTTGTTTTCACTCTATTTTATTCCTTGTCACTCTGTCCCTTATTTAGTTGTTTTCTATTGTAATTGTTTTGTCTGATTCTCTTTGTCAAGCTTTGTGTTCCATGGAATAAACCAGTGTTTGTTTAGTTAAATTGACGTATTGTGACGACTCTGTTTTACTGTCAGTCACCCTTACTGACTTATTTAGTTTTAATTATTTGGCCAGTAATATCTCCTAAGGGAGGACAGTACAGTTGCCTATCAACTGTGCAGGGTGACCGTTACAATATGCATAGAAAGCTACTGAAAGTTAGCAACAGAAATAAAGACATTTTAGTTAGAACATACCTGTTCTTTACAAATGTCTTTCTACTTTATAAAACTTACATTTATAAAGAAATGGTATTGATAGTTAATGCACCATAGTTCTATTATATTATACTAAAGCTTCATTCCCTTATCCAAATATTAAGCTTGGTTTCTGTGTAATAAACATGGTTATATAACATTATGATGCAATGTATATTTATTTGAATTTATTATAAGAGTTTTCATTAATTTAAAATATTTTCCATTAAAGAGTAAAAGCTATCTAATGAACACATGTTGATTTGAAATTGCAGTGGGTCAATATGACCCGAAACATACCAGCTGTACCTACATTCTGAACATACTAGGAGGGTTCAATAGATTCACATTGAGTGCTTTCAGCAGGGAGCTGCGCTGGTCGCTGTTCATGGGACTGAACTGGTCTGACATGGAACTGCATTGGGCTAAAGGGCTTGAGGGATGTATCTCTGAATGTATTTCACATTCTGTGCTATTAATGTATTGTCATCTCCTTATTGTCTGGTATGTGCCTTGTTTAATAAGGGAAGCATTGTGTGATTGTGAATATTGAACGTCAAACACTGACAATTCCTTGTCATACACTGCCCCCTAGTGGGGGTTCATTTGAATTGCAAGGAAACAGAGAGTTTGAAGATTGATCCATTTTTCGTGACCTCAAAGAAAACTGATGTTAAAGCACTAACTATTTGTTTCCATTGTTTCGATATTTAGTTTTCTTGATCTGCTTATTTATATTATTGGCTATCAAAATAACGCACTTTGTTATGACAACAAAATATAGTTTTCCCACCTGTTTATTTAAGTTCTCTTTACAATCCCTGTGTCCATTTGTAATTAGTTTAATTATTGAATCACTGAGATCTGGTGTGGTCCCCTCACCTTGCAAACTGGCTGCTGTTACTCTGTTACTGAAAAAGAGAAATCTAGATTTCAATGTTCGATGTAATTACAGACCAATCTCAAACTTACCTTTTCTGGCAAAAATTTTAGAATGGGTGGTAGTGTCACAGCTTCAGTCCCACTTAGTGTTTAATCAGCTTTATGAACCTTTTCAGTCTGGTTTTAGATCATAGCACAAAAACTGCCTGGTTAAGGTGTTAAATACTTTATTGATTTCCGCAGACTCAGGTTCTCCATCTATTCTTGTTCTGTTGGACTTGAGTGCTGCCTTTGATCCCATCAACCATGATATTCTTTTACATGGTTTAAAGGACATATTTGGTTTTTCTGGTGCTGTACTTAAGTGGGTTACTACCTACCTGTCCATTTGAAAACAGTTTGTCTTAGAATATTCATTCAGTATAATCTGTGGGGCTTGATTGGGATCCTGAATATACCAGAAGAGATTTGGAGTACTGCCTGATGATAAATCATATTTACAGTGTATAGTGGTGTTCTCTGTTTCTTTAACGAGGGTTGAATTAGAAGTTTGAGTCACTGTATCTCCCTGGATCATTTCTAAAAGAGGAGACAGAAAGATAATCACTGTGAAATTAGAATGAAATAGACTGCAGGTACAAGCTTCCTTACAGTAAATAGTGATAAATAAACAACCGCTACATGCTGTAACAGACTACAGATAAAGTAACATGAAAGCATTGCAAAATCCGGTCAAAATGTGTGTCTAATATTAAATATAATATTTATGCTGTATGACGGAACAGACGTTAGATAAAGAAACACTAATTGTGTCTAATTGTGTAGCAGTTTATTTACCTATGATTTGACACTTCTGTGTTTAAGTAAAAACAGCGCATTCCTGTTCCATTGTCAAAACTTTCAAACGACAAACCTCCCTCCAGCGTCTGCTTCAATCTGCAGCTGAAACTGTGAAGAATGCGTTTCTATAGCAGTGATGTCATGAATCCAGTGCCCCGCCCCCTACACTCTGTTTCGTTCACGGTTAGTCTGTTCTGTCTCAGAAGTGCAACAAAGATTTATTTTGATAAATACTGTCTTTTGTATGAGACTATGTACAGTACAATACATGTTGATGTGCAGGGGGGTAGTTACTAACAGGTACAGATTCATGTGTGCTGTTTTCTCTAGTAGAGTGCAGGGGGATAGTTACCAGCAGGTACAGATTCATGTGTGCTGTTTTCTCTAGTGGAGTGCACGGGGATAGTTACCAGCAGGTACAGATTCATGTGTGCTGTTTTCTCTAGTGGAGTGCACGGGGATAGTTACCAGCAGGTACAGATTCATGTGTGCTGTGTTCTCTAGTAGAGTGCAGGGGGATAGTTACCAGCAGGTACAGATTCATGTGTGCTGTTTTCTCTAGTGGAGTGCACAGGGATAGTTACCAGCAGGTACAGATTCATGTGTGCTGTTTTCTCCAGTAGTTTCTACACAGAACACAGGCTGCACTGCCATCTTCACCAGCGAGACTCACTCGACAGGCAGCAGGAGGTTTTTGTATGAAGTGATATAGAGACTCTCACAGTGTGGGCCTCAGAGCACAGAAGTACGTGGCAGAGTCAGACAGCACAGCTGCAGTGATATTTAGATGAAAGGTCTTCTCTGCGTTGTTATGAGATGCAGAGAAACGATGTTGAAACCTTGGTGGAATGTCCTCCTTCTCCGAATATTCACTGAGTATGAGCTGTGGAGCTTGATTGGGATCCTGAATGTACCAGAAGACACCTTGAGCAGTGCCTGCTGTTTCATACTTGCACTGAATAATGGAGCTCTCTCTCTGTTTAAGAACAATTGAATTTGAATGTTGAGTCACTGAGTCTGCTCGGGTCATTTCTAAAAGAAAAGACAGAAAATAATGAATAAGATTATATGAAAGCATACTTACAAACATATAAAACATGACATGATAGCATACCTATAGATAATGTGAACTCCCTTCTATATGTATGTCAATGATTTTAACTCACTTTGCATTTTCCAATAACCAATTGCAAGCAATTGCACTGTTTACTGTATAATATAAATCACTATTTCTGTTTGTCAATTATTATTAAACTTTGCGATTTTAAACTGCATTTCATTTTAGGCTTAAAAAAGAGAGAAAGTCCCGTATTTTACTTGTAAGATATCGTATAATAGACTGACACACGTGTCTGACAAATTGCATAACCATTGCATGTATACATGGACCTACTTATGCTTAAACAGAACAGTAGCACAGTAACCCAAGTACGTTCTTGTTCCATTCTCAACACGACAAACCTCCCTCTGCTGTCTGGTGCAATCTGAAGCTGGACCTGTGAACCATGTGTTTCTATAGAGGCGATGTCATGGAAACCAGTGCCCCACCCCTACACCGTGTAGTTGCTGTCCTTCATTGCCACCTGGTGGTTGTTCGTTTCATCTGCATTCGGATGGTGCTGAGCTGCACGTTGCAGTTCAGATTTATTGCAGGCTGATCATTAAATGAATTACTGAGAGCATCAGTGCTCAGTAGTACCTCGCATATTCTGTAGAGGGCGTGTTGAAGTGACAATGGGCTGCATTCATCAATGTGTAGGTTTTGAGATTTTGTTTTTCCCGAACAGTCATTTTTTTCAAAAACCGAGGATCAGAAAGCCTTTTTCTCATTAGTCAGTTATCTCTGGGAAGGGTTTAGGTTAGTTCAAAACTCATGCTAAAATAGGACAGGAAAGTTCTCTTTAAAATGTACTAAACAATGAGGAGTCACTGCAAACTATCAATTGGCACAGTCAAACTAGGGGGATTTTTTTTTTTTTTATATATAGCAATTCCTCAGTGTTTAAAAACTTCGGTATTTCTTCATGAAATACTGCAGTGAAAAATGTAAAAGAAGGCCTTGATGTATCATAAACTCGAAAAACAGCCGAAAGACCTCCCTTAATAAGGAATGCTGGGGCCGACTCATTGATGAATAGAGCTCACTGTGCTGACCTGTGTGAGAGATGCAGCGAGCAGGGTCCTGTGAATAGAGCTCACTGTGCTGACCTGTGTGAGAGGTGCAGTGAGCAGGGTCCTATGAATAGAGCTCATTGTGCTGACCTGTGTGAGAGGTGCAGTGAGCAGGGTCCTATGAATAGAGCTCACTGTGCTGACCTGTGTGAGAGGTGCAGGGAACAGGGTCCTGTGAATAGAGCTCACTGTGCTGACCTGTGTGAGAGGTGCAGTGAGCAGGGTCCTATGAATAGAGCTCATTGTGCTGACCTGTGTGAGAGGTGCAGAGAGCAGGGTCCTGTGAATAGAGCTCACTGTGCTGACCTGTGTGAGAGGTGCAGGGAACAGGGTCCTGTGAATAGAGCTCACTGTGCTGACCTGTGTGAGAGGTGCAGTGAGCAGGGTCCTATGAATAGAGCTCACTGTGCTGACCTGTGTGAGAGGTGCAGTGAGCAGGGTCCTGCTGAATCAAGGTACCTGGCACATGCAATACTTTTCCATTCAGCCATTTGTTCCATATAATCTCTACGATACGGGTAAATAAATGTTTGTATTATCGATACTTGATCAAATTCAATGCGGATAAAGTTGTACGCTGTCCGCGTTTCTGAATGTGTCAGATAGGAAATGCAAATGAAAGGTGACTCTGAATTGAATGTATTCTTTGCTAATTTGTTGTCATGGTATATTGACTGAGTTTATCAAGCAGTTTACAGAACAATGTGTGCTGTTTAATGTGGGTAGTTTCTAAACACAATACAGGACAGTGTAAAGGGATTTATTAAGCATATTGTTCTTTTAAGACCGAGTTATTATATTTGCTTGGGGCATTTGTAATGAAAAACAAACAGCAGATTCAGAGGAACACAATCTCCTGGCTGCTATAGGAGATCCTTTTATTAATTATACCCACAACACAATATTCACTCCGCTTTTCTTTCTTATGTTCGTCGATTTTAACCTCAAACCTCGCTCCACCCTTTGGTTACATTTGCATCTGAAAACAATGTGAAGAATGCATCTGTAGCAGAGAAAGAGTCGACCCGTCCTTTACACAAACCTGCAGCTCGCACAGCATCGGAGTTTTCTATTACTTGTGATGGCTCTCGCAAGACATGTATGTGCCGGACTGTATTGTAAGTTTACCAGTGTAGTTCAGCGCTGCGTCTCTTATCGAGGGCTGAGGGGCAGGGCAGGGAGTACCGGACTGTATTGTAACTTTACCAGTGTAGTTCAGCGCTGCGTCTCTTATCGAGGGCTGAGGGGCAGGGCAGGGAGTACCGGACTGTATTGTAACTTTACCAGTGTAGTTCAGCGCTGCGTCTCTTATCGAGGGCTGAGGGTTAAGCAGGACAGTGATTATTTATTTATTTATTTTTAAAAAAATCAGAAAGAAGGAGCATGTTAAACCAACTGCACTTTTGATTTTAAAAAAAAAAGAAAAAGAAAAAAGTATCACGGTGGTAAATGCTTTATGAAAATATCCCATCCTTTATGTAATCATCCTAAACAGACATTTAAAATATTGTAATGAGCCTAATATAAATGAGCCTGTGTAAAATTAACACAACGAAAAACTCTTTGAATCCCCGGATATCCGTACCTGTGAATAAATGTGAATCGATTCCATTTATTTTGCTATCAAGCACGTCCTTGCCTGACTTCATATTGAAGCGCAGGTGTGCGCGCATTGTTTGGTTGTTTACTAGATGTTGTACATGTTGAGTTTCCTGTACAATGTAATATTTATTACTGTAGTTTAGATATGTGTTTGTGAATAGGTCTTTATTAGAGAGCACAGTAAATACATACGTTTATTCAATAAAGATGTATTTGTTTATTTATGTATTGCTTATAACCTAGCAGTCTTGTTTGATATGACAGGACCAACAGCACATTGTAATGTGGTTTGCAATGTTAATCAAAGCTCTCAAATCTGGAACAAGATTCCAAGCAGTGCTGTTTGACAAAACACACAGTGAGCATCTAAACTACACAACAACAACACTACAGCAACACGCTAAACAATACATACAATTAATACATACAAATAACATAAATAATAGAAAAAAAACATTACATTTAACTTAAGACAGTCAGGGGTTTGAAGATTCATCAAGGGAGAATGAAATGCTTGAGGGAGAAGGGACAAGGGCCTCGCATTGATCAGTACTTCTTACGAAGTCAGTCAAGTCAGTCGAATGAAATCCAGCGACAGGAAGCAAACCACAGTTCGCAGGATATCAGCACCCCTGTCATAGATGTGAGGAGGACTTGCATGGACACAGTTAGTGATGAACCTAATGATCCTTGTGAACCCGGCAGACAAACCAGCGTAGAGAGAAAAGAACCTCAACGGGCACAAGCCTGGAGTTAAATGGCCAAGAGCTTGTGAGAAAACTGCATGGGACACAGTAAAACAGATCTCTGCTTTGCATTGGAAAGGTTAAGTGGAACAGTTGAAAAGAAACTGGATAAATTTGGGGACATCATCTACGATATGGAAGCGAGAGGTTTGGAGTTGAAAAAGGAAGGAAAAAGTACAAACTATTCCTGGAAAGTCTAGACGGCAGCAGGAGATTGAACACTTAGTTAGAGAAAGGAGACAGCTGAGGAAGCAATGGAGAAGAGCAGAAGAAAGTCAGACGGAGGGACTCAATCTCTTACAAAGGGTCATAAAAGATAAGCTTGCAACATTGCGCAGAGCTGAGCCCTACGGAAACGCTACAAAAGAAGGAGCGCGAGAACTAACTTTATAAAGACCCATTCAAATTTGTAAAGAAGTTATTCACCAGTGAGAAGAATGGCACACTAAAAGCATCTAAGTTTGAGTTGGAGAGATATTTGGAGGAAACACATACAGATTCAAAAAGGCAGGAGCCTATGTCAATTCCTTCAGACATCCCACCTATCAATCCACCAGAATACCAAATGGAGGACTGTGCACCTAAGTGGAAAGAAGTAGAGCAAGCTGTGAAAAAAGCAAGGGCTTCATCATCTCCAGGGCCTAATGGAGTTCCATACAGAGTGTACAAGAGTGCTTCAGGAGTTCTACGAATCCTGTGGAAACTGATGAAAGTAGCATGGGAAAAACAGGTTGTACCAAGAGCATGGCGCCGAGCAGGTGGAGTCTTTATACCTAAAGAAAAGATTCTAGCAGCATCAGTCAGTTTCGCCCTATTTCCCTATTAAACGTAGAAGGCAAGATTTTCTTCAGCATTGTTGCTCAGAGATTGTCAACTTACCTATTAAAGAACTGCTTCATTGACACTTCAATACAAAAAGCGGGCATTCCAGGTTTCCCAGGATGCTTAGAACACATCAATGTGATCTGGCAACAAATTCAATCAGCTAAAAAGGAGAGGAAGGAGCTCCATGTGACATTCCTGGATTTGGCTAATGCATATGGTTCAGTGCCACATGAACTTCTTTGGGCAGCATTTGATTTTTCAGTGTACCAATGACAATAACAAATCTAGTGAAAGCCTACTTTGGAGATTTGCAATTTAGTTTTTCAACTTCAGAATTCAGCACTACATGGCAATGCCTAGAAGTTGGAATAATGGCAGGATGCACCATTTCTCCACTGGCTTTTACCATGGCAATGGAAGTAATCATTAGGGCATCAAAATGGGTAGTGGGAGGAGAGCGTTGGCTTCTGGAATACGACTACCACCAATTCGAGCATACATGGATGACATGACAACCATGACTACAACAGTAGCCTGCACTAATCGGTTATTGGGCAAATTAACCAATAACATTGAATGGGCACGAATGCAATTCAAGCCCACTAAATCAAGGAGTATCTCTATAATTAAAGGTAAAGTAGTAGATAAAACGTTCTTCATTAATGGTGAGGCAATACCAACAGTGTCTGAGAAGCCAGTGAAGAGCCTTGGGAGATGGTACGACGGGATCTAAAGGACACAGTTCGTGTGGGAGAAGTTAGACAACAAGCTGTGGAAGGGTTGAAGAGCATAGACAGCAGCGCTTTACCAGGCAAACTAAAACTCTGGTGCTTTCAGTTTGGCCTACTGCCAAGGTTGCTGTGGCCACTGACTGTGTACGAGGTTTCTTTGACAACAGTAGAGAAGCTGGAAGCTTTAATCAGTTCACACATCAGGAAATGGTTGGGAGTTCCACGCTGCCTCAGCAGAGTGGGACTTTATGGTAAAGGAATACTGCAGCTACCAGTCTCCGCTCTAACCGAGGAGTTTAAGTGCGCAAAGGTCAGACTGGAAATGACATTAGTAGAGTCACGCGACAAATGCGTAAGGGAGGCAGCACCTGTGTTGAAAACTGGAAGAAAGTGGGTGGCAAAGAAAGCTGTGGAAGAGGCAAAGGCTGCCCTTCAAATTGTTGATATCATGGGGCAAGTTCAGCATGGAAGAGGGGGTCTTGGTCTCAGTTCAGCTCCTCCTACATGGCACAAGGCAGCCCCAGCGCAACGGAGGAAGCTTGTAGTCAACGAGGTGCAAAAGCAGGAGGAGAGGATGAGGTGTATAAAGGCCATTTCCCAGGGCAAGCAGGAGAATGGATGAGATGGGAGAGTGTGGAACAACGCAAGATTGGCTGGCAAGACCTATGGTCAATGGAACAGAGCAGGATCAGTTTCCTTATAAGGTCAACATATGATGTTCTCCCATCACCACAGAACCTAAACCTCTGGGTAGGAGAGGATCCCTCATGTCCTTTGTGTTCATCACCTGCAACATTAAGGCACATTTTGACAGGATGTAAGGTGGCTCTTAGCCAAGGATGGTTTACTTGGTGCCATGACCAGGTGCTGCGATGTTTGGCCTTAGCATTGGAAGACAAGCGTAACATGACCAATAAGTTGCCACCTGTTCCATCAAAACAGTACACACAAAGACAACATTCCTCCGCCCAGGAGAGCAACCACCAAGAAAAGGTGTTAAAACCAATCCTCGCCCAGGACAACTGGAAGCTGCTAGAGACTGGAAAATGCTGGCGGATGTTGGTCAACGGCTTATTTTTCCACCTGAGATTGCCACCACAAACCTTCGACCAGATATTGTCTTGTGGTCTGGATCAGCACGCCTTGTTTACCTGGTGGAGTTAACAGTGCCATGGGAGGATGCTGTAGATGAGGCGTATGAGAGGAAGAAACTGCGGTATGCTCAACTAGCCACTGAAGCGGAACAGCGAGGATGGAGAGTCTGGGTTTACCCAGTGGAAGTGGGATGTCGAGGATTTGTGGCACACTCTACAACCCGGTTTCTCAGAGATGTCGGATTCAATGGCCAAGAGTTGCGTCGCACAGTGAAGAACTTATCTGAAGCAGCAGAGAGGAGCAGCAACTGGCTGTGGTTGAGACGGAAAGATTCTGGCTGGGGATCTCAAGCACAATAGAAAGAAAGAAAGGCTGATATACAGGTAAGTAAGCTGGGCTGAGTTGAGTGGGGGACGGAGGGGGTGATGCTGGGACGCCAGAATCACCGTCGAGCTCTCTTGAGGTGTCGTGGGCTAGTCGACGAAACACCGAGGATGGAAGGTGCCCACTTGAAGACCCCAGAGATGTACCCTACTTAGCTCAATCCAGACGGTTGTCATGCTGATGCGCTGGGAGACCACACTATGGTTGATCCCCGAGCCAGCATCGCAGCCGTTGTGTGTGCTGATGCGCTAGGGAGGCAAAATAAGCTGATCCCTGGAGCCAGCATTACACTTCAGCCATCAACACCAGACAGAAGGATATCTACATCATCATATGGAAGGAAGCGCAAATGGATGGAGACACATATGGATCACATTAGTTTACTGTGAAGCTATGTCTTAGTTGGTGCTTATCTTGGCGAGAGCCAAGTTCAAATCAGCATGAAGTTTTAACATCTACTCTCATGTAATGGAAATCAGACATACGACATTCTTTTTATTGCAGTGTAGTTTTTATCAAAGATTCATTGTAATCGGATTGTTTTTTAAGCTTCTCGCTCTCTTACATATCATAATAATAACATACTGTACATACACATTGTAACTGAGATGTTTAAACCGCAACAGCACAAATAAAACAGACATGTGATGTTGTTTGTGTGTTTTTCCAGTGAAGGGGTTAATTAGTGCGCACTGAATGCGCTGTGTTATTGTAGAAGGCAGTAATGTAAAGACAGCACCGTGGTACTCAGCGCACACAGGTACACTGCAGAATCACACAGCTGCGTGTTCACGATTGTTAAACTAGTCATCTTCTGCGATGTGTCCAACTGACTGGAAAACCTGGCCTCAGTTTCATCTGATCGGAGTTCATTAGTGGAACCTTTCATGCGATGAAGCAGATATCGAGGGGAGCTCCCTGGAGTCTGCTTGTACCAGAAAAGATTCTCATTGCTAGTGCTACTGCTCAGGGAATAATTGCAGAATATCCTCGTATCGCTGCTAACTTTCGAGGTAATCGTGTCATTGAGTTGATTAATTTCATCTCCACGACTGGAATCTGTAAAATAAAAAATAGAGTTATGCACGATGTGGTAACTGCTGCTGAATTCACGAAATTGTTATTACAACAAAAATACATCTTTACCAAAGGTTAAATAGAAGACTGCAGTGAGAAGACCTGCATACAACATGGTGATCGCTGTTCATTCCGTTTGAATGAGTTCTCTGTCTGTTCTGTTGATTTCTGCTCAGTACTGAATGCCAGTCTGCAGCCGCACCACGGAGCGGATCAGTGGGAGTTTCTTCCGTGTGTCGGGATGTTTCTCTGATGTCCAATCAGAACCCATGAACCCGCGCTGCGCTCTGTCTTCTTCATTACACAGTGAAGCACCAGAACGGGGTTCTTTCGTGTTATGAGTTGTGTTCCAATACTGTTTAAGACAGACACACAGACAGATCCAAGCAGGGATTGCGTTGGATTGCACAGTAACACAGTAACACAGTGATTTCTGTCGAGCGCTGGGAACGGGCTAAAAAGAAACTAAATTCAGAAAACTAAGGACCATATTTTCAAGTCATCTTAAGCACTCTTACTGTGCTCAGTTTTTTTTTAACATTGACATGGCCCAGTGTCTCAATGTATTTGATCTTGTAAACAGTGTAGACATTGTCAACATACATTGCCTGCCTGTACCTCAATACACTGGCTGCATTCACACCGATTGGCCGAGCACCTTGTTCTTACTGAGGGTGAAGAACACAATGTAACACCGCTTATCTGACATCATTTCTTCATGCTGTGAGCGGGGTGTCATTCTCATACTGTTTTCAAACAGGTAGTGTTGGAAAGCAGCTGCACCAGGAGATATGGCGAGTGTGATCTGACTGTGAATGAGCATTGAACAAATGATTGTCCTACACCGCCCCCTGGTGGGATTCCCTTGAACTGTCGTACAGAACTCATGGTTAAACTGATAATTTCTACTTTGTGTGTGGGAAATGGCAGTGAGTGGGCGGGGCAGGAGAGTAAGAGGAGCGCTGCATTCTGGTACCACAGCTCAACTGGAATTATAAAGCTGTGCTATTTTTGGAGTTTTAAACGGTTCAAACATCACATTGTATAACTGTGTTTGTTTTAATAGCAGCAATGATATCCGCCAGACAGGCTTTTCCAGTGTTAAATGAAACCTTTTAATCATGTAACATGTGTGTTTTCCTTTTCCAGCAGTTATAATGGACGGAGTTTAAATGAATGTCAATGTATGTTGTTTGATTTACATATTCAGAATGATGTTTAACTCAATGCTTCATTGAACACAATAACCTCTTTGTTTAATATGTTGTAAATACACACCAAGGGTTCTGTTCATATAGTCTAAAGAATCACTGACTAACACCTTGTTTTACAATCCTCTAGGGGGCAGCAGACTGGTACATTGTGTTCATTGCAATTGAGAACATCTTGAAACCGAACCCGTTGACTGTCTGGAAGCTGTTGATTCACTGCAATTGAAACTGTCCTGCATTAGTGCTGTCCTCGGTACTGAACACATGTTAATCGACAGTTAGTGCACACTATTAGTTCATTACAAGTAACCACATGTGTGTGGAGAGATAGGAGGAGCATCCATGCCTGTTTTTTTTTTAAAAAAAAAAACGCCTTACTGTTTTTCCCAATAGAAACCTAAACAATCACAACACCGTAAAAGCAATCACACGGTATCTGAAAGGGATTACACTGACATGGCCAGTGTAATCTCTTACCTATCTGCCTCAGGGTCTGAGGCAGATAGGTAAGTTCCTGCTTCAAGTAATTTTAAATTAACTACATTCAGTAACATTGTAAGGTGGTGTTTGAATTAGCTGAGGTAGTGTGTGATTAGTACCAGGTGAGTGGTTAAATTGAATAGAAGTTGATTTGCTATTTCATTGGTTTCCACACAGTTTAGCTGTTCTTTCCCCACCCAGCTGTTATATTAATCAGGCAGGCTATTTCCGTGCCAGCACGAAGCGCCAGCAAACAGAAGAGCCTCAACAAAAGAGCCAGGAGTCTAGCTGTGGGAGTCCAGCGAGGGGAGGTCTGCGCCGAGACGCTGTTCGAATAGATCCGAACCTAACCGCGTGCTGGAAGATGCCATCTACTAGTCAGGTCTGTACCCTCCACCCCACCGCTCCCACTGTACCTATTTGTCTCACCTGTCCTGCTATGACTGTCTCTCACATCCCTGTTCTGTCCTCTCGCCGTCGCTGCTCCTCCAACCCCTCTAACCTCATCCCTCTTCCTCTCCCCCCTCCCGCACACTCTCTGGTGCATTCTGGAACTGTCACTCTTCTGATAACAAAGCTGATTTCATCTCTGCCTTTGCCTCCCACCTCTCTCTCGATTTCTTTGCTCTCACTGAAACCTGGCTGTCCCCTGATAACACTGTAACTCCTGCCGCCCTGTCCTCTCTCTACGTCTTGTCCCATACCCCGCGTCTCACTGGATGGGGAAGTGGGACTGGTCTCCTCCTCTCTCCCTCCTTAATCTTTTCTGTCCCCTCCGACCTCTCCTCACTCTCTGTTAATACCTTTGAATTTCATGCAGTCCAACTAACTTCTCCCTGTCAACTCCTGCTAATTGTACTGTACCGCCCCCCTGGACCTCTCGCTCTCTTTCTAGATGAACTCGACTATCTACTCTCCTCCCTCCCCTCTCTGTCTACCCCAACTGTCCTGTTAGGTGACTTCAATATCCATCTCTCCATCCACAGCCACTCTGCCGGATTCCTCCCTCTCCTTCACTCCTTCGACTTCTGTCTCTCTCCATCCCCTCCTACCCACAAAGCTGGCCGTCAACTGGACCTCACCTTCTCCAGGGCCTGCTGCCCCTCCACCCTCTCTGTCACCCCCTTGGACCTCTCTGATCACTATTTCATCTCTTTTTCTCTGTCTCTCCCCTCTCTCCCTGCTCCTCCTACCCCCACTGTCACCTCTCACCGGAACCTCCGCTCTCTCTCCCCCTCTGTCCTTGCCTCCACTGCTCTCACTCACCTCCCTCCTATCGGCTCCTTCTCACAACTCTCCATAGACTCTGCTACCTCCACCCTCTTCTCCTCCCTCACCTCCTCCCTCGACTCCCTCTGTCCCCTCACTTCCCGACCTTCTCGCCCCTCCCCTCCCCAACCCTGGCTCTCCTCTGTGCTCCGCTCAGCAAGAATCACACTGCGATCTGCTGAAAAGAAATGGAAGGGAACCAAACTCCCTGCTGCCCTAGACCTTTACCGCACTCTCCTCTCCTCCTTCTCCTCTACTCTCTCCTCTGCTAAATGCTCTTATTTCCAATCTGTAATCCAAGCCTCCACTAACAACCCACGTAAACTATTCTCTACCTTCTCCTCCCTTCTAAACCCTCCCCCTCCTCCTCCCTCCTCTATCTCCTCTGATGACTTTGCCTCCTTCTTCTCTTCTAAAATCTCAGATATCCGCAAACTCTTTAACACCTCCCCCTCCCCCGCACCCCCTCCCGCTCCAACCTGTACACCCACTGCATACCCTACTAACTCACCCTCCTTCTCCACCTTCTCGCCCCTCTCAGACTCTGACCTCTCCTCCCTGCTCCAGGGTCACAAACCCACCACATGTGCCCTGGACCCCCTCCCCACTTACCTCTTTCAAGCTGCTGCTCCTGCTCTACTTCCCTTCATCTCCTCCCTTCTCAACACCTCGCTCCTTTCTGGTCTCTTTCCCACTGCCTTCAAAAAAGCCTCTATCACTCCCCTCCTCAAAAAACCTACCCTCGACCCCACCTCCCTCCAGAGCTACCGTCCTGTCTCCCTCCTACCCTTCCTCTCCAAAACCCTCGAGCGGACTGTACACCGCCAGCTCTCTGCTTTCCTGTCCAACCACTCTCTGCTTGACCCTCTCCAATCTGGCTTCCGCTCTTCTCACTCCACTGAAACCACCCTCCTGTCTGTCACCAACTCGGTACATTCTGCCCAAGCTGCCTCTCTCTCCTCTGTCCTAATTCTCCTCGACCTCTCTGCTGCCTTTGACACTGTTGATCACTCTATTCTACTATCCTCTCTCGCTTACCTGGGAATCTCTGGCAATGCTCTGGCCTGGTTCTCCTCCTACCTCTCCAACCGCACCAGGTAACCTGGTGTGGAGCAACCTCCACACCTCGCCTCTCTCAACAGGAGTCCCCAAGGGTCAGTCTTGGGTCCTGTCCTGTTCTCTCTCTACACCCGCTCCCTGGGCCCCCTCATCGCATCCTATGGTTTCTCATACCATTTCTATGCTGATGATGCTCAGATTTTCCTCTCCTTCCCCACCTCTGACTCCACCATCCCTCCCGTATCTCTACCTGTCTGTCTGCTATCTCCTCCTGGATGCACTCGCTTCACCTCAAACTCAACCTCTCTAAATCTGACCTCCTTTTCTCCTCCCTCCTCCTCTGATCTCTCTATCTCTGTTCCTCTGGAATCTACTACACTCTCTCCCTCTTCCTCCGCTAAGAACCTCGGAGTCACCCTGGTCCCCTGCCTCTCTTATTCCCAGCATATCTCCACTCTGGCACGCACTTGCCCATTCTTCCTGAGCAACATCCGAAGAATCCAACCCTTCCTCACCAACTACGCTACCCAGCTCCTGGTCCAGGCCTTGGTACTCTCCCGCCTAGACTTATGCAACTCCCTCCTGGCTGGCCTCCCTGCGTCCGCCACCCGTCCACTCCAGCTCATCCAGAACTCCGCTCCTGGCATTCTCTCTGCCTCGCTTCTCCCACACAACTCCACTACTCCGCTCACTCCACTGGCTCCCGGTCACCGCTCACATCCAGCTCAAGACTCTTGTACTAGCCTACAGATGCCTTGACCAGACTGCACCCAGCTACCTCCAGACCCTCATCTCTCCCTACACCCCCACTCGACCTCTCCGCTCCGCCTGCACTTGAAGACTGGCTCTACCTCCACTACGCTCCCCTGCCTCCAGAGCCCGCTCCTTCTCCACCCTCGCCCCGTAGTGGTGGAATGACCTTCCTATAGATGTCAGGACTGCCCAGTCCCTGACCACATTCCGGCGCCTCCTCAAGACTCACCTCTTCAGAAAGCACCTGTAGAACTCCTCTGTTTTTCCCCTGGGACACTTATCACCCTTTCTTAAATGCGCTTTACTTGCTCTTATCTGCCCCCTATTTTACTGCATTTAATCCTGCACTTCAGAGTACTGTAATCTGCCAAGTGTTTAATCTGTAGTACTTTGTATTTAATTATATCCTGATGTAACTATCACTGAAACTGTTATCTGCTGTCTTATTGAATCGTATTTTGTCACACTTGTACTTGCTTGAACCAAAGTCATTGTATTTACTTTGCTCTTAATTGTATTATTACTTGTACTGTGATTCTTGAAATGTATTTGCTTAAGATTGTAAGTCGCCCTGGATATTGCTGCTCTAGAAAGAGCGCAAAGAAGAGCAACCAGAATTATCCATGTTTAAAAGGCATGTCGTATGCAGACAGGCTAAAATAATTGAATCTATTCAGTCTTGAACAAAGAAGACAACGCGGTGATCTGACTCAGACATTCAAAATCCTAAAATGTATAGACAATGTCGACCCAGGAGACTTTTTTGACCTGAAAAAAGAAACAAGGACCAGGGGTCACAAATGGAGATTAGATAAAGGGACATTCAGAACAGAAAATAGGAGGCATTTTTTTACACAGAGAATTGTGAGGGTCTGGAACCAACTTCCCAGTAATGTTGTTGAATCTGATACCCTGGGGGTCCTTCAAGAAGCTGCTTAATGAGATTCTGGGATCAATAAGCTACTAACAACCAAACGAGCAAGATGGGCTGAATGGCCTCCTCTCGTTTGTAAACTTTCTTATGTTCTTATAATGTTTTGCGCCCGCTTAATATTTCAGATCCCTCCCCAATTCCATGCTTGTTTCTTCATTTGAATACATTTCAATATAATCTGAATTGATTAATGATGGCAAAGTGCTAATTTGATAGTGGGTCATACTTAATGGCCACTAAACGCAGTTTGCGTGTGGAAAATGCAGATTTTGGACGCAATATAGGTGTTTTGCAGCTGCAAATCACTTTGCCCGTATCCTTACATCAGCCCCTTTATGTCCTATGTTTGTATATACCCACTTTTTTGGGACATTCATAAAGAAATGTTATTGACAATTAATGTACCATAGTTATAATTAGTACTTCATGAAAAGGTGCTTTTTTGTTGTTACATACTTGAAAGTTTCATTATGCTCAAGCTTCTTTCATTCCCTTCTCCAAATATTAAGGTTCAACACAATTTTAGTTTCTGTGTAATAAACATGGTTATATAACGTTGTGATGCAATGTATATTTATTTGAATTTATTTTATGAGTTTACATTAATTTAAAATATTTTACATTAAAGAGTAAATGCTATCTAATGAACACATTTTGATCTGAAATTGCAGTGGGTCAATATGACCTGAAACATAGCAGCTGTACCTACATTCTGAACATACTAGGAGGGTTCAATAGATTCACATTGAGTGCTTTCAGCAGGGAGCTGCGCTGGTCGCTGTTCATGGGACTGAACTGGTCTGACATGGAACTGCATTGGGCTAAAGGGCTTGAGGGATGTATCTCTGAATGTATTTCACATTCTGTGCTATTAATGTATTGTCATCTCCTTATTGCCTAGTATGTGCCTTGTTTAATAAGGGAAGCATTGTGTGATTGTGAATATTGAACTTCAAACACTGACAATTCATTGTCGTACACTGCCACCTATTGGGGGTTCATTTGAATTGCAATGTAACATAGAATATATAATAGATAACGAAGCTTAGAAATTAGCAGTCGTATGAAATGAGATACAAAAAACAATCCATCAGTCTTGACACAGTATCTGAAAACACTGAGGTAGCAATCAGATGTTTTCCTAAAAATAATGTGAAAGTTGTTAATGGTGAATTGCATGTGTTGTGTGCAGATATGTCATTTAAAAAATGAATGTATTTTAACGCTTTATGTACAGGCTTATTAAAAGTTTTTTTTTTTTGCATTAAATACATGTAATCATCGAGCACATTGTTGTTTCTTTGTAAATTAATTCTATGAAAGTTCATTTTTTATTAATAGTAAACATCATAAAAATTAGGGGAGACCGGGGCTGGTTGTCACACTTTATTATTTTCCTCAATCTGGTGACATTCTGCGAGGTTCTGTTCCTCCTTATATTGAAGAATAACTCTTCACGTACTAATTGATGTTTTTTTATTTCAGAATAACTTTATTCCAAATATGATATTTAGACAGTTGAAAATGCGCCGGTCACCTGTGACAACCTGCCCCATACTGGTGTTGGGTGTCACACGATATGGGGTTGGCTGTCATAAAGTATGTTCTTGGTTTTACAGTAGACAATAATGCAACACTTTTTTTTTAATAACATAAAGTTTCTACAGTGTACAGTGACAGAAAAAGTTGCATTTTTACTTTGTATGTGAACATAAAAAATATACACCTATATATATTTGAAATGTTGACCCATGCTACAAAATAATAGCACAGCCTCCACAGAACCGGAGAACAAACAGTGAATCACTTAAATAAGCATTATATGGGGACATATCCCACATGCTGGTGTAAAAAAAGTAGAAAGAAAAAATATAAGACTTCTTCCTATAGGATTTACATGTGAAAACCAACCCCGAAAACTATGAGACAACCTGCCCCAACCCGACTTTACATGATAATTTAATTATCTCAGTACTACTGGGAGAACCTACTGGTTTTGTTTTTACACCAAAAGATAGCCAGTATCTGGTTCTATTAACATGGGCATCAGTTCAAACAAACTCCAATACTACTAAGAGTTATAACATAAATAACAAGATATACATTTTTTTTTGCTTTGGGTATGAAAAAAATGAAATATGTGCTAACCTTTATGTTAGATTGAATTGACCTCAGATTACAATATGTTTGAGTTCCAGACAATAGAATACACATTTCAGTGTTAGTATCACCTGCCTGCACCATCTAGTGTCAGAGTTATGAGCACTGAGACAACCAACCCGTGTGACGACCAACCCCGGTCTCCCCTACATGTTGTAATATGTATCAGTATTACACTACCAGACTGTAAGAGGGTGCAGGAGGGTAATTAAGAAGAATGTCTCTGAGTAGCTTCTACACAGAACACAGGCTGCACTGCCATCTTCACCAGCGGGACTCACTCGACAGGCAGCAGGAGGTTTTTGTATGAAGTGATATAGAGACTCTCACAGTGTGGGACTCAGAGCACAGAAGTACGTGGCAGAGTCAGACAGCACAGCTGCATTGATATTCAGTTGAAAGGTCTTGTTCTCGTTCTTCTTGTCATGAGATACCGAGAAACGATTTCGAAACCTCAATGGAATGTTGTCATTTTGCGTAAATTCTCCGAGGATGAGTTAAGGAGCTTGATTAGGATCCTGGATATACCAGAAGAGAGTCGAAGAGCTTGCTGTCTCATACTGGCAGTGTATCGTGCTGTTGTGTGTTTCTTTAACGACTATGGATTTGAAATGTTGAGTCACTGAGTCTGCTTGGGTCATTTCTAAGGAAAATAAAAAAACAAAAAACACAATTATATAATAGTTCTGCAGCCAAAAACATACATGCATACTACTGGATGAACGATAATGTTTTATGTACTTTTACTTAGAAATGTAAAATTTCTTATACGACAGAAAGCAGTTACAGTAACACGAAATGCATTGCAAGATATGACTAAAGGTATTTCTATATGTATTGCTGTATTAAAGTACAACTAAACCTACCTATGATTAAGCAAAACAGTAGCACAATAAATGCACCATATTGATGTTCCATTCTCAAAACTTTCAAACGACAAATCCCTCCACCGTCTGCTTCAATCTGCAGCTGAAACTGTGAAGAATGCGTTTCTATTGCAGTGATGTCATGAAAACCAGTGCCCCGCCCCCTACACATTGCAATCCTTTATTGCGTCATCACTCTGTAAACTTCAAATGTTATGTAAACTTTGTAAACTGCATTTACAAAGGAACCTGAGTACATATCAGTATTTACAACACGTTATGCCCTATTTGTGTTAATATCCACATGTATTAGAACATTTATAAAGAACTGTAGATGAAAACGTTATCAGAGATTTTACTTTATTAAACGCTTTTGTTTTAGTTTTTCTGCACTACTATGCTCAGTCTTCATTAATTCACTTCTCTAAATATTAACGTACAATACGTGAGCACGACATAGGGTCTCGTGAGCAGACTTATCATCTCGTGCGCAGGACGTCATATCTTGTTGACTGCAGCACACCCGGTGTTCCCGGTGGATCGGTTAGGAGACAATCACAGTATTCTCCTGCTCATGGCACAATAACCATGCAAAACTGGTGTGCTTTCAGACTCATGCTGTTTTAAGGTACATACGTTTATTGCATCCAATTGTATTCTATTACTTTCTGAAACATTTCACCCTGTTGCAAAAGCAAATGGGAAAGGAATAATTTGAGTCATGTTTAATGATGTGTGAATTATTGTGACAGACTATCACATAAGCTCGTGTGAGGGATGTAATCGGATCTGTGTTCTGTATCTGCTTCGCTCGTGTGAGGGATGTGATCGGATCTGTGGTCTGTATCGGCTTTGCTCGTGTGAGGGATGTGATCGGATCTGTGGTCTGTATCGGCTTCGCTCGTTTGAGGGATGTGATTGGATCTGTGGTCTGTATCGGCTTCGCTCGTGTGAGGGATGTGATCGGATCTGTGGTCTGTATCGGCTTCGCTCGTGTGAGGGATGTGATCGGATCTGTGGTCTGTATTGGCTTCGCTCGTGTGAGGGATGTGATCGGATCTGTGGTCTGTATTGGCTACGCTCGTGTGAAGAATGTGATCGGATCTGTGGTTTGCAGCGGTTGCTGAGCAGGGAGGTACGTCGCGTGCTGTCCGTGGTCCTGAATTGTCAATAGAAGAAACGTAGCCAAGGCTGTAGGACTGTTTGGGGTTTTTGTGGATTTTCAGATTTTCTTTATAAAGTTTGGACGGCTCCTTTTGTTAAACGTCGTCGTTATGTGTCAGACTCACTCAGGTGTTTCTGAAGCGCATATCTTAGTTCTACTCCTGTTTACAAAATGTTGCTTCTCAGCGAAATAGGATGTGTTCTGGTAACGACACTGGTGTTTGAAATCCAGCATCTGTATCCCCCTGATGTTTAAATACGTGTATTTATTCGGCACGTCAAGTAAAGCCGAGAATCGATATTCAACACCTGGTGCTTTATCCCCATCTTCAGCACCTCCAGCTAGTGTGTACCCCTGGAGAATGTATTTGACTCGATCTCCCTGGTCCTGACGGTACCACTGCAGGTATATGTTGCTGGAAGCTGAATGGGTAAAATTGCAGTGCATTGTAACCGACTGGACTTCTTGTGCATGCAGTGCAGCATGCCATTGTGTAACAGAGTCTGTGGAACGGGAACAAGAGGTGATTTTAGGCTACAACACAACATCGTGTGGTCAGAATTATTATTTTGTAAATTGTTATTCTAAAGAGGCCTACAATGTAGCACTACAGTGAGATATTGTACCTATAATTCCAAGAACTGTGCACAGAAGAAGAAGCAGGTCCATGTCTGCAGGCAGTATTGAATTAGTGCACTGATGGATATCGGTGAGGGGTCTGTGTATTCGTCTGTTTAAACCTGTTATTCTAACTGAGATACAGAGTGCACTGCATGTGTATGCTGTCTCATCTCCTTTTGCTGGGCTGACCTGATTTTACTGAAATGTGTGTACTGTACCGCCACCTACTGGCTGAAAATAAGACTACATGTGCTAATAAGTTCTATTGCGGATGATTTGATTAAAAGATCGAGTCGCCAGTTTTTATCTCAGTATCTCAATATCTCTAGTTAATCGCGTTCTATATATACGTTCTGTGTAGAATAGGATAATCCATGTTAGTACATCAGCACAAAATGTATATATATACATGGGATTTTAAAATAATAATAATAATAATAATAATAATAATAATAATAATAATAATAATAATAATAATAATAATAATAATAACTCAGTTGTTCCGCTCTACAGAACTATAAACTCTGAGCAGTTAATAATGAGCAGGTTTATTCATTCACCTGTTCATTAAGTTTGGGTCTGGTGTTGTATTATTCATCTGCACTGTAAGCCTGACATTACATGTTGCAATGGCTGTGTTTGCTCTTACACAGTAATAAACAGTACAATATTTAGAATTATGAGGTGCCAACATAGTCTTGTCCACAAGAGGGCAGTATAGACATTTGTCAAACAGTTCACCCTTAATTAAAGTAACCATAATTTCATTCTGTGACTCATAGTAAACAAAAATGAAACAGTACAGATACAGAGCCAGTACGAACAATAATGTGTATGTTGCAACGCATAAGAATCACTATACATGACCTGAAACTTGGTGTATTGTGTCTCCACATATCTACTCTCAATATCACATACTGGACATGCACCTCTGCTTTCCGTTCAATGTCACTGTGATTGTCCTTCGCTAAACATCTCTAAGAAAAAAAAAATAGTTTCAGCAGTTGTGACTGCCAAGTACCAGACAGTCTAGATTAATAGGGAGCCCCCAAATTAAACGCACAGTATAGAGCACGCCATTTAGAGCCCACTGGTCGACAAAGGCCATCAGTATTATTATTATTATTATTATTATTATTATTATTATTATTATTATTATTATTATTATTATTGGATTAGCTGTGTTCCTAGCCCAAAAAAAATGTCCCAGAGTATGTAATTGTTTTTTTTTTTTTAATGTCTAATATCCTATGTTACTGGACTGCACTTTAGAACATTCAGAACAAAGTGTTTTTCTATCATTAAAATAAAACATATTTTCAATAAATCGTGGGGTGAAATTTGAGAGATATATAATGCATAGTGTAGTTCTGTCTGTAGAGGAAAACTGAGAACATGTATTATTATTATTGCCCACATGTGTACTTGCGCTCTGGTGCGAATAATCTTTGTAAACATAAACCCCAGTTGAATACTTGTTACAATGGCTCTGCTCACAAAGACGTTTGACCCCAGAATGGAATGTTCATTTTCTAGAATGTAAATGTCATCATACCATCATTGAACTATAGTGTTCTAGAGTTTGGAAATGTACGTTCCAAGCGTGGAACACCTGGAGGGGGTAGGTCAGTGACAGATTGGTACAATTAACATCGTTCCATGGGTAAAAATGCATCGAATTCAAGAGACAAACTGAACAATCATGTCTGAACAATATAATAAATACCTTCTTCAATGTGTTGCTTTAAATAGCTTTCTTGTCTCTAGCAAGAATTAGCAATACTGCAATGAGGCACAGACAACATTAGTTTTACCATGCAGCCTGGGAAAGGTTAATTTAACACAATGACACATTAAATATCACAGCTGCTTGCCACAGTTTAAAGCATTCACATTTCCAATGCAATGCTGAAGTGCAAAGAGCAGCAGGTGGTTGTTGCAGGGTGAGGTGTAGAGTTCCTGTGACTGTGGGCCTCAGAGCACAGTAATACACTGCAGAGTCAGTGAGCTCACACTGCTGTATTCTCAAAGGCACTGTTCGGCTGCTGGGGTTCAGCTCAGCTGAGAAACGGGCTGGAAACTCAGTTGAGGGATCACTCAGATACTGGCTGGTGTGCAGTGTATATTCAGGAGATTCCCCAGGGTTTTGTTTATACCAGTATAGATCAGGGCTGCTGCTTGTAGTATTATATTGACAGGTTAATATTATTTCATTTCCTTCAGGTGTCAATATCTCAGCTGGAGACTGTGTCACTGAATCTCCAAGACTTCTCTCTGAAATACAGTTCAATAAATCCATGTTAAAGATATAGAATATGTGTGTGCTCCTATGTGAATAATGCTAGTATTTGAATTGAACCCAAGCCCTGCATACACACCTATCAGAATCAGCAGAAGAGCTGTAGTGAGAACACTGCGCTGCTGATTTCCTCGCCCCATGCTCGGTGCCTGTGTGAGTGCAGAATGAGGAGAGCTCAAGAACTGCAGTGTTGGAAGATGAGACAGAAGCTGCACACGTGACCGATGATGCAGGTGAGAACTATTCCACACTGGAGTGTTCACTGGAGACGTGATGATATGAAACAACACGAGTGATGTGTACTTGAAGCAGCTGCAGTGTGATGCAGGAATACTTTACCAAATCATACCGCTATTTGTAATTAGCAGAATGATAATAAAATGCCATTGTGTTGATTGTGTGAGTCCAGCTCCATGCGGTACGTATTTTGATCACAATCTGATCCACTCTGAGTGACGTCACGCTTTATTTATATTTGGCATCCCAACCTTGAAAAAAAAAAATATATATATATATATATATACGTATATATATATATATTGTAAGGAGGAGGGGCGTCGCCTTTAAGAAATGGCGGCGCCATTAGAAAAACTACATCAACCAGGAACCTGAGCACTAATGGATAGGGCAGGGTTTCTGGGTATATAAGGAAGTAGGGCAGGACAGTGGGGGGTGATTGTGGGGAACACCGCCGGATTGTCCTGCTGAAAAGAACCTAGAAAGTTAAGTGTGTATTACGAAGTATTGTAAGGTAAAGTGAACGGTTTTTTTCACTTTTCTCTTGGTGAGGTAGTCTTTTGTTTTAATAAAGTTTAATTTATTTTATGAAATGTTTGTAGACAAAACGCCGTTGCTCGGTAATTAGTTTGAACACGGTCCCGCAGTTTCCGTGACGGTTGGGCACTGTCACAACTGCCGTCTATTGGAGTGTGTGTTTGATACGGGACCCGGAGGGAAATTGTGTAATTATGCGCTGCAGGTGCAGCGAGCTATAACAGAAAGAACTGAAGCAACAGATTTTTTCCAGGACATTGTTTATTGTGGGACAAACACGAATAACATTACATACAGGTTGTGTGGATACTGTGCCTTAACTCTGGGATACTCCTTTGTTTTTGGACAACTGGGACGTTGGCTGCAGGGGCCCCTTCCCCACAGCCCGGATACAACTTTATTATCACCGTTGTGTACTTTTCTTGGCATTTGGGCTCACGTGAGTGGTGTTCCTGGAGGCCTTCTTCAAAGGGGGCCCGTTCCACACTTGCTTATGCTTACCTGTGTTACGTAAATACTCCAGCAGCGGGTTTTTGTCCAGTACGTACCTGTGTTGCAGACACTCCAGCAGAGGGTGTTTGCTTTACGCTTACCTGTGTTGCAGGAATACTCCAGAAGAGGGGCCTGTTTATACTTACCTGTGCGCCGGGATCACTCCAGCAGAGGGAGCCTGTCCGATGGTTGTCTGAGTTGCAGAATCACTCCAGCAGGAGGAGTCTGTTCTATACTTACCTGTGTTGCAGAGATACTCCAGCAGGGGGAGGGCCTGCACTGAGCCCACCAGCGTTACAGGACTACTCCAGCAGAAGGAGCTGCTCCTGTACTTACCTGTGGACTGACCCACCCGGGTTGAAGGAACCTCGTTGATACTTACCGGTTTCCTCGTCTAAAGTGTCCAGTGAAGTTCATCCCGGTGAACTCGGTTCCAGTTGGACAGGTCTTGCACAGACCCCGGCCTCTAGGACAGTAGTCTGAAAATAGCTTAGAGAGGGTTGAAGAAGTGAGTCAGTTAGTGGCCCGTACAGGGCATTATTACATAACAGGAACTGTCTGTTTGTGTAAATATTGTAAATAAAAGATACTTGCCTGAAAGTTCCACGAGTCTGTGCCAGTCAGTGGGAGCAGCAAACGAGTAACCGCGGGGCTACTCAATGAGTTTGTTACACTTGGTGTCAGAGTGGGATTCTGACGACCGAAAACACACTTCAGTCGGACCCACAAAACGTAACAAGATGGAGAACACCGACGCACTAATGAGAGCACTAATGCATGCAACTGCAGTACAACAAGATAATAATACGAAGATGCAAGAATTCCAACAGGCTGCAATTCAAGCCCAACAGGAGACCAACCGTCTGTATGCACAGCAGTTGGAGGTAACCCGGCAGGAGATGGCAGTGTTAAAAGGTCATTTGGATCAATCGTCGACACTACCAAATGGGTCTTCAATCCGACCCTCCCACGTCTTGCAGAAGATGACGCGGGAGGATGATGTGGAGGCGTTTTTACTGGCGTTTGAGCGCACCGCCACCCGGGAGGGATGGCCGTCAGGAAAATGGGCTGGAATTCTAGCACCGTTTCTGGTTGGAGAAGCTCAGAAGGCATACCATGATCTGGCCCCACAGGAAGCTGAGAGTTACCCACACTTAAAAGCCAAGATCCTTGCTCGGGAAGGGGTGACCTCAGCTGTACGGGCCCAGAAATATCATTCCTGGGGTTATGCTCCCGGAGTTCCACCCAGGTCACAGATGTATGATCTGATTCATTTAGCTACCAGGTGGCTCAAACCAGAGGTAAATAATACCGAAAAAGTTATAGAGATCCTCGTCATGGATCGGTATCTGCGGTCATTACCGGCCCCACTAAGGAAGTGGGTTGGGCAAGGAGACCCCAGTACCATCAATGAGTTTGTGGACCTCGTGGAGCGGCAGTTAGCTGCAGAGGAACTCTCTCGTCAGCCCCAGATCCCGACGGTGAGGAACCCGAGACCACCACCATGGAAGATACGACCGAATCTAGGATCGGGTAAGCGACCGGCGATGCCGGAGAGGGGTGAAGAGCGGCCAGAGGTCGTGAAGGGACTGGGGACAGACGTGGGGGTAAGGGCTGAGGCCCTGGGGTATGGAAGTTATAAATGTTTTAAGTGTAATCAGTTCAGTCGTATTGCTAAATATTGCAAAAGTGAGGACAGAATGGATTGCAATGTTGTTAAACCCAGTATTGCTGAGAGTCAGTTTTGTGGAAACATAATTGTTCCATGTCAGCCTGTAGGGACTTACCCTTATTTGGTCTGGGTGACAATTAATGGGGAAAGGGCGAAGGCTCTCGCTGATTCGGGAAGTGCAATTACTTTAGTCACGCCTGACTTGTTGGCGGATCGCTCATTGGATCATGATTTGAAAACAGGAATTACTTGTATTCATGGGGATATTAAGCACTATCCAACTGCGGTAGTCACCATTGAAGTCGGGTCCCAGGTAGTGGACTTATGGGTTGGAGTAGTGCCCCATCTTCCCCACCAAGTAATTCTTGGTAGAAATATACCAGAATTTGACACCCTGGTGAAATTTAATAGGCCATTGGCAAAGCCTAAGGTAACCACTGAAGACGGAAATACGCCTTCAGAGAGTCCCCATGATACTTTCCCGTTTACTGACCCAGACTTGTTTATTGAAAGTCATTGTGTAAAAGTGAGGAAGTCACGCCGGCAGCGGCGACAGGAATGTGACGTTAAGACACAAAGTTTAATAGGGGTTTTAGCAAAACCCCTATTAAGGGGGTATCTACCCAGTGCAGTGAGACAGAAATTTCTGTGGAGACAGGGGAGGTTGTAATAGAAAACCCACGGGAAGGTCCCTGGGAAGAGTGTCTTCAACTCCCAAGAGAAGATTTTGCTAGGGAACAGGAACAGGACCCCACGCTCGTGAATATTCGAAAGAAGGTTGTGTCGGTAAATGGTACCAGGGTAGAAAATACTGTGATTAACCCACTTGAGCACTTTATAATAAAAAATGATCTACTATATCGCTGCACACAACTTAATCAAGAATCAGTGGAGCAGTTGTTGGTTCCTCAGGCTTTCCAATCCCAGGTTTTATATTTGGCACATTCACATCTGTTTGGGGGACATTTAGGGTCTGAAAAAACCTTACAACGGATACTGAGAAGGTTTTATTGGTTAGGTATTAGAAAGGCTGTGGATCGATATTGCAGGTCATGTCCCGAGTGTCAGTTGGCTAGTCCTAATCCAGGTTTGCGAGCTCCATTACAACCTCTTCCTATTATTGAGATACCGTTCGAAAGGATAGCGATGGATTTAGTGGGGCCCTTAAATAAGTCGGCCCGTGGGCATGAATATATCTTGGTCATATTAGACTATGCTACTAGATATCCCGAAGCCATTCCTTTACGGAACACGGCATCCAAGACTATTACTAAGGAGTTGATACACTTGTTCTCTCGGGTAGGTATCCTGAAGGAAGTTTTGATGGACCAAGGCACCCCTTTTATGAGTCAGTTGATGAAAGATTTCTGTACTACCCTTAAGGTTGCACCCATTAGAACATCCGTTTACCATCCTCAAACGGATGGGCTTGTGGAGAGGTTTAATAAGACCCTAAAATCAATGTTAAAGAAAGTAGCTTCCAAAGATGGGAGGGACTGGGACCTCCTATTACTGTTCGGGAGGTGCCACAATCCTCGACCGGTTTCTCACCGTTTGAGTTACTGTATGGGAGACAGCCAAGGGGAATCCTGGATATAGCTAAGGAAACGTGGGAAGCTCAAGCCTCATCGGGACGTAATGTGGTTGATAGGCCCCCACAGAGCCCTGATCTCAACATCATCGAGTCTGTCTGGGATTACATGAAGAGAGAGAAGCAACTGAGGCTGCCTAAATCCACAGAAGAACTGTGGTTAGTTCTCCAAGATGTTTGGGCCAACCTACCTGCCGAGTTCCTTCAAAAACTGTGTGCAAGTGTACCTAGAAGAATTGATGCTTGATGCTGTTTTGAAGGCAAAGGGTGGACACACCAAATATGGATTTGATTTAGATTTTTCTTCTGTTCACTCACTTTGCATTTAGTTAATTGATAAATATAATCTATTAACATGTCTATTTTTGAAAGCATTCTTACTTTACAGCATTTTTTCACACCTGCCTAAAACTTTTGCACAGTACTGTATATATATATATATATATATATATATATATATATATATATATATAATTAGCCATACTAATACACACACCTTATCAGAATTGAAAAGTTAACAATAATTCTCTCTTTTTTTTCGTTCTCTCATTACCTGACGATTTAACAGCTATTCCTGGCTGTGGAACATTGTGATATCGGGAAGTATACTGTTTAATTTTAGTTCTTTACACAGCACAGTCATAGATTGCTGTGTCGCTCAGAGCAAGTTTGGAAATGGTGATTGTAGTAGAAGAGCTGTCTGCTGTAGAAGTAAACCTGCTTTTAGCAAAGTCTGCAGTGTGAGAATAGCTACTCACTGAACCAGTTCCTTTACACAATATGTATTCCAGGGCTCGGTTTGAGTTCTGCCGATACCAGTAGAGATAAACATTGCTGCTACTTGCAGTATAAGAGCAGCTGAGCGTTACTGACTCTCCTTCTGTTCTGGACTCTGCTGTCTGCTCAGGACTAATGGAATCCCCGCTTGTCATGACTGAACATTGAGGAAGAAAAAGAACATTTAATAGACAATCAGAAATAATAATAATAATAATAATAATAATAATGTTTCTTGTTGTGTTGTAATTACCTGGCAGGATAATAAACATACACATGATTAATGGATCCATTTTAGCTTAGTGCTGATTTCTTTAAGAACAGAATAGAAAGGTTCTGTCTCTGTGTTGATTCTGGTGCTTTTCTCTTCACAATGTTGCTCTGAAATATTCTGCTTAGAGGTTTAGAACATCAAATGTCTGTAACCAATCAGCAAAGAGAAACAGAAACATGTGATATAAATGTGATGTAATCATGTAACTCTGTGGTTCATAGTTGTGGTTACCATCTTGTTTTTATCAACAGCTTCATTAGCAGTTAACTGGATGCAAGTCATAGAGGTTTCAATTCTTCATTGACTAACTGCAGTCGCCCTACCCACTTTTCAATGAACCTTCCCAGAACTCAGGAAATCCAGCACTCACCACATTATAATGTGCACTGCGGTTACCCTTCTACACAGAAGAGTATTTAGCAGCCGCACTTACAGCCCAGAGGTGAGGTGATTTCAGAGTACAGAGAGCAGTAGGTGCTGTATGAGATTTGTGGAGCACAAAAATCAAACCAAACAAAGAAAAAAATGTCACAGGAAAGGCAGCAAAGTCCTCTTGGTGAATGGAAAAGAAAGTAAAAGTTTTCTTTGGTGCAGCTGAGAGTCCTTATGGCTGAGGTCACTCAGCATGAAACTGAGTTTTTTGGAAAATCCTCAGCCAACATCAGTTATGTTACCAAAGAGGCCATATGGTCCTCTATGGTGGAGAAAGTCAATGCTGTCGGTGTTACCAGGAGGACAGTCAACCAGGTGATGAAAAGGTGAAATTCAGCTATTAGGTCTATGATGACCTGCAGAGTGAGTCGATCATGCGACCGCATCCTCCGGCATCCCAAAGTGACCCTAGATTTGAATATGCGGGTCTGCTCCGTCTTGCTCTTCTCTGAAGATTTTCCTGCCTGTCCTCAACAAGAGCCAAGCGTTGCTGCATCAGGAAGTGCAAACAGCAGCCATCCTGAAGTCAATGATAGGTCTCTACAGGCGTGTGCTTTTATACAGCTCTTAATTACTCGCTTCTACATGGTTTACACCTTGTAAGAGGAGGTGCAAAGTTTTTGGAGGGTCAGTAATGGCCCAAGTGCAAGGCAGAATCCTTACATCTCATTATAATGTTTGCACCCACTTAGTATCCCAGATCCCCTTAGTATTCCTCGTTTCTTCACTTGAATACATTTCAATATAATTTAAATTGATTAATGATGGCAAAGTGATAATTTGATAGTGGGTGCAGACCACCAGGTGAAAATCGTTCTTTACATACGCCGCATTTTTAGTGGCCACTAAACATGGTTTGCGTGTGGAAAATGCAGATTTTTAATGCAATATGGGTGTTTTGCAACTGCAAATCACTTTGCCTGTATCCTTACATCAGCCCCTTTATGTCCTATGTTTGGATATACCCACATTTTTTGGGACATTCATAAAGAAATGTTATTGATAATCAATGTACCATAGTTATAATTAAAAGGTTTTTTTTTTACATACTTGAAATTCTGCATTATGCTCAAGCTTCTTTCATTCCCTACTCCAGAAATTAAGGTTCAACACAATTTTGGTTTCTCTGTAATAAACATGGTTTTATAATGTTATGATGCAATGTATATTTATTTGAATTTATTATAAGAGTTTACATTAATTTAAAATATTTTCCATTAAAGAGTAAAAGCTGTCTAATGAACACATGTTGATTTGAAATTGCAGTGGATCAATATGACCCGAAACATACCAGCTGTACCTACATTCTGAACATACTAGGAGGGTTCAATAGATTCACATTGAGTGCTTTCAGCAGGGAGCTGCGCTGGTCGCTGTTCATGGGACTGAACTGATCTGACATGGAACTGCATTGGGCTAAAGGGCTTGAGGGATGTATCTCACATTCTGTGCTATTAATGTATTGTCATCTCCTTATTGCCTGGTATGTGCCTTGTTGTTTAACAAGGGAAGCATTGTCCGATTGTGAATATTGAGCTTTAAACACTGACAATTCATTGTCCTACACTGCCCCCTAGTGGGGCTTCATTTGAATTGCAAGGTAAAAAGAGACTATATAATAGTTAACGAAGCCTAGGTTTTTAAATATCATATGGGAGATATTGAAATTGAAGAAGGAATCTATGAAAAAGACCTAGGAGTTTATGTTGACTCAGAAATGTCTTCATCTAGACAATGTGGGGAAGCTATAAAAAAGGCCAACAAGATGCTCACTCGGCAGGCAGCAGGAGGTTTTTGTATGAAGTGATATAGAGACTCTCACAGTGTGGGACTCAGAGCACAGAAGTACGTGGCAGAGTCAGACAGCACAGCCACAATGATATTCAGATGAAAGGTCTTCTCTGTCTTGTCATGAGATGCAGAGAAACGATTTCGAAACCTTGGTGGAATGTCCTCCTGAGAATAGTCACTGAGTATGAGCTGAGGGGCTTGATTGGGATCCTGAATGTACCAGAAGAGATATGAAGAAGTGCCGTCATATTTACAGTGTATACTGGTGCTCTCTGTTTCTTTAACGAGGGTTGAATTTGAAGGTTGAGTCACTGTATCTCCCTGGATCATTTCTATAAGAGGAGACAGAAAGATAATCACTGTGAAACTAGAATGAAATAGACTGCAGGTACAAGCTTCCTTACAGTAAATAGACAGATAAATAATCATTACAACCACAAAGGAAATACATAATTATGCTGCCTATAGGTTGACAAACTGTAAAATGCTGGAACAGACTCCAGATAAAGTAACACGAAAGACATTGCCAAAATCTTGTCAAAAGTTGTGTCTAATTGTGTTGCAGTTTATTTACCTATGATTAAACAGAGAAGTATCAAAGTAAAAACAGCGCATTCCTGTTCCATTGTCAAAACTTTCAAACGACAAACCTCCCTCCAGCGTCTGCTTCAATCTGCAGCTGAAACTGTGAAGAATGCGTTTCTATAGCAGTGATGTCATGAAACCAGTGCCCCGCCCCCTACACAGTGCACGCCTTTATTGCGTCATCACTCTGTTTCATTCACGGGTAGTCTCTTATTTTGATCAGTTGAATGTGTCTATAAAATACACGCGCTTTCGAGACCACAGTGGAAACTGAAGGTAAAGAAAGATCGTCGTTCAGGTTAGTTCAGTCAGACAGTTAAAAAGAACACAACTCACATACAAAGGAATCTGTAAAACAACATTGTATCACAGAGGTGTTGTCATAGCATTCTATTGTAATGAGGACCATTGCTTTCAATTGGATTGGAAATATTGTACTCACATTTACATTGAAGCATGTCTCAGGTTTTTATGTAAGAGTAATGCATAGATTATGAAAGTAAATGCATAGATTAGCAAAAAATAAAATTGCAAACATAATACCGATCCACAAAAAGGGAGACAAAACCGAACCAGGTAACTGCAGACCAATAAGCCTGACTTCTATTATATGTAAACTTATGGAAACTATAATAAGATCTAAAATGGAAAATTATCTTTATGATAACAATATCCTGGGAGACAGTCAGCATGGTTTTAGGAAAGGGAGATCGTGTCTAACTAACCTGCTTGATTTTTTTGTGTATGCAACATCGACAATGAATAATTGCAAAATACGACAGGGTTTATTTAGATTTCCAGAAAGCTTTTGACAAAGAACCACATAAAAGATTAATTCTCAAACTGAACGCAGTAGGGATTCAAGGAAATGCATGCACATGGATTAGGGAGTGGTTAACATGTAGAAAACAGAAAGTACTGATTAGAGGAAAAACCTCAAAATGGAGCGAGGTAACCAGTGGTGTACCACAGGGATCAGTATTAGGTCCTCTGCTATTCCTAATTTACATTAATGATTTAGATTCTGGTATAGTAAGCAAAATTGTTAAATTTGCAGACGACACAAAAATAGGAGGAGCGTCGAACACTGTTGCAGCAGCAAAGGTCATTCAAAATGATCTAGACAGCATTCAGAACTGGGCAGACACATGGCAAATGACATTTAATAGAGAAAAGTGTAAGGTACTACATGCAGGCAATAAAAATGTGCATTATAAATATCATATGGGAGATATTGAAATTGAAGAAGGAATCTATGAAAAAGACCTAGGAGTTTATGTTGACTCAGAAATGTCTTCATCTAGACAATGTGGTGAAGCTATAAAAAAGGCCAACAAGATGCTCACTCAGCAGGCAGCAGGAGGTTTTTGTATGAAGTGATATAGAGACTCTCACAGTGTGGGACTCAGAGCACAGAAGTACGTGGCACAGTCAGACAGCACAGCTGCAGTGATATTCAGATGAAAGGTCTTCTCTGTCTTGTTATGAGATGCAGAGAAACGATTTTTAAACTTTGGTGGAATGTCCTCCTCCTTAGAATATTCATTCAGTATGAGCTGTGGGGTTTGATTGGGATCCTGAATGTACCAGAAGAGACCGTTAGCAATGCCTGCTGTTTCATACTTGCACTGAATAATGGAGCTCTCTCTCTGTTTAAGGACAATTGAATTTGAATGTTGAGTCACTGAGTTCTGCTTGAGTCATTTCTAAAAGAAAAGACAGAAAATAATGAATAAGATTATATGCGAGCAAACTTACAAACATATAAAACATGACATGATAGCATACACCTATAGATAATGTGAACTCCCTTCTATATGTGTCAATGATTTTAACTCACTTTGCATTTTCCAATAATCGATTGCAAACAATTGCACTGTTTACTGTATAATATAAATCACTATTTGTATTTGCAATTTATTCCTAACCTCTAAGACTTTAAATTCCATTTAATTTTAAGTTTTTAAAAAAGAGAGAAAGTCCCGTATTTTACTTGTACGATATCTTATAATAGACTGACACACGTGTCTGACAAATTGCATAACCAGTATGTATACATGGACCTACTTATGCTTAAACAGAACAGTAGCACAGAAACCCAAGTACGTTCTTGTTCCATTCTCAACACGATAAACCTCCCTCTGCTGTCTGGTGCAATCTGAAGCTGGACCTGTGAACCATGTGTTTCTATAGAGGCGATGTCATGGAAACCACTGCCCCTCCCCTACACGGTGCAGTTGCTGACCTTCATTGCCACCTGGTGGTTGTTCGGTTCATCTGCATTCGGATGATGTTGAGCTGCACGTTGCAGTTCAGATTTTGTGCAGGCTGATGTTTAAGGGCCCTATTCTCACTTGGTTTACGTGTTATTTACGCATTGGAAGAAAGGCTTAAACCAGGTGAGAACAGGGCCCTGAATGAATTACTGAGAGCTCAATAGTACCTCACATATTTTGTAGAGGGCGTGTCGAAGTGAAAATCATTTTTCCTTTTTCAAAAACCGAGATACACAAAGTCATTTTCTCTTCAATCAATTATCTCTGGGAAAAGTTTAGGAAAACTCCTGTGAAAATATGTCATGGAAAAGTTTCCATTAAAATGTACTAAACAATGATGAATCACAGCGACCTACTAATTGGCAGAGTTAATGATGTGTATACTAGGAAAAATGCATTTTTTTAGTATTTCTTTGGAGTTTTGAAAACCTTCAGTATTCTCAAAAGACTCGACAATGCAGTCAAAAAAGGAAAAGAAGGCTTTGATGTATCATAAACCTTCGGGGAAAATCTGTAAGCCCTCCCTTAATACGGAATGTTGGATTGGACACATGATGAATAGAGCTCACTGTGCTGACCTGTGTGAGAGGTGCAGTGAGCAGGGTCCTGTGAATAGAGCTCACTGTGCTGACCTGTGTGAGAGGTGCAGTGAGCAGGGTCCTGTGAATAGAGCTCACTGTGCTGACCTGTGTGAGAGGTGCAGTGAGCAGGGTCCTATGAATAGAGCTCACTGTGCTGACCTGTGTGAGAGGAGCAGTGAGCAGGGTTCTGCTGAATCAAGGTACCTGACACATGCATTACTTTATCAATCAGCCATGTGTTCCATGTAATCTCTACGATATGGGTAAATAAATTTCCCTTTCAAGTCGAAAATAACCATCAAGGATGGGATATTGCCGTCAGGCAGTAGCGATTGGCTGAGCTTTTTATAGCAAAGCTGCCGATAGGCCTCTGCGTGAACTGCCACGTAAGCCCGCCCCCTTGGAAGCTTACTATACGCAGTGCGCAGAGACTCACGTCCTCTTTTGTCTTCAGCATTGGTAGCGGTAGGTCATTAGAGCTCGTAGCTGTTGTACTCGATAAGCTTAAAAAGCTTGAGAAGCTGGTTTTTGCCCCTTCTCTGGGTTTATTCAGTTACGCTTTGCTTCTTTGTTAAGGATTATATAAATTGTTATACAGTACTGTGCAAAAGTTTTAGGCAGGTGTGAAAAAATGCTGTAAAGTAAGAATGCTTTCAAAAATAGACATGTTAATAGATTATATTTATCAATTAACTAAATGCAAAGTGAGTGAACAGAAGAAAAATCTAAATCAAATCCATATTTGGTGTGACCACCCTTTGCCTTCAAAACAGCATCAATTCTTCTAGGTACACTTGCACAACGTCAGGGATTTTGTAGGCATATAGTCAGGTGTATGATTAAACAATTATACCAAACAGGTGCTAATGATCATCAATTCAATATGTAGGTTGAAACACAATCATTAACTGAAACAGAAACAGCTGTGTAGGAGGAATAAAACTGGGTGAGGAACAGCCAAACTCAGCTAAAAGGTGAGGTTGCTGAAGACAGTTTACTGTCAAAGTCATACACCATGGCAAGACTGAGCACAGCAACAAGACACAAGGTAGTTATACTGCATCAGCAAGGTCTCTCCCAGGCAGAAATTTCAAGGCAGACAGGGGTTTCCAGATGTGCTGTCCAAGCTCTTTTGAAGAAGCACAAAAGAGCGGGCAGCGTTGAGGACCGTGAGCGCAGTGGTCAGCCAAGGAAACTTACTGCAGCAGATGAAAGACACATCTTGCTTACTTCCCTTGCAATCGGAAGATGTCCAGCAGTGCCATCAGCTCAGAACTGGCAGAAAACAGTGGGACCCTGGTACACCCATCTACTGTCCGGAGAAGTCTGGTCAGAAGTGGCCTTCATGGAAAACTTGCGGCCAAAAGCCATACCTCCGGCGTGGAAACAAGGCCAAGCGACTCAACTATGCACGAAAACACAGGAACTGGGGTGCAGAAAAATGGCAGCAGGTGCTCTGGACTGATGAGTCACAATTTGAAATATTTGGCTGTAGCAGAAGGCAGTTTGTTCGCCGAAGGGCTGGAGAGCGGTACACGAATGAATGTCTGCAGGCAACAGTGAAGCATGGTGGAGGTTCCTTGCAAGTTTGGGGCTGCAATTCTGCAAATGGAGTTGGGGATTTGGTCAGAATTAATGGTCTCCTCAATGCTGAGAAGTACAGGCAGATACTTATCCATCATGCAATGCCATCAGGGAGGCATCTGATTGGCTAAAATTTATTCTGCAGCATGACAACGATCCCAGACATACAGCGAAAGTCATTAAGAACTATCTTCAGCGTAAAGAAGAACAAGGAGTCCTGGAAGTGATGGTATGGCCCCACAGAGCCCTGATCTCAACATCATCGAGTCTGTCTGGGATTACATGAAGAGAGAGAAGCAACTGAGGCTGCCTAAATCCACAGAAGAACTGTGTTTGGGCCAACCTACCTGCCGAGTTCCTTCAAAAACTGTGTGCAAGTGTACCTAGAAGAATTGATGCTGTTTTGAAGGCAAAGGGTGGTCACACCAAATATTGATTTGATGTAGATTTTTCTTCTGTTCACTCACTTTGCATTTTGTTAATTGATAAATATAAACTATTAACATGTCTATTTTTGAAAGCATTCTTACTTTACAGCATTTTTTCACACCTGCCTAAAACTTTTGCACAGTACTGTATATATATATATATATATATATATATATATATATATATATATATATATATATATATATATATATATACAGTACTGTGCAAAAGTTTTAGGCAGGTGTGAAAAAATGCTGTAAAGTAAGAATGCTTTCAAAATAGACATGTTAATAGATTATATTTATCAATTAACTAAATGCAAAGTGAGTGAACAGAAGAAAAATCTACATCAAATCAATATTTGGTGTGACCACCTTTGCCTTCAAAACAGCATCAAGTATCAATTCTTCTAGGTACACTTGCACACAGTTTTTGAAGGAACTCGGCAGGTAGGTTGGCCCAGACATCTTGGAGAACTAACCACAGTTCTTCTGTGGATTTAGGCAGCCTCAGTTGCTTCTCTCTCTTCATGTAATCCCAGACAGACTCGATGATGTTGAGATCAGGGCTCTGTGGGGCCATACCATCACTTCCAGGACTCCTTGTTCTTCTTTACGCTGAAGATAGTTCTTAATGACTTTCGCTGTATGCTTGGGGTCGTTGTCATGCTGCAGAATAAATTTGGGGCCAATCAGATGCCTCCCTGATGGTATAGCATGATGGATAAGTATCTGCCTGTACTTCTCAGCATTGAGGAGACCATTAATTCTGACCAAATCCCCAACTCCATTTGCAGAAATGCAGCCCCAAACTTGCAAGGAACCTCCACCATGCTTCACTGTTGCCTGCAGACACTCATTCGTGTACGCTGTCCAGCCCTTCGGCGAACAAACTGCCTTCTGCTACAGCCAAATATTTCAAATTTTGACTCATCAGTCCAGAGCACCTGCTGCCATTTTTCTGCACCCCAGTTCCTGTGTTTTCGTGCATAGTTGAGTCACTTGGCCTTGTTTCCACGTCGGAGGTATGGCTTTTTGGCCGCACTTCTGACCAGACTTCTCCAGACAGTAGATGGGTGTGCCAGGGTCCCACTGTTTTCTGCCAGTTCTGAGCTGATGGCACTGCTGGACATCTTCCGATTGCGAAGGGAAGTAAGCATGATGTGTCTTTCATCTGCTGCAGTAAGTTTCCTTGGCCGACCACTGAGTCTACGGTCCTCAACGTTGCCCGTTTCTTTGTGCTTCTTCAAAAGAGCTTGGACAGCACATCTGGAAACCCCTGTCTGCCTTGAAATTTCTGCCTGGGAAAGACCTTGCTGATGCAGTATAACTACCTTGTGTCTTGTTGCTGTGCTCAGTCTTGCCATGGTGTATGACTTTTGACAGTAAACTGTCTTCAGCAACCTCACCTTGTTAGCTGAGTTTGGCTGTTCCTCACCCAGTTTTATTTCTCCTACACAGCTGTTTCTGTTTCAGTTAATGATTGTTTTCAACCTACATATTGAATTGATGATCATTAGCACCTGTTTGGTATAATTGTTTAATCATACACCTGACTATATGCCTACAAAATCCCTGACTTTGTGCAAGTGTACCTAGAAGAATTGATGCTGTTTTGAAGGCAAAGGGTTGTCACACCAAATATGGATTTGATTTAGATTTTTCTTCTGTTCACTCACTTTGCATTTAGTTAATTGATAAATATAATCTATTAACATGTCTATTTCTGAAAGCATTCTTACTTTACAGCATTTTTTCACACCTGCCTAAAACTTTTGCACAGTACTGTATATATATATATATATATATATATATATATATATATATATATATATATATATATATATATATACACACTACCGGTCAAAAGTTTTAGAACACCTCCATTTTTCCAATTTTTATTGAAATTTATGCAGTTTAATGTCTCAATGTACTCTGAAATTAAAGCATAGAACACATAAACAATTGGAGATAAAAAAAAGAAAGCATGGAATCGTTTTGTTTAACAAAATTTAATCTAAATTTTTGACTCATCAAAGTAGCCACCTTTTGCAGATATAACAGCCGAACACACTCGTGGCATTCTTTCTGCAATGGAAATCAAATATTGTTTGGAAAGTTCTTCCCAACACTGTTGCAGAAGTTCCCACAAATGTGTTGCACTTGTAGATTGCTTTGCTTTCACCCTTCTGTCCAGTTCATCGCAAACCAGCTCGATGGGATTTAAGTCTGGAGACTGTGCTGGCCATTCCATGATTCGAAGCCTACCGTCTTGTTCTTTTCTTCTAAGGTAGTTCTGACATAGCCTGGAGGTATATTTTGGGTCATTATCTTGCTGTAGGATGAACCCCTGACCAACTAGGCGAATACCAGAGGGTATTGCATGGCGCTGCAAAATGCTGTGGTAGCTGTTTTGGTTCAGGGTGCCACTCACTCTGTGCAAGTCGCCGACTCTGGATCCAGCAAAAGAGCCCCAGACCATCACGCTTCCTCCTCCATGTTTGACAGTTGGTGTCACACACCGAGGAACCATCCTTTGGCCTACTCGACGGCGAACAAAAACCCTGCGTGATGAACCAAAGATTTCAAATTTTGATTCATCGGTCCATAAGACCTTCTTCCAGTCTTCAGTAGTCCACTGGCGGTGCTTCATGGCCCAGGCAAGCCTCTTTTTCTTATTTTGCCATCTTAGCAATGGCTTTCTTACTGCCACTTGACCTGTCAAACCTGCAGCTTGAAGTCATCTCTTCACAGTTGAAACTGAGACTTGCTTACTTCGGCCAGTGGTAAGCTGTGCTTGAAGCTGTTGTCCTGTGAGCCGCCTATCACGCAAGCTGTTGACTCTCAGAAACTTGTCTTCTGATTCTGTTGTGGCTTTGGGTCTGCCAGACCTCTTCCTGTCAGAGTTTCCTCCAGTTTCCAAGTGCCTTTTGATGGTGTAGGAAACTGTACTCACTGACACCTTGGCTTTCTTTGCAATTTCTCTAAAGGAAAGACCTACACTTTTAAGGGTTATAATGGTCTATCTGTCTTCCTTTGTTAATTGTCTTTTTCTCGCCATTATGATAGCAATATACTACTTCCTGCAGTACAATACTGTCCAAATAATGCTTAAGAGGGTGTAGTAACACAGTCTGTTCCAACACTGCTTTTATACAGACAGAGGGTTTGTAAGTAATCAACAAACATTGGGACACCTGTAGGAATTGTTAGCATCAACTTTCAAGGCTTAATTTACTTCCATTGCTGCAGAACAGCTGTAAGTTGTTAACCCATTACTTGTTCCCTGAAAAAGGCCTTTTTGTATAACTCTGAAATGTACATTATTTTTCAATTTTTGCTAGCCTAAACTTTTTTTTTTAACCTCTGGCAGTTTACCGCTTACCTTTGTACCATTTCAGGTTATTCACTGGACTTGAACTGCTTAAATTTCAATAAAAACTGGAAAAATTGGGGTGTTCTAAAACTTTTCACCGGTAGTGTATATATATATATATATATATATATATATATATATATATATATATATATATATATATATATATATATATATATATATATATATATATATATATATATATATATATATACAGTACTGTGCAAAAGTTTTAGGCAGTGTGAAAAAATGCTGTAAAGTAAGAATGCTTTCAAAAATAGACATGTTAATAGATTATATTTATCAATTAACTAAATGCAAAGTGAGTGAACAGAAGAAAAATCTAAATCAAATCCATATTTGGTGTGACCACCCTTTGCCTTCAAAAACAGCATCAAGCATCAATTCTTCTAGGTACACTTGCACACAGTTTTTGCAGGAACTCGGCAGGTAGGTTGGCCCAAACATCTTGGAGAACTAACCACAGTTCTTCTGTGGATTTAGGCAGCCTCAGTTGCTTCTCTCTCTTCATGTAATCCCAGACAGACTCGATGATGTTGAGATCAGGGCTCTGTGGAGGCCATACCATCACTTCCAGGACTCCTTGTTCTTCTTTACGCTGAAGATAGTTCTTAATGACTTTGGCTGTATGTTTGGGGTCGTTGTCAGGCTGCAGAATAAATTTGGGGCCAATCAGATGCCTCCCTGATGGTATTGCATGATGGATAAGTATCTGCCTGTACTTCTCAGCATTGAGGAGACCATTAATTCTGACCAAATCCCCAACTCCATTTGCAGAAATGCAGCCCCAAACTTGCAAGGAACCTCCACCATGCTTCACTGTTGCCTGCAGACACTCATTCGTGTACCGCTCTCCAGCCCTTCGGCGAACAAACTGCCTTCTGCTACAGCCAAATATTTCAAATTGTGACTCATCAGTCCAGAGCACCTGCTGCCATTTTTCTGCACCCCAGTTCCTGTGTTTTCGTGCATAGTTGAGTCGCTTGGCCTTGTTTCCACGTTGGAGGTATGGCTTTTTTGGCCGCAAGTTTTCCATGAAGGCCACTTCTGACCAGACTTCTCCGGACAGTAGATGGGTGTACCAGGGTCCCACTGTTTTCTGCCAGTTCTGAGCTGATGGCACTGCTGGACATCTTCCGATTGCGAAGGGAAGTAAGCATGATGTGTCTTTCATCTGCTGCAGTAAGTTTCCTTGGCTGACCACTGCGTCTACGGTCCTCAACGTTGCCCGTTTCTTTGTGCTTCTTCAAAAGAGCTTGGACAGCACATCTGGAAACCCCTGTCTGCCTTGAAATTTCTGCCTGGGAGAGACCTTGCTGATGCAGTATAACTACCTTGTGTCTTGTTGCTGTGCTCAGTCTTGCCATGGTGTATGACTTTTGACAGTAAACTGTCTTCAGCAACCTCACCTTTTTAGCTGAGTTTGGCTGTTCCTCACCCAGTTTTATTCCTCCTACACAGCTGTTTCTGTTTCAGTTAATGATTGTGTTTCAACCTACATATTGAATTGATGATCATTAGCACCTGTTTGGTATAATTGTTTAATCATACACCTGACTATATGCCTACAAAATCCCTGACGTTGTGCAAGTGTACCTAGAAGAATTGATGCTGTTTTGAAGGCAAAGGGTGGTCACACCAAATATGGATTTGATTTAGATTTTTCTTCTGTTCACTCACTTTGCATTTAGTTAATTGATAAATATAATCTATTAACATGTCTATTTTTGAAAGCATTCTTACTTTACAGCATTTTTTCACACCTGCCTAAAACTTTTGCACAGTACTGTATATATATATATTGTAAAAGATCCACCCTCACCGTGGTTCGTTGCCCCTTTAAAAACACTGACCATAGAGAGGTAAGGCTAGGAGATTGTCTGCTGCTTCAAGTGCACCACATTCTCTGTTGGACAACCTGCGGAGTGCAACATTCCACAGTCTGCTGGCCAGAGACTTGTTTGAGTTGATGTCATTCATGATGCCAAGGGAAAAACTCTCCTCAGGTTTTGAGAGGTATTTTGTAATGTAGCGGTTGAGTCCTGTAGATTGTTCACCAATGAACTGAATATCCATGTTGCCTTCCCAAGCTAGCAAAATAGCTGGATTGTAGTCATTGGTTCTGACTTCTGTACTACTCCGTGGTAGATCGTAGAGTCTGCTGTGAGGTTTGAGTGCTTTCCAGCCAGCAATGGCCTCAGCCACATCTCAGATTACCACCATGGTTTGTTCTTTTCTGGGAAATCCAAAGCAACAAACTATCACCACCTTGTTTTTGATTTTCTTGGATCTTAGACAGTACTTGTTGCATTTATGTTGCTTCCATTTCAAGACCCGGTCTCTGAGTACAGGTGCTATCGGGTCATTTGGAATGGTACAGGTGACATGTTGATTAATGTACTGTGCAATTTGTGAGGTGGGGGAAACTCCAATAAGTGGTGCATCTTCCACCCAAAGAAGCATGTGGAAGTGCTGCATTCCACGACCCTGGTACTCTCTGTGTGGAAGTGCTGCATTCCACGACCCCGGTACTCTCTATGTGGAAGTGCTGCATTCCACGACGCCGGTACTCTCTATGTGGAGGTGCTGCATTCCACGACCCTGGTACTCTCTATGTGGAGGTGCTGCATTCCACGACCCTGGTACTCTCTATGTGGAGGTGCTGCATTCCACGACCCTGGTACTCTCTGTGTGGAAGTGCTGCATTCCACGACCCCAGTACTCTCTGTGTGGAAGTGCTGCATTCCACGACCCCAGTACTCTCTGTGTGGAAGTGCTGCATTCCACGACCCTGGTACTCTCTGTGTGGAAGTGCTGCATTCCACGACCCCAGTACTCTCTATGTGGAGGTGCTGCATTACACGACCCTGGTACTCTCTGTGTGGAAGTGCTGCATTCCATGACCCTGGTACTCTCTGTGTGGAAGTGCTGCATTCCACGACCCCAGTACTCTCTATGTGGAGGTGCTGCATTACACGACCCTGGTACTCTCTGTGTGGAAGTGCTGCATTCCACGACCCTGGTACTCTCTGTGTGGAAGTGCTGCATTCCACGACCCTGGTACTCTCTATGTGGAGGTGCTGCATTCCACGACCCCGGTACTCTCTGTGTGGAAGTGCTGCATTCCACGACCCTGGTACTCTCTGTGTGGAAGTGCTGCATTCCACGACCCTGGTACTCTCTGTGTGGAAGTGCTGCATTCCACGACCCTGGTACTCTCTGTGTGGAGGTGCTGCATTCCACGACCCTGGTACTCTCTATGTGGAGGTGCTGCATTCCACAACCCTGGTACTCTCTGTGTGGAAGTGCTGCATTCCACGACCCTGGTACTCTCTGTGTGGAAGTGCTGCATTCCACGACCCTGGTACTCTCTGTGTGGAAGTGCTGCATTCCACGACCCTGGTACTCTCTGTGTGGAAGTGCTGCATTCCACGACCCTGGTACTCTCTGTGCCAAAAGTAATGTGTAACTTTCCACAGAGGCCCTTTTGGGGATGCGATCAAATTCAAGATTTCAAGAAACTTGTTGTGCATGAACCGAGATGTAAGTCAGGCTTATTGGTCTGTAGTTACCTGGTTCGGTTTTGTCTCCCTCACATCTTTCCAAAGGTGTTATCTTCAAAGAATGTCTGCCATGTTGGGGTTTGGCTCTCTTAAACACAGAATACATTTCTCTGACTTTTGAAATAGACCCAGCTATTGATAGGAATTGTATTAACAATAACAAATAGTTCTCACATTCCTAGGCAGTCTCCCATCCAAATACTAGCCAAGCCCAACCTTGCTTAGCTTCTGAGATGAGATCCAGCTTATTCAATGTGGTGTAGTCGTAGGCGATACCAAGCCCAACCTTGCTTAGCTTCTGAGATGAGATCCAGCTAATTCAAGGTGGTGTAGTCGTAGGCGATACCAAGCCCAACCTTGCTTAGCTTCTGAGATGAGATCCAGCTTATTCAAGGTGGTGTAGTCGTAGGCGATACCAAGCCCAACCTTGCTTAGCTTCTGAGATGATATCCAGCTAATTCAAGGTGGTGTAGTCGTAGGTGATACCAAGCCCAACCTTGCTTAGCTTCTGAGATGAGATCCAGCTTATTCAAGGTGGTGTAGTCGTAGGCGATTCCTGTTGTGTTTTTAGGACCTTTATGTTACGTGAGCCTGGAGTGTTTGCTCAGAAAACTCGTCATTTTACACATTTAAATGGTAAAATGTAATTTCAAAACTGTAATGCCTAGAGCACTTGGTATTCCCAGAGGGTCTCCCATCCAAGTACAAACCAAGCCCAACCTTGCTTAGTGTCAGGCAGGCTTTTGTTTATTTTTTTTTTTTTATTACCATAACTTTAAAAAATAAACAATCATATACAATACATTACCATATTTATTTTCTGCTAACTGTTAGTATATATAATAGGCCAGCTAAAACTGCAAACACCAGAGCCATATGGATGATCAGTCAAACACCAGAGCCATATGGATGATCAATCAAACATCAGAGCCATATGGATGATCAATCAAACACCTCAGCCCCAGTGATTACGTCAGACCCAGGAAAGAAAACACACACAGGACGGTGAAATGATGAATGAAAGCGCTGTTGCCCGGTTTATTATAAATAAAACATTTAAACAAAAAAGAAGACAGGACACGGCACTTTACGCCAAAATAAATAGACAAACAAAACGAACAGACACTAACAAACAGGGACGAACAAACACGGTGAGTACAAACACCACTTATTATTATCATTATTATTATTTTTGTTATCGTTACTTTCTTCTCTCCACACACGTTCTCCACTCACCGAACACACAACCCCGAGTGAGTGAAACGTGCATCTATATATACTGTTGTGCCGGGATTCAATTACTAATTAATTATTCACTTGAATCCCATCACGTGAATTAATTATGTGCAACCTCGTGCTCACATATTAAATACTTTAAATGCACGTGAAGTGAAGTGCAATCCCGTGCCTAAATACAATTATACATTTTAAATAACTCGTGCTGCACACACCCATTTATATCCCGTGCAGCCATATCTATACACCAACATTAACACACGCAATATAAAACATGTAACACACAAATGCACACAGGGGCGGGGCACATTGCCACAATGATCAATAACATATGTATAGCTATTATGTACTATATATCACCTTACAGTAAAATAATATGACAACAAATGGACTGAATGATAATACCCGAAAATAGGATTGCGTCGATCGCCGGCTTATTTTGACCCCCTGCATTCATTGTCACTATTTTTGCTTTGAAAATAATTGGTTATTTTTTAGCAGTCATTTTTAATTTTTCAGCCTCTCACGTGCTTAACACAGAAAACCCGCCCTTTCAACTCTCTGATTGGTTAAATGTTGTGTCAAGACGTAACACAGCTGTCATGTGGTTACAAGATTTTTTTTTCAGCCAGCAAAGCGCAACGCAACTGATCTAGTCTGCTAGAAGCGAAATCAATCCTTACTGTTAAAGGCACAGTAGCATCTGCAAGACGGGCGGATTGGCTGAAAAGGCCTGGGGAGAACCGTGGGTGGATGAAAGTGGTCTACAAAAATACAGCGGAAGAAGAAAAAGAAGGACATTTTAACCTTACTTTGGCGACTTATTTATCTTACTGTATGACAGGTATTGACATTTGTTTTCTACATTTCACCAGAGAGTGTTGGGAACTACAAATTAAAAGTGAAATGTTGCTTTTGGCTAATTTACTTTTGCTGCGCCAGTCCCCTAAAACACGTAAACTATCCTTGCTGTACAGAGGGTCAGGCAGTTCTTGCACTTCACTGATGATAAGTTGGCGCGAGGAACTACCATTCCTCTTGATTTTAAATGAAGGATCACAAGGACACAATAGCAGTAGTTTCACTGTCATGCCTGTAGGGGTCAGGATTGTCTTCAAAGTGGAGTGTCAGAGACATTCTTGCATGCTGATTTGGTTGAATGAAGAGTGAAGAAAAAATAACTGTTGAAAAAATAACTTCCACAAAAACAACCCCTCCACTACAACAGAAAAAAAGAAGAAAAAATCATCAGTGTTGGCAATAAGATTGAAGTGTTTGTTCTCTTTATTTACTGGTACAGCACATTCTATTTGTGTGTATCCATTGTGATGTGGTAAGCCATGATATATGGTTTCGTGCTCTTGTTATTCTTAGATCTAAGATCACAAGTCAGGGAATGATTGAGGTGGAGCGTTTGCAGAGTGTTCAGCTCAGGGGTGTGTTCAGTGGAGTCTTCACATCCGGTGCCTTCACAGCACTTTGATACGTTAATGAAGTCCTGTATCAAACACGTGTTTATTATATTATATTGTTCATTGTGGTTCACCATAACCTGCTCTCTTATTCCAATTCTATGAACAGGGAACACATTTCCAAAGAGTGCAGAGAAGAAAGTGACTCAAAATGCAAACAGTTTGCCTTCACTGAAACCACTTCCTTTATAATGGACTCATGCCAATGATAGTGTGTGGAAGCAGTTCAACACGACTTTCTTTCATCTTTTACCAGGTAATGGGCCTGTGCCAGTTAGTGCTGAGAGAGTTTTTGTACAGCGTCCCAATGAGTTTTCACACTGTGCTATCCTCAGAGCACAGTGATAGATTGCTGTGTCGCTCAGAGCTAGTTTTGCAATGGTGAGCTGTGTTTTATCACTGTCTGCTTCTGAAGAAAATCTGTGTATGGCAAACGCAGCATTATGATTGGCCCCTCTGCCCCCCTTGGCTCCTCTGTACAGTATGTATTCCAGGGCTCGGTTTGAGTTCTGCCGATACCAGTAGAGATAAACGCTGGAGCTACTTGTAGAATAAGAGCAGCTGAGCGTTACTGACTCTCCTTCTGTTCTGGACTCTGCTGTCTGCTGAGGACTGATGGAATCCCCGCTTGTCATGACTGAACATTGAGGAAGAAAAATAACATTTAATAGACAGTCAGAAACAATAATAATAATAATAATAATAATAATAATAATAATAATAATAATAATAATAATAATGTTTCTTGTTATGTTGAAATTACCTGGCAGGATAATAAACATACACATGATTAATGGATCCATTTTATCTCAGTGCTGATTTCTTTAAGAACAGAATAGAAAGGTTCTGTCTCTGTGTTGATTCTGGTGCTTTTCTCTTCACAATGCTGCTCTGAAATATTCTGCTCAGAGGTTTAGAACGTCAAATGTCTGTAACCAATCAGCAAACAGAAATATGTGATATAAATGTGATGTAATCATGTAACTCTGCGGTTCATAGTTGTGGTTACCATCTTGTTTTATCAACACCTTCATTAGCAGTTAACTAGATGCAAGTCAAAGAGGTTTCAATTCTTCATTGAATAACTGCAGTCGCCCTGCCCACTTTCCAATGAACCTTCCCAGAACTCAGGAAATCCAGCACTCACCACATTATAATGTGTACTGCGGTTACCCTTCTACACAGAAGAGCTGTCACTGGAAATGCCATCAGCATTGTAATCACTAGCCTCTGTACACTCCAGGGTTTTTGTATGGGTAGGGTGCTGCTTTGTATCACTGTGCTGGTTCTATTGCACAGTAGTAGATGGCAGAATCAGACACTGAAGGCTGTATTGTCAGGGAGTCAGTTTTAGATGAGGTATCTACTGCTGGTTTATATTTCCCAGAATCGTCTCCATGTGTTCCTGAGCCCCAGGCTTGGTTGATGTATTTTAAACCCTGGTTAGGAGCTTGTTTATACCATTGCATTGTATTAAAGCTGCTTGTCTGATAGTGACAGTTTATCCGAACTGAATCTCCTTCTGAAATTTGTGAATCAGGGCTTTGAGTCACCTGGTCTTCACTGTGCGCACCTGAATCAAAATAACACAAAATAAAATAACACAGATTAAAACCATTATTTTTTTCTTTATGAATGATAATGACATTGAAAACCTGTTTGTTCTCAAGTGTGTTTGTGGATATCACTCACCAAGACACAAGCAAAGCAGAAGAAAAGTTCCACACGTGTTCCTCATTCTTGAATTGTTCCATCCACAAGTAGAAATGCTTCTGACAGACAGACAGCCTGAGCTGTGGGTGGAGCCCTGCACAATTTTCATACCACACTTATTCTCTGTGTACATTGACTTAATGATGTCATAGACTTTACCCCCTATACCACTTTCAAGAATTCGGAGGAATAAACCTGGATGCCAAATTGAGTCAAATGTTGTTGTTTTTTTGTTTTTTTGTTTTTTAATCTATAAAACAAGCAAATACTTTTCCTTTACTTTTGTGGTGGACGTGTTTGTTGATAAGGGTGTGTAGGGTGTAAATATGGTGAGAGGTGCGGTGGTTTGGTAAGAAGCCAATCTGACTGTTACTCAGGACATTGTGTTCAGTAAGGAAGGCCAGTATCCGGGCGTTAATGATACTGCAGAACATCTTCCCCAGGTTACTGCTTGCACAGATGCCTCTGTAATTGTTGGGGTCTAATTTGTCTCCACTTTTGTGAATTGGGGTTATATGCCCTTGGTTCCAGATGTCAGGGAATCAGCCTGCACTCAGAGTGAGGTTGAATAATTTGAGCACTGGTAAAGGCGCTCCGCGTGGAGGATGGGCTCTATAGCCTGGATGTCGCCGGTTCGAGTCCAGGTTATTCCACAGCCGACTGTGGACGGAAGCTCCCAGGGGGCGGTGCACAATTGGCCGAGCATCGCCCGGGGTGCGGGAGGGTTTAGGTCGGCCAGGGTGTCCTGGGATCACCGTGCACCAGCGATCCCTGTAGTCTTGCCAGGCGCCTGCGGGCCTGCCTGTAAGATGCCTCAGAGCTGCGTTGTCCTCCGATGCTGTAGCTCTTGGGTGGCCGCATGGTGAGTCCGCAGTGTGCAAAAAAAGTGGTCAGCTGACGGCACACGCTTCGGAGGACAGCGTGTGTTCGCCTTCGCTCTCCCGAGTCAGCACAGGGGTGGTAGCGGTGAGCTGAGCCTAAAAATAATTGGCCATTCCAAATTGGGAGAAAATAATAAAAATAATAATTAGCAACGACTAAATTTATAAAAAATAAAAATAAATAATAATTTGAGCAGGGTCTCCAAATATTACCATTTTTGATTGTCAATTAATTTTCAGTTTTTAAAGTATTTAATTTGTTCCATAGTTCCCAAAAGGAGTTTTGGTCAATGATAGTTCTCTTAACTGTTTTCTAGTTATTTTACACACGGTGTCAAACCATTTTTCATTTGTTTTATTTTTTAAGTTGTGTTTTTTTCTGTTTGTTTTCCTGAGTTTTGAATTTGTCGCTGTTGTTTCAAATATGTAATTTATGTAATTTATGTCTGAATTTATTCCATCTTTGTTGATTTGAAATGTTTTGATTAGAAAGCTGTTTAGCATACTTTCTATTTGTGCACTATACATTGTTTTATTGTATTCCTCAGCACTGCTGTGTGTTCATTTATAGGCTGGTTTGAGGTAGTATAATTTGGCAGGGGGGGGGGGTTCCGATTGGTTCTGATCATTTCTTTTTAGATACAGGACTTTTTGATAAAGGTCTGATAGAGGGGTCTGTTGCCAGACTATAAATGAATTGATAGACTCTGAGTCCATGTCTGTATTGGTGTAGTCTATCACACTGTTGCCCAGGGCTTAGCTGTATGTGTATCTGCCCAGAGAATCCCCCTGATCCTGCCGTTAATAATGTACAGACCCAGGCCTTTACAGAGATGCGGTACCTGTTTCCCATTCTTGTTCACTACACATAGCTGTTCCTCTGTGTAGTGATGGGTGTGTGGTACAAAGGGATCTGTCCAGTGATGGGTGTGTGGTACAAAGGGATCTGTCCAGTGATGGGTGTGTGGTACAAAGGGATCTGTCCATTGATTGGTGTGTGGTACAAAGGGATCTGTCCAGTGATGGGTGTGTGGTACAAAGGGATCTGTCCAGTCATGTGGCTGTCACTCTCTGTGCTGATGTAGTCAATTTCTCTGCCAGTCCTGAAGTGGGCCATCTCGATTGAAGGTTTTGAAAGCACCCCTCTCTGTGGTAGGGGGAGTCAATTGATGGCATGTATTCTGCACACAGGGGTGACAGGTTGAGATCTCCTTTGTACCACACAATGATGCCCCCTGAGTCTCTGCTCCATTTGGTTTGGGCATTTTTTAGGGAGGACAAGATTAACTCCCTGTATCCAGCTTTCATGGAGTACGATTTCATCCAGATTGTTAGTGCTATTTATAAAATCTGGAGTTTTTGTTTTACATCCAAATCTCTCTCTCTCTCTCTCTCTCTCTCTCTCTCTCTCTCTCTCTCTCTCTCTCGCTGAGGTTTGTGGGATTGTGGGAGGGGCTTGTGAGGTGTTTGAGGAAGTTGGAGGTTTGTAGGAGGAAGGTTTGTTTGAATTGAATTAATCCTTTAAATTTAAAAAAAAATAAAAAATAAAAAAAATAAAAATAAAAAAAAATTCTTTCTTTATTAAATTAATTGTTGTGAGTGTGGGAGGGCTGATTCAGTGGAGGAATGTTTGCTTGCTGTGAGTGAGGTAGTTGGAGAAGATAAAATAAGATCAGCATCACGTATGAACAAGCGATTAGTTTTTTTTTTTTTAGTGATACTCAAGATGTAGACACACTGGTTCAGGAGGGGTTTGTGGTGAAGGGGAGTCTGGTGATGGTGTCTCTGTTAGCTACCCCAATAACTAAAATCACTCTGTCCAATGTCCCACCGTTTTTAAAAAATAAACTGTTTGAAAAATAACTGATGAGATACGGGAAGTTAATGTCTCCGATTCGGTTTGTACCTTTGGGATGTAAGGATCCCAAATTAAAACATGTATTGTCTTTTAGAAGGCAGGTTTTTTTGTTATTAAATAAGCCCAATGAAGAAATCGATGACGCTTGGACCTTCAATGTAGAAGGGAGTCATTGTGTAGTTTTTGCGAGCACTGACACATTACGATGTTTTAAATGTGGAACTCATGGGCATCAACGGAAAAACTGCCCGGTAAGAGAGAGTGAGGGTGTACAGGAAGGACAGGGTGAGACTGGTGGGGAGGCTGTCAGGGATGATCGGGGAGAGCAAGAGGATGAGCCGCTGCAGTCAGAGATATCTGCGGGACCGAGTGAGCAGGCAGAGCCTGCTGTAGTACAGTTAACAGGACAAGAAAACAAGGATGGAGATACTGCTGACAATCAAGGTTTTATTATGGTTGAAAAAAGGAAAAGAAATAAAAAAAACGATAAAACTGTTAAAGAAAATGAGAGCGTGTTGGAGCGGAGCTCTGGAGCGGTGTCCTTGGATCTTGGGCTGGCTCAACACACCCGCTTTGAAGCGGGTGGTGGGGGGGTTGCGCCTGGGTCTGATAGGAGACTGAGGTCCGGGTTGGGTGGCCACAGCACTGCGGGAGTGGAAGCCCGAGGTGTGGGGGCTCCTGATTCGAACCCTGGGGGGAGTCACGGTAGCTCTGGGTCTCAACTTGGGGCTGCGGTGCCCCCTTGTTCAGAGGGAGAGGATCAAAACGCTGAGTCTCTACTTGGCGCTGCTGTGAATCCGTCTCTGCCTGACTCGCAACAATCAGCAGCGGTCGAAGCGGGAGAAGAAAACCTGAAAACTGCAGCAGTAACGGTGGAGAACGACAGCAACGATGAGTATGAGGAGGGGATGGACGAGGCAGAAGAAGGAGAGGCCTCGGACTCTTCGCTTTTCTCTAACATTCCTGACAGCCAAACTGCTAAGAAAAAGTTGTACTCGGCAAATGAAATAGGTAAGTTTCTGGATGTGACTAAAGGTAGGAGAGGCATTGATATAAAGCAGACCTTTCCAGATTTAAAACTGGTTTTGAACTCGGCGCATATAGCTCTTAAAAAAGCTACAATAAAAGAAATAGATCAGCCAAAGCGGTATAGACTTAAAAAATTAATGCAAACGGTAAGGAAAATGTTGAACCAGAAAATTAAAACGTAATGTTTCTAATGGATACGTTTCATAAAAAATATATATCATTTACTGTCCGTTTATTCTTGGTTGTTTTGAACCTTTTTGCCCTCATGGATAGAATTAATTTTATTTCTTTTAATATAAATGGTTGTAGACAAAATTTTAAGAGAGCACAATTATTTGAATTTTTAGAACAAAAGCGGGTGGGGGTGGCTTTTATTGAAGAGACGCACACAGATCTAGATAACGAGGCTGGCTGGTTGTCTGAATGGAGAGGGAGGTGTGTGCTGAGCCATGGATCGAATAATAGTGCAGGGGTGGCGGTGCTCTTTCGACCAGACATGGAAATGAATATTTTAGAAATTAAAGAGATCATTAGAGGGCGGATGATAAAAGTAAGAGCTGAGATAGGAGGCAGCATTTATGTTTTTATTAATGTTTATGCTCCCAATATAGGAAGAGATAGGATTTTACTTTTTAATATTCTAAAGGAAAATCTTGTAACAATTAACGATGATATTTTGATATTAGGGGGCGATTTTAACTGTACAGTAGATTTTAACAATGATAGGAACAGTGTTGAACCTCATCCCCCGTCAGCGACAGAGTTGGCTGCAATTTTAAAATCCAATGACTTGGTTGACGTCTGGAGGTGTCTGCATCCCACCACTCGACAGTACACGTGGTCAGATTGCATCTCTCACCAGATAGTCAGAGCTAGATTAGACAGGATATATATACCCAGATGTCATCTTAATACATTTATAAAGGCAACAATAACACCGAATAGTTTATCTGATCATCACTGCTTAATAATCACAGCAATTAAAAATAAAGAAATACATAGTGCACCATATTGGCATCTAAATGTTAAATTATTACAAGATGTTCGTTTCACAAAACAATTTCAAGATTTTTGGCAAAAATGGAAAGAACAGAAAAGTCAATTTAAAAATTTAAGGCAGTGGTGGGATATAGGGAAGACACAAATTAAGTTATTGTGTCAGCAGTACACCGCAGACGTAAACAAGTCATTGAATGCAGTCACGAGAGAGCTGGAGAGAGAAATCCTCCAGCTTGAAACTGAGCAGAGCACAGCAGCACAGGAGACCCTGGGGGAGCGTAGAGAAGCTTTAAGCAGCCTGCTGGAGGAGAAAGTGCAGGGGCACAAGTGAGATCCAGGTTCATAGAGTTGAGAGACATGGATGCCCCTACAAGTTTCTTTTTCGGGTTGGAGAAGAAGAGAGCCAATAGTAAGCGGCTGCATTGTGTCCGGTTGCCATGCGGCAAGGAGCTGACAGGCCAGGAGGAGGTCAGCGAGGCTGCAGTGCGTTTTTATGAGGAGCTGTATGCCAGTGAGTCATGTGATCAGGCGGATATCAACACGTTATTGGAGGGGCTGCCCAGACTGAGCCAGGAAGAGCAGCATAGTTTGGATATGAAACTGTGTTTCCAGGAGTTAAACACTGCTGTCATGAAGCTGGCAAAAGGAAAAGCTCCAGGGATAGATGGACTGCCAGCTGAGTTCTACCAGCACTTTTGGAAGGACCTGGGACCTGACTTGTTTCTGGTGCTACAGGAAAGCCTGCAGGCAGGGGAGTTGCCGCTCAGTTGCCGGAGGGCTGTAATTAGTCTGTTGCCAAAAAAAGGGGATTTGTGTTTAATCAAAAACTGGAGACCAGTAGCGCTTTTATGCTGCGATTTAAAATGTTTTTCAAAGTGTTTGGCAATGAGATTGAAAAATTGCATGGACAAGATAATTCATCCAGATCAGACTTATTGTATACCTGGGAGAGCAATTTTTGATAACATATTTTTAATAAGGGATTTTTTATCATTAGCCAAAAATGGTGATTTTAATGTGGGTCTGGTTTCCTTAGACCAGGAAAAAGCCTTTGACCGCGTCGACCATTGCTACCTTTTTAAAAGTCTGGAAGCCTTCGGGTTCGGCCCTGGTTTTATTAAATGTATTAAGCTCTTATATAACAATGTTTTTAGTGTTTTAAAAATAAACAGTGGGTTGAGTAGACCCTTTCCAGTGTGCAGGGGGATTAGGCAGGGCTGCTCCCTGTCGGGGATGCTGTACGTCATCTCTATTGAGCCCTTGCTGGCTCGGCTGAGGAGCAGGCTGGTGGGCTGGACAGTGCCCAACTTGGCCCCTGTGGCCACAGTGAGAGTTTGATATTGAGATGATATTGCTGTTTTTATCAGCAGTAATAGAGATGTTCAGGAATTGCAGCAGAGCCTTAATATTTTTCAGAGAGCGTCATCAGCAAGGATAAATTGGGCCAAAAGTGATGCATTTTTGTCAGGGAGCTGGCAGGAGTGCGGCCCTCCTTTATTGCCCCAAGTGTTGAGGTGGGGTAGGACAGGGATGAAGGTGCTGGGAGTGTACCTTGGTACAGATAATTATATGGAGCAAAATTGGGAAGGCATGATAGAGAAGGTGAAGGCTCGATTAAATCAGTGGCGAGGGCTGCTGACTCAGCTGTCTTACAGAGGGAGGGTTCTGGTGATTAATAATCTGGCTGCATCAATGTTATGGCACAGGTTGGTGTGTCTAGATCCACCGAGAAACCTAGTATACAGCATTCAGAAGCTTTTTGTGGAGTTTTTTTGGGGAGGCAAGCACTGGCTAAGGTCGGCTGTTTTGTACCTGCCTCGTGATGAGGGCGGGCAGGGGTTGGTTAGCATCGCCGGCAGGGTGGCAGCTTTTAGAATGCAGGCTTTGCAGAGACTCCTGTACACTGGGGAGGGAGCCTACTGGAAGAGGTTAGCCTGCCTCTTTCTCAACAAAGTGGAGGGGTTGGGATTTGGCATTCATTTGTTTTTGATTAACCACCTCGCTCTGGATAGATCTTCTCTACCCCCTTTTTATAACAGTGTTTTATAGGTGTGGGGAACACTAATAGTGCAGAGGGAGGAGAATATGACAGCTCAAAATCTCTTAGAAGAACCACTGTTTTTTAATTCTCTCATTTCAGCGCAGTGCCTTCAGTCTTTAGCACTGCAGGGCAGTTTTGTAAAAGCAGGTCTTACTAGGTTAGGACAGCTTTTGGTGCCTGGACTATCTTGCTGGCTGAGTGCAGCTGAATTGAAAGGTATGTTGGGCTGGCGATGTGAGAGGCAGGCAGCGAAGGTGCTGAGGGAGGTGAGGGGCTGTCTGTCTCCAAGGCTCAGGGAAGCTCTGGAAGATGAGGCAGCGCAGAGAGGAGAGGGACAAGACACTAAGTTCCCGGAGCTGCTGGTGTCTCCTTTAGAGGGAGAAGAGGAGCAAGGGGAGGAGGAAGAAAAAGGAAGGATTTTGAAAATGCACAAATTGAAACATCTAAACTTTAAAAATCTGGAAAGTAAAGATGTGTATAAATTATGCATAAAAATAGCCCACTGCAGAGAGTTAAAGGGGATGGTAGATTCCAGATGGAGAGGCCACCTAGAACTAGGAGAAGAGGGGAATCCAGAATGGAGGGTACTGTATAAGCTTCCTCTGGATAAGAGAGTAGGAGATCTACAGTGGAGACTAATACATGGTATACTGGCCACAGGTAGGCTCCTTCATAAAATGGATCCCAATATTAACTCAGAATGCGCTTTTTGTGCAGAGGAAGAAACTGTGTTTCATGCATACAGTGAGTGTAAGAGGCTAGACCTTCTGTTTCAACTCCTTAGCGGAATGTTAGAGATGCTGGGAGTTGAATACACAAAGATTATGTTTATTTTTGGAGTCCCCTACAAGAGGAGGGATAGTAATGTATGTGCAATAGTTAACTTTCTTCTAGGGCAGGCAAAACTGGCCATACTGAAGTCTCGGAAGAACAAGTTGGCAGGCTTAGGGCTGACTCAGGTGGACAGGCTGTTCAGAGTGATGGTGGTGAGCAGGCTTAAGGTGGATTTCGCCTATTTTAAATTGGTTCATGACTTAGAAGGTTTCCAGATGAAGTGGTGTGTGAGAGAGGCAATCTGTTCACTGAGTGAGGAGGGGAGCCTTAATGTTTTTATTTAATTTTTTTAGTCTTGTTTTTAGGAATTTAAAGCGCTGTATTTGTAGAGGTTTTTAATGCTGATGTGTTGGGGAGTTTCCCTAGAGTCAGTATTGTTTTTTCTGTTGTTTTTTTTTTGATAGATTCTTTGTTTTATAAATCTTAATAAAGGATTGTAAAAGTCTCTCTCTCTCTCTCTCTCTCTCTCTCTCTCTCTCTCTCTCTCTCTCTCTCTCTCTCTCTCTCTCTCTCTCCTGTGTGTTTTACATTTTTAGACCACATTATTTTGTTTTTTATGATTACTGTACTGTATTATGAACATGTATATCCTCTCTATTCGCTGGGTTATTGCACTTTGAACTTTTCTAAATAAATGATCCCAGTTAATATGAACCTTGTTGTTACTCATTCGAAGTCTCGCTACCTATTTACAGGTAAATGGAATGATTGTCTTAAACAAGTACCTTGTAAACAATGTGTTGCTATTATCAGATTGTTACAATAAACAAACTTTGTGTGATTTTCTTGCCGACCTTGTTCCTGCCATTTTAGACATGTCAATCATATTTGATAGTAGTGTCACATAATAAGAAGGAAGATCATAAAGTCAGACAAACAGCGTATATGCTACATTCCGATTCCTACTTCAAGCTATGAATACCATTCTTACAATAATAAAATACACGTGTAGCGTATTTTTAAATATATGTAGTGTGCCTTAACATTAACCCCACTTATAACAACTTTTATTTTGTTTACGTCTCGTGACACAAACGTGCATTATGATTGGGTTGCATTACGTTGTTGCCTGTGTGTTGCCAGCTTGTCGACCGCATGATTGTCTCTCATGTGACCACTGCAAACTGCAAGGCAACACACAGGCAACTTGTGACCGGGCCTTTTGGTTTCTATTGGAGAAGATGGAAGACATTGTCGATTCAGAGCACACAACCTTGACTTTATGAACAAGCTTGTTTCATGACACAACAGCGCCACCTCCTGGTAAAATATATCAGTTTGTGAAGAGCAGCTTTTGTTTCAGTGTCAGGTAGTATTTGTACAGTGCTGGGTGGGTCTCCTGCACTGTGGGACTCAGGGCGCAGTAGTACTCTGCTGCGTCAGTCACTTCAGTGCCTATCAGTTTCAGAAACACGTGATTATTGTCTTTATCAACCTCTGCTGAGATTTGGTGTTCTTCCTCATTTGCTTTAGATACAGTCCCCGTTTCAAAGCTCATCAGCAGGTACTCCAAAGCCTGTCAGGGATACTGGCGGTACCATTGTAAATTGTTTACATCACCCGTGTAGCTGCACTCGAGGGTCACATTATCTCCTTGTTTAACATTTTCTACCCCGGATATTGGAGTAATTGTGTTTCCAAAACTCCCTTCTGCAGACAAAATAAAACAAAGAAAAAGTCTAAACTATCATCTTCAATGTAGGCGTCTGTCAACACTGCAGATCTACAGATTGATCTTGCGAGGATAGGAAGCGCTCTGTGGTCACATTGCTCTCAGCTGTGTATGATGTCACATTGAAGGCCTGTCAAACAGCTTGAGGAGTGTGTGCAGTGATGTCTGGGAGAGACAGAAGCAAAAGCACGTGGATTTATACCAGCAGCAGGCGGTGTCACTACTTTGTGTTTGGTGTCTGAAGGCCTCTGATCTTCAGGGTAGACAGTTCTGTCAGGGAGCTCAGCAGGCGGTGTCACTACTTTGTGTTTGGTGTCTCGAGGCCTCTGATCTTCAGGGGGACAGTTCTGTCAGGGAGCTCAGCAGGGGGGGTCAATACTTTTGTTATGAACAAATACTTTAAATTAAATATTTTGCTTATTTTCTATCAAGATTATTTGTTAAATTACTAGAAATTGTGTATTTTGTTTTTAGTTTTATTGAAAAGTGGTTCAAGTTTACTAAATGCTTGTCCTTAATCTTTTATCTTGAATGATGGTATCCTAAGTGTAGGGTGCCAATACTGTGACTGTAGTTAAACAGCGCCACCTGGTGACCACAGCTTGCAAAGCTTCTTTTTAAGAAGTTAAAATCCATCACGACAGTAAACAATCTGACTCTCTTCTAGGGAAGTGACACCAGAGCTGCAGTATTGAAAATTGCTGTCACTTTTGGATAAAATCCAATTGTTCTCAAACACGTGTTAATAAAGATTATTGGGCTGTTTTGCAGGCGAGAATGCTCATAAATGTTCATTTCTATGTCGCATGTTATGCACCATTATAGCCATTGTATGAATGCAATGCCAGTATGTGTTAGCTTTTATTTGTGCCCTAATATAAAATGGTCTGCACTGTTGTTCAAACACTGCACTGACAGCTCTCTGTGAATGTAGTGTTTGTTATGTGTGGATTTGGAAGGATGTTATTAAGAGGTTCATGGTAGTCTTTTTTTCTAATTTAATGAACACCAGTTATTGTCTCGTTGTAGTGTAAGTTCTAAATGTTACACAGGCCACAGTTAGAAAACGATTGTACTGTCGTGTCGGTTAGACGTCTTGATTGTGTTTGATTGGTAGATGAAATAACCAGCATGTATTCTGTTTATAGTAAAGCATCAATTCACTGATGTTGAAGGAAGGACGACAGTGTATAGTTCAAAAACATGAACTCTATAAAATGGGTCTTACACGTGTTTATAGTAATCAAAATAATGTATAATAAATGAATAAATAAATATTGGGTTTATGGTAATTAAAATTATATATGAGCTAAAATATATATACAGCTCTGGAAAAAATTAAGAGACCACTGCAAAATTATCAGTTTCTCTGGTTTTACTATTTATAGGTATGTGTTTGGGTAAAATGAACATCTTTGTTTTATTCTATAAACTACTGACAACATTTCTCCCAAATTCCAAATAAAAATATTGTCATTTAGAGCATTTATTTGCAGAAAATGACAACTGGTCAAAATAACAAAAAAGATGCGGTGTTGTCAGACCTCGAATAATGCAAAGAAAATAAGTTCATATTCATTTTTAAACAACACAATACTAATGTTTTAACTTAGGAAGAGTTCAGAAATCAATATTTGGTGGAATAACCCTGATTTTCAAGCACAGCTTTCATGCGTCTTGGCATGCTCTCCACCAGTCTTTCACATTGATGTTGGGTGACTTTATGCCACTCCTGGCGCAAAAATTCAAGCAGCTTGGCTTTGTTTGATGGCTTGTGATCATCCATCTTCCTCTTGATCACATTCCAGAGGTTTTCAATGGGGTTCAGGTCTGGAGATTGGGCTGGCCATGACAGGGTCTTGATCTGGTGGTCCTCCATCCACACCTTGATTGACCTGGCTGTGTGGCATGGAGCATTGTCCTGCTGGAAAAACCAATCCTCAGAGTTGGGGAACATTGTCAGAGCAGAAGGAAGCAAGTTTTCTTCCAGGACAACCTTGTACTTGGCTTGATTCATGCATCCTTCACAAAGACAAATCTGCCCGATTCCAGCCTTGCTGAAGCACCCCCAGATGAGTCCAACAGCTTTGCCCAACACCTGGTCATCTAATGGTTAGACGGAGACCTGGAGAGGCCTACAAGCCACAGTGTCTCGCACCCACTGTGAAATGTGGTGGAGGATCGGTGATGATCTGGGGGTGCTTCAGCAAGGCTGGAATCGGGCAGCTTTGGCATGAATCAAGCCAAGTACAAGGTTGTCCTGGAAGAAAACTTGCTTCCTTCTGCTCTGACAATGTTCCCCAACTCTGAGGATTGGTTTTTCCAGCAGGACAATGCTCCATGCCACACAGCCAGGTCAATCAAGGTGTGGATGGAGGACCACCAGATCAAGACCCTGTCATGGCCAGCCCAATCTCCAGACCTGAACCCCATTGAAAACCTCTGGAATGTGATCAAGAGGAAGATGGATGGTCACAAGCCATCAAACAAAGCCGAGCTGCTTGAATTTTTGCGCCAGGAGTGGCATAAAGTCACCCAACATCAATGTGAAAGACTGGTGGAGAGCATGCCAAGATGCATGAAAGCTGTGCTTGAAAATCAGGGTTATTCCACCAAATATTGATTTCTGAACTCTTCCTAAGTTAAAACATTAGTATTGTGTTGTTTAAAAATGAATATGAACTTATTTTCTTTGCATTATTCGAGGTCTGACAACACTGCATCTTTTGTTATTTTGACCAGTTGTCATTTTCTGCAAATAAATGCTCTAAATGACAATATTTTTATTTGAAATTTGGGAGAAATGTTGTCAGTAGTTTATAGAATAAAACAAAAATGTTCATTTTACCCAAACACATACCTATAAATAGTAAAACCAGAGAAACTGATAATTTTCCAGTGGTCTCTTAATTTTTTTCCAGAGCTGTATATATATATATATATATATATATATATATATATATATATATATATATATATATATATATATATATATATATATATATATATATATATATATATATATATATATATATATATATATATATATATATATATATATATACACTGAGTGTACATTAGGAACGCCTGCTCTTTCCATGAAATAGACTGACGAGGTGAATCCAGGTGAAAGCTATGATCCCTTATTGATGTAACCTGTTAAATCCACTTCAATCAGTGTATATGAAGGGGAGACAGGTTAAAGAAGGATTTTTAAGCCTTGACACAATTGAGACATGGATTGTGTATGTGTGCCATTCAGAGGGTAAATGGGCAAGACAAAAGATTTAAGTGCCTTTGAACAGGGTATGGTAGTAGATGCCAGGCGCGCTGGTTTGAGTGTGTCAAGAACTGCTGGGTTTTTCACGCTCAACAGTTTCCTGTGTGTATCAAGGATGGTCCACCACCCAAAAGACATCCAGCCAATGGCAGGCCAGCGGTCGAAAATGGCTCATTGATGAAAGAGGCCAAAGGAGGCTGACACGAATTGTGCAGAGCAACAGCCGGGCTACAGTTAGTCAACTGACGGTCCAGTACAACATTGGTGACGAAAGACCCATAAAAGAATGCACAACTTGTCGTACCTTGACACGAATGGGGTATGGCTGCCGACAACCTAACAGAGTTCCACTTCTTTCAGCAAAAACACAAGAAACTGCGGTTGCAGTGGGCTAAGGAACGAAAACACTGGACACTGGAGGGCTGGAAAAACATTGCCTGGTCTGATGAATCCCGGTTCCTGCTGTTTCACGCTGATGGGAGGACTAGGGTATGGAGAAAACCACATGAGTACATGCATCCATTATGCCGCGTGTCAACATTGCAGGCTGGTGGTGGTGGTGTGATGGTGTGGGGTGTGTTTTCATGGCACACATTGGGCCCCTTGATAAAAGTGGAGCAACGTTTGAATGCCACAGGATATCTGAACATCATTGCCAATCACGTACATCCCTTCATGGCAGCAGTGTATCCATCGGCTAATGGATTTTTTCAGCAGGATAATGCCCCATGCCACAAGGCTAGGATGGTCCAGGAATGGTTCCACGAACATGACAGTGAATTCAGCTTACTGCAGTGGCCTGCCCAGTCACCAGATCTCAATCCAATTGAGCATCTGTGGGATGAGATGGAATGAGCTATTCGGAGTAGAGATCCACTACCAGCCAACTTGACACAACTGTGGGCAGCATTGGAGTCAACATGGGCCAGCATCCCTGTGGAACGCTTTTGACACCTTATAGAGTCCATGCCCCGACGAATTGAGGCTGTTCTAAGGGCAAAAGGGGGTGCAACTCAATATTGGGAATGTGCTCCTAATGTTTTGTACACTCAGTGTGTGTGTGTGGATATATATATATATATATATATATATATATATATATATATATATATATATATATATATATATATATATATATATATAATGTGTGTGTGTGTGTGTGTGTGTGCCTCTACTAGCCACAGCAACTATTATTATTAACGGGTCACCTATACAAGGTGTCTTGGCTATTGTTACTGATAAAGGCATCAGCCGATATGTCTGCTTGACTATTAACAGGGCCGTAGCCAGCCATGAAAAATCATCGCAAACCGTAGCCCTATACATAACATTAATAATAATTGCGATGATTAATTATGTGTTTGTTTTATAAGAACACTGCTTAAAATACAGAGCAATTCATTTTATTTCACCCCTTCATTCTGCATGTTAATAACGTTATTCGCTGGAGTAGATAGACGATAGAAGTTAATCGGTTCGTTTCAGTTTTTAATTAAAATAGAGTCGATGTCGCTGTAGTCTGCAATGACAGTAAAGATTCTGAAGAGCCCAGAGATATCAGCGGGACTTGGGAATTAATGTGCGCACACAACCAGGGATGAAATGCGCTTTTATCTGCGGCAAAGCAGCCTGACAAAGAGCCTAAATAAATAACTATTAGTATGATTTTAACTGAGGCCCGTGCTCGGGTGCCTCGTAGCGGGGTATGATCTTGTTATTAATATCATTTAAAGTGATTAAATTGGTCTGTTTATAAGTTATAGTCGTGGTCGATACAAGGAATATTTTTAACAAAGAGAAGTATAGATTTCGGGGTTTCGTCCATTTTTACTTGATCTCACCTGTTCTGTATAACTGAATTTGCTTTAAAGAATATTTTGAAATCGGGTAATTACTACTCCCTTGTTCTATAGGGTTTATTCATCTTTTCTATTGAAGGCGCAATGTGGAAACATGGTAGCAGGCTATGTGAAGTTGGCAGGATGTTTTTGTATGAAGCTGTGTGTAGATTCTCACACTGTGGGGTTCAGCGCACAGAGGAACATCGAAGAGTCTGAAAGCAGCACTCGGGTTATCTGCAGATCGAATGTCTTCTTGTCCTTATCATGCTTCACTGAAATCCGATTTCTGAAACTTGCTGGAACACTTGTAGCATCCATGTGTTCATAATATATGATTTGGGGAGCTTGGTTGTGATTTTGAATGTACCAGAACAGTTTTGGCTGCTTAGCGTCTTTATAAGAACAGGGTATAGCGGTATTTCCTCCTTCTTTTACTATTAGAACTGAAGACTGGCTCACCGACTGTCCCTGAGATGTTTCTAAATGAAAACACATACAAAAAAAACAATTAATAATACAAATACGTGTTTATCAAGCAGTAAATAATGTATCTGAATCAATCATAATACCCGTTGAGACACAGAGAAGCAGAGCTGTGTATAGAACTCGGTGCATCATTGCATTCTCCATGCTCCACTCGTGTCTGATGAACCCCTCTCTAGATAACGGGTGCGAATGAAAGAGCTCTTTTCTAAACCTGTGTTTTACTTTGCTCAATGACACACCCCTTTCCATGTTGGCATATGTACAGCAGTTAACATATTTCTTAAACTATTTAGACTTGGCCATAAGTAGTAATATTACTATAGCTTATGTCAAAAGTCAGATTTATGATCCTTTTGACCTTTTTTTGACCTTATGTGTGTGAAAATATGAATATATAATGAGGGGGCATGGGTTTATGAATTTATGAATATATAATGAGGGGGGCGTGGATTTTATGATTGTTACAAGACAGATATGCTTATTGAATATAGGCTTATATATGCCTATAAACTTATTGAATGTCTTTTATAAGATATGTACAAAATCATTGTTTAATATGTTATTTATTTATGTAATCACGGGACAGTGGGTTACCCAAGTTTTATAAATGCTTATGTTAATTTATGCTTGGTGCAGACAACATTAAAGTCTTAGTATTTTTTACATAGGACACTTAATGAAAAAAGAAAGTTTAAAAGAGGGTATTAAAAGCAAAAAAGAAAAGCAAAAATGAAAACAACTTATTCGACATTTAAAAGCATTTAAACATTACACACAGAAATCATAGTAAAAGTTTGAGTGTTTTGTCGTTATATATATATATATATATATGGACATATACACTTACTGCATTTGTCCATATTTACAAAAATCATTGTTTAATAAGACACATGAGGATGTTCAAAGGCTTGAGGCGCAATGATTTTTACATTTTATATGTTTATGTTGACTTATACAGGGTGGATACATATTTTTACCAGGCAAACGTTAAAAGCAAAATGTATTTTAACATACAAAAACCAATAGTTGAAACAGGAGAAAGTTTAAAATAGCGTATCACAAAAACAAAACAAAATCGACCAATTTCTGAAAAAGCTCTCTCTCTCTCTCTCTCTCTCTCTCTCTCTCTCTCTCTCTCTCTCTCTCTCTCTCTCTTTCTCGCTCTCTCTTACCATTTTCAAAAAAACTTCATGGACAAACGCTGAAGTCCTGCCTGAATTCTCTCTCTTCTCTCTTCAAACTGCAGCAGAAGAATGACTGGAAAACTCGCTCTGTGCCTTAAATAGGGGGCGTTTCCTTTGGCCACCGAACATGCTCGCACACATGAGCACAGACACTGAGACACTCCCACCCTACGCTCCCACAGACACAGAAACATATGCTATGAACAGATTGGATCCTCGTTGTATTAAAAGCACAGATACCGTTTTGTTAGAGGAAGGCACCCCACAGAGAAGGCTTGTGAAATGGGTGAATCGGGATGCCTTAAGTTCTGGTCTTAGCAGGATAGGCAAGCAACTGAATATAGTTTTCAATCAAAAAAGATTAGAAAGATGGCCAGAGGAAGACACTCTGCAGAGAAGCATGGTTAGGTGTAAAAAAACCTTTCGGTTAGCAGACGTCTTATCGGCCGGGATGGAAAGAGTGATATTTATTTAAACTAATGTTTACACATCCTGATGTAATGTCCTTTATAAGTTCTATTTTAGATATAGTCAAGTCATTATATATATATATATATATATATATATATATATATATATATATATATATATTAGCTCAAAGAGCATGATGACACCAGAAATACTTTTTGATATGTGTGAATCTTGATGCCTTCTGGTCTAGGTATGAACCGACAGTTGGGGCATTTTATTTTTTATTTCATAGTGAATATACCACAGCAAGAAATGTTTTAAGAAAAATAAAATAAAATCGAAATACATGTTATATTGCAAATAAAAATATATTTTTTATTGATTATACACGTTATGAACAGAGTGGGGCAATTGGGTGTTAAAAGCCTGTCTGCGGATGTTGAAAAGCACGATGTTATCTCAACTTGAATACGTTTTCCTGTATATATATATATATATATATGTATATATATATATATATTGTAGCGATCTCGGTTCCCGCAGGCAGGCACATTACACAGGGCGAGGCAAATCCACACACAGGCGGAGGGCGGGCGCGAACCCGGGACCTCTAGCTCTGAAGCATAGCGCCGATACCGCTGTACATAAGAGCCGGCTCCTTTGCAAGGAGCGTATATCGGGCTTATGTCTGTATGTGATTACGTCACCTACCAGCCCTGCTGCTGCCTTACCCCGTGCACGCTACAATATAATACCGCAGTATACATTAAATAAAAACAGCAGATGTATATATATGGGGTAAAAAAACTGAGAATATATGTATTTGAATTTACACGCTACGAACAATAGGTAACCCTTAAGGTGGTAACGCTCAGATAACATTTGCGACAGAAGACATCCCGCAGAGAAGCATGTCTAGGTGATTATCATGGTGCCGTGTAGTCTGGTAGGGTCGACAAGCCTAGTGATATTTTTAAAATGGATATAGTTTCAGTCAAAAAGATATATAAAATTGGAATATGTACTATATTGCAAATAAAATAAAAGAGAAAAATATTGCAAGTGTTTTATCACCGCCAGTTTTTGAATAGCCTCCGATCAGGCTAATCACCAACAGCTTTGAATAGCTCTCAAACACGATCAAACTATTCTAATGGTTTTTCTTTTTATTAAGAAGTTTTTACGGTTTAGATATTTTAAACTATATGAGCATAGTGTAGCGTTATGTTTGAACATCCTGAGGTAATGACCCATTTATAATTTATATTTTCTAAATATCGTCTATGTTATTTCAATGGACACATGGGTGTGTGTGTGTATAAGGTTCAATTAAATAAGACAGAAGATGTGGTTATTGGGGGAAATAAGCAAATAAAACCTCTAAAATGAACCATGTTATAAAACAAATTGCATAAACTTTCACAAAACGAGTGAGAATATTTTTCATTCGATTGTACACTTAATGAACAGAAGGGGCCAATGGGTGTTAAAAGCACAGATACCAATTGACAGAGGTATTTACCTCTGAAAATCATTGATAGGTGTGAATCTTGGAGCCGTCTAGTCTAGGTACGCTCTGAATGCGACATGTTTATTTCAGCCTGAATATACAGCTGCCTTCAAAATGATTAGAATAGAACTGTTTTAAGAAAAAATAAAATAAAATTGAAATACGTATTATATTGCAAATAAAATAAAAGAGAAAAATATTGTAAGCGTTTTATCACCGCCAGTTTTTGAATAGCCTCCGATTAGGCTAATCACCAACAGCTTTGAATAGCTCTCATATACTACCAAACTATTCTGATGGTTTTGCAAATTATTAATAAGTTTTACTGTTTAGATTTTTTTAAACTATGTGAGCATAGTATATTGTTATGTGTTTTAAAATCGTGAATGGTGGCCCCTCCTGAGGTAATTTTAGATATAGTCAATGTTAACTCATATATATATATATATATATATATATATATATATATATATATATATATATATATATATATATATATATATATATATTAAGGAGCTTGCTTACTTTCGTCAAGATTAAAACGTGGAAACAATTCTATTAACAAAACTGTTTAAACGTGTTTGATTGTTTGTGTTTATTTATTTATTTATTTATTTATTTATTTTTTTATCGTGAAGCAAATAAAATTAAAAATGCTAAAATGAAAGACGTTTTAAAAATATACTGCCTGAACATTAACATAATGCGTGAATATTTTTTACTTGTAATACCATAACCATGCCGTCGTTTAACTATAAACAAACAAACAGGTATAGGTAATTGCATTGTCATACCAATAAAGCTTATTGAATTGAATATAACTGAATAAAAACAAAATGTTATGATTCTGTAAGAAACAATTGAAGGAAAATTAAACAAACGTGTACATGAATAAAACAGCTTAGTTTAAACAGTACTAAACCGTAAATCAATGTTAGGTGAGATTTGAGGCGTCGCATAGTCTAGGGAACTCCACCAGGATACGTTTTCCTGATCCGACCCCCTGTGGTTACAACCGCCTTAACCGCGTATCTTAGAGGATATAAACAACATCCACAGCCATGTATTTACTTCTGAAAAAAAGGACGATCCCTCTCAAGAACGAAATCCGTAAAGCCCCACTTTCGCCATAAATGGACGGAGAATCAAGCAAGAACAATAATCTTTTACAAGGTACGTACCTATGTTTAATGTTTAAATACTGTTTTAACTCTGTGCGAAAAACAATGTTATAAATTCTAGGGATTATAAATGTAGCGTTTTGAAATGTATAATGTTAATATGTAAAAATGTTTGAAATGCGTTTTAACACAGAGCGTAAGTTATCCTAATAGTATATATTTTTTAAAAAATGTGATTTATTTTAAAAAAAGAGTTAAGATGGTGTCTATAACTCAGAGATATAAACTCAAATATAAATGCATACTTTAACGTCGAGAATTTTATTAATGTATTATTTATGTTATTATTATTATTATTATTATTATTATTATTTTATTTAAAATTATATATTTTTCATATTTTATAGATATCGAGGAACTTATAGAAGAACATTTAATTTCCCACGAGGAGGTAGTTATTGATCAGCCTCCTACGCTCATTCCTTTGTCCCCCACGTGGTTTCTTGAGAATCAGGATGGTGAGTTTTTACAGTCGCTAGACCAAAATATCGCAGGTTTTTGTTTTTTTCCCTCTCTCTGAGTATTCATACCTCCTTTAAATTACAGAACCTAAACCTGAGGAGTACATACCCCTTGAGTTACCAACCGCACTAGTCCTTCCGGAGGACTTTTTAAATAACTTCACAGTGACTGCTGATACGCCTCAAAGTGAGTAATATTGTATGTATTAATACTACGTGTATTTATGTCTGTTTTTGTTTATTAATAGCAAATATGGAAGTGTGTGTGTGTGTGTGTGTGTGTGTGTATATATATATATATATATTGATATCAAGGTATGTATAATTATGGTAGTTTATTATTTTATTATTTCATTTTTAAAACATATCTGTTTCATTCTGTTTTAGAATCTGACTACGTTGAAGATTCCGCACAACTCGAAGAATACTTTAGGACATCTTTCAGTGACCTTCCGTCAGACTCCGACGTGTGTAAAAGTAAGAACAGTATTGTTTTATAGATTAATAAAATATGCTTGTTCGTTTATAAGTAATATTAATTATTTTAGGTTAATAAAACATGCATATTCAACCATTTTATATTATTTTAGAAACGCCTGAAAAAACCCCAAGGAATGATGTGGCCGGTACATCGGAGGGCAAAGATGTACAGACAAGGACTCCCTTAGGCCCCCCAAATAAACAACACAAATCTGAAAAAAGACCTCTCAAAAGTAAGTAACTATTTAAAAATGAAGCTTTTTTTTTTTTTTAAATGTATGTTAAATATTTCATTTAACATCTGTTAATGTATTTTGGTCTGATTGTATATTTTGATATATTTTCATTTAGAACGACCCGCTAGACCTGCTCTTATTGTATCCAGCGATTCTTCAGAGGACGAAACACCAGTCATCAGGGACCCTAAGTCTAAAAGACCCCGTAAAATTTCCAGAAGACTGCCCAGTTCACCGAGACCAAGAGTCACCCCACCAGTCTTAGAAGAACCTCAAAGGCCAAAACCAGCGCAAGCCTCATCTTCGACTACTAGGTATCACAGCGTAGAGCTACTGAAACATGTAGAACTGACAATAGATCAGCTTATATACAGACATCCCGCTATAAGGGCTCTCGTTTCTGACCCTGAGGTGGCTCAGAATATACAAACCTTAATAACCCTGCTGAAAACTCTAGGCTTTTTGAAACAATAACTTGGTCATTGTAGAGCCAATAATGGAACCCTTTTGAAAAAAAACTTGTAAGAGGAAGCATTTGGATTTTACTGTTGATGTTGATTCTGACAATGATGATGCTGTGGCTGTTCAAAAAAATAAAAAGGTTTCAATTGATCCGAGTCAAACTGTGTCAAATTCTGTGTTTAATTCTATAATCATGCCCCAAAATACCTTAAATACAAATCCTTCAACAAGCTCCCATACCCATAGTATATCTCCAACCCAAAATAATTTAGGAGGTTTTGAGATTTTTGACCAACTATTAAATGATTTAAATCATAACTCATATAATTTACCGTCAATCAGGGCTCTGATTGATGAAATTTCTACAGATAGTCTCCCCATAAATGACACCAACCCCAATATATACACTAATAACTCCCAGTGCCCTGGGTTTATTAACGATGCTACCTTGACTCAGATCAATTTTGACTCTTTGGATAAGCTTTTGCAAGAAATGTCTAGAGAAAATCATGTTACTACAGGGAGTGTAGTTGATATGGAAAACCAGATAGGGTTAGGCTTAAACACGGGGTCTTGCCAAGATGATTCTTTTAGCATAAAAGCCCCGGGGGGTGGTGTATTACATGATGATCAAGTGGCTGGTCCTTGTGGTTTACAGGCCCCCCATAGGGATAGCGATGGTGTTAGAATTGGGGGGGAAGGTGTACAGCTTCGACGTAGACCAATGTTTAACAATATCGAATTGAAGCACCCTCTTAACTTTACACATCTGTATGATTTGGATTCCTACGCTGGTTTTTACTGTGTTGCATGAAACGTTAGAGAATATGTTGAGTGAGGTTTCTAGAACGTTAAGACCTGCAGACATTGTGCAGCTTGAATTAAGAGCCGGATCCTTAGATATACCCGTGTATGTAAAAATGACTGGAGACAATTTAAGTCTAGATGATTTTCTCAGTCAGATTGAAGCTCTCCTTCAAAGTCATAGTGAAATTTTGGCTGATGACTCTTTAATGTTGATTGTCCAGGTTATAAGGTGTCCTGAAGGAGGGGGTTTAAGGAGAGGTTTGCAGACCTTAATGAAAAGTGAGCTTATTAGAAAAAAAGCCAAACATCTGATTATATGTTACAACAGAGACAATCAATTATGTTTTGCTTACAGCGTTCTGAGCTTGTTATTTCCAGAATTCAGGGGTGCCTATGATATGTGTATGGCTGAGGCTTTAAAACTTCAACAGTGTGTGGGGTTAAGTGAACATCAGATGGTTTCGTTTGCTGACATAGATAAATTTGAACAGGCTCTAGATGTTAAAATTGTGGTGTGGTACAGGTGTCCTCAAAAGGATGTGTTCCTGAAACACCAAACAGATACTCGACCAAAAAACAAAACTGTATTTCTGTTTCTTCATGAGAATCATTTCTACGGTATTGTTAACTTGAAAGGTTTTCTGGGCACCGCCTATCTGTGCAATTACTGTTACACAGCCTACAGTAACCGATCTGGACATCGTTGTGAGGGACATTGTAATGTGTGTTTTTCACCAGCCTGTAATAGCGAGTCCTCTGTAAAAGTAAAATGTAACGATTGCAATCGTTATTGTCGATCACAGCGTTGTTATGATGAGCATAAGATTCTTCGAGATAAAGCCAACAGTGAAAAACAGTTCTCTATGTGTGACATTTTAAAACTGTGTACAAGTTGTTATTCTCTCTATAAATGTGACCCTACTAAAACTACGGCTCATAAATGTCCTAGTCCCTACTGTAAGATATGTAAGGCTGTGTTGTTACCTCACACTGATCACAAATGCTTCATTCAAGTGCCAAAACCTTATGAGCCCACAGATAAATATGTGTTTTATGATTTTGAATGCCGGCAGGAAGATGGCTTACACATTCGAATTATTTGTACTGCATGCACATGGATGGTGAATCATGGTTTTGGGAGGGTGAGGCTTGTGTGAAAAAGTTTTTCGAAGGTATCGCAGACCCAGTTACGCAGGCTATACTTTCTTGGCACACAATGCAAAGTCGTATGACAGTTATTTACTGATGAATTATTTAGTTGCCAACGGTGTTAACCCTCATATCATAGCTCAGGGTAGCAAGTTAATGTGTTTTACAGACGAGGCTTTTAAGATGCGCTACATTGATTCCTATAACTTTATACCCATGAAGTTAAGTGCAATGCCTTCAGCTATGGGATTTGAAGCCAGAAAAGGATATTTTCCTCATTTTTTCAATACTCTTGAAAACCAGAATTACGTTGGGCCCTATCCTGAACCCCGTTACTATGGTGTTCAACAAATGATGTCTAAAGAACGTGATGACTTTTACAAATGGTACGATTCGATTAAGAATGGCATTTTTAATTTCAGAAATGAAATAGCTTTCTACTGCAAAAATGATGTTGAAATTTTGAAAGAGGCCTGTATCAGATTCCGTACAGAGGTTTATGCTATAGGACAGATAGACCCCTTCCAATGTACTACAATTGCTTCACTGTGCATGGCTATGTATAGAAGTAAATTTATGCCTAAAGACACAATAGCTGTCGTTCCTCCAGACAATTACAGTGACCAGCAAAAAAGCTTTTCAAATGCCTCGATACAATGGTTAATGTATGTATCTGAAACTGAAAATGTTTTCATTCAACATGCTTTAAACTATGGAGAGCTTAAAATAGGGCCCTTTTTCTTGGAGGGGTATGCTGTAATTAATGGTAAGCGTACGGCTTTTGAATTTGCAGGGTGCTTTTTTCATGGTTGCCCCCAATGCTATGATTCCGCCGATGTAAACCCCTTAACCCTTTGGGTCCGACATTGCAATTATTCCCACCAGGTCCTTTGTCGGACCCTGTCCGACATCATTTTAAAAACGCAAAAAACGCAAAAAGTCGTTTTTTCAACGGAAAAAGCCGAGAAAACCATTCAATGGCTGAGTGGGAATGAAAGGAGCCGAGACAAGCCGATAAAAAAAAAAAAAAAAAAAAAAAGCGTATCTCATGAATAGTCATAGTAGCCCCCCTTCTTCAGATGGGGCGGTCGTATGGGAACAAGCTGGGAGTACAGTATCAGCGCACAGATACTAACACGGACATTTGCAGAGCTTTTTTGAGATGTTATAGCAATAAAATAATGACTTGGATTGCATTATTGAGGAGTTTGGTGATAAAACGAGTCATCAGGAGACGATTGATCGGTATGTACGACTATTATTATTATTATTTTTTATTTGGTAGCATATGTGAAAGCGATAGCAAACGAAAGGGTGGGGCGGGGCTGGGGATGCCTAGTGAGTGCTTTGTTGATCTGCAGGGCCATTTAAACCCGTTTGACTGTGAAAAAAAATACTTTTAAACAGCGTGTCTAAAATTAAATGCGCGTGTAAAAATTAATTAGACCTGGCGAGCCTGACGCAGAATTAATAAATGGACCGCAAAGGGTTAAGCAAAGTATCCTGCGGTACGATGTATCATCACTTTGATGAAAAGATTGAAACATTGCAAAAGGTTTACGGGTTGGAAGTCAGAGTTATTTGGGAGCATGAATGGAACGCTCTGAAAAAACAGCCTCAAGTTCACGATTTTTTGGTTCGCTCTGATTTTCCAGAACGTATCAATCCTCGTGAGGCACTGTTTGGGGGTCGTACACATGCCATTACATTACATTATGTGGCCCAGGAAAATGAAAGGTTGGAATACTTTGATTTCACTAGCTTGTATCCCTTTGTCAACAAAACAAAAGTGTACCCTGTAGACCACCCTAGCATAATTTACCATAATTTTCAGGACTTGAGGCAGTACTTTGGCTTGTTCAAATTAACTGTTCTGCCTCCTAGGGGTCTTTTTTTCCCCGTACTGCCTGCAAGAATCTGCGGCAAATTAATGTTTACCCTCTGCCGTTCTTGCGCAGAAACACTAAACCAGACAGGTGTATGTAACCATACCTCTGGAGAAAGAGCCTTGACAGGAACATGGTGCAGTGTAAAGTTAGTCAAAGTTCTTGAGAAAGGTTATAAAGTGTCTAAAATACACAAGGTTTGGCATTTTCCTCAGAAATCTGACACTCTCTTTACAGACACATTAATAGTCATCTCAAGGGGAAACAGGAAAGTTCAGGTTACCCCTCTCATTGTACCGATGAGGTGAGTAAAGAGCGTTATATTGATGAATATTTTCAGAAAGAGGGGATTCAATTAGATCCTTAAAACATTAATGTTAACCCTGCTAAAAGACAAATCTCCAAACTATCTTTAAACTCGCTTTGGGGGAAATTTGGACAGAAACCTAACCACCTCGCTACGAGCTTGGTTAAAGATCCTGACCTGTTTTTCCATGATCTCATTTCAAAAAGATATCATGTTTCTCATTTTTGTTTTGTAAGTGATACGGTGGCGCTGGTTCAGTGGCGTTATGCTTCTGAAACCTATACACCCCCAGGTAATGTAAATGTATTCATAGCGGCGTTTACAACCGCTTACGCCCGGCTAGAGCTCTATAACCTCATGGATCGCCTGCAGAGTCGTTGTATCATGATACGGACTCTGTGATCTTTGTCAGTAGGCCCCATGCTTGGCGTCCAGAACTTGGCGATTATTTTGGAGATTTAACTAGCGAGTTGAACCCGGGGGAATACATTACAGAGGGCCTAAAACATATGGATACATCACAAACAGAGGAAAAACATGTCTCAAAGTAAAGGGTATTACCCTTAAACTACAAGAATTCCAAATTAATTAACCTCGCTTCATTAAAAGACCTAGTTCAAAACTTTGTGAATCCTGACAGAAACACCCCTGCAGAGCATATCATGATTCGAAGCTCCCAGATTCACCGTAATAAAAAAGAATTTCAATTGGAAAACAAACCACTCCAGAAAACTTTTCAAATAGTCTACAATAAGAGAGTCTTGCTGTCTGATTACACATCTCTTCCTTATGGCTACTGAAGACGGCTTTGATATTAGACTAACCGTACCTTTTGCCGCTATAATATCTGGGCCCTCCAATTCAGGCAAAAGTTATTTTGTGAAGCAGCTTTTAGAAAACTCTCAACAGATCTTTTCCCAAACCCCTGAGAATATCATATGGTGCTATAGCTGTTGGCAGCCATTATACAACGAATTGACACTTAAATTTAAAAATTTAAAATTTATTGAAGGCATACCGTCTTCATTAACCGATGATAATTTAATGCCTCCTAACAAAATCAATTTAATCATTATAGATGACTTGATGGAGGCGGCTAGCGAAAATGATGAAATACAGAAAGCTTTTACAAAATACGTTCATCATAGGAATTTATGCGTGCTGTATTTGGTTCAAAATTTATTTTTTCAAGGAAAAATGAGCCGTACCATTAACATTACATTATTCTGTTTAAAAACCCCAGAGATAAACTTCAAATCAACACGCTAGCCCGACAGATGTACCCCGGTAACTCCAAGTTTTTCTTAGAAGCGTTTGAAGATGCCACAAAAAAACCCTATGGTTATCTTTTAATAGACTTAAAAGCACAAACCCCTGAAGCATACCGTCTAAGAACTGGTTTATTTACTCCTGATTGGCCAGTTGCTTATATCATGAAAAATACCAAGACAAAACACTTATAAACGACTTGTTATTGCGCTAAAACTTTTATTTATCTAGACTCTTCAACAACGCATCATGTCCGCTAGAATAAAACGTAACCTCCATCTCTTAAAGAGCATAGTTCGCGGCTCTGCTCATCAGAGAAGAGCAGTTTTACGAGACGCCTCTGACGATTTTATCAAATCTATTGTTGAAATTGCCTTAAACGCCTTAAAGGGTAACATCCCCTTGACCTCGAGTCAGTTAAACACTCTCAAAAAGCAGCTGCGTGTTATAAAGAGCCTATGTAATAAGAACCATTCAATTAAAAAGAAGAAAAAACTGTGAATCAGAGTGGTGGTTTTATTGGTGCTTTAATAAGGATTGCTCTGCCTTTTTTATCAGGACTCTTAACACCTCAAAGTCAATTTGTAAAAATGACTCATTCCCAGAAAATGTTTCTGGTACCGCAACATCAACTCGATAGACTTCGACAGCCTGAGCCACAGCACCCCGAACCTATTAAAAAAGCAGTTGAAAGCAGACTTGACTCTGAAATGAAAAGCATTCTACTTAGAACTGACATCAGTGACAATGAGAAAGTTAAGCTATACACCAGCTCCTTACAGAGATATCTAGCCTTGATTAAACAGAGTGAAAAAGAGCTTAATACCCTGACTTTGATTACACCTCCCTCTGTGGAAATGGCACAAACTGATGTAGAATCTGAATCTAAGGTTGTGACTGATGTTATGAGTAGCGTCCCCTCCAGATCTAAGAAAAATGCTAAATTTATTTTAAACGCAATGTCTCAGAATGCTTTGGTTACCTCATGGAATGATCAAGGGGAATTCATTCTTAGGGGCAAGAACATTAGAGGGTCGCATATGGTTGATTTAATCAGGGCCGCTACTGGGAATACCAACATCCCTGAACATAGGCTACCTGCAGGATGGGTTGAATTCATCAAAGGTTTGGCTGTGATAAATGTCCCTTATTCTACAGTACCTAATTCTCAAACACGACAACTCATAGAAGCCTATAAAAAAAGACCCTTAGAGACCCCTATGAATAAGAAGCAGAAAAAAAGACAACAGTTATGGGAAACTTATTAAGGTGTTACTGTTTTTTATTGAGTTTCACACATTTTTACATTTTGTTGTATATTCATGCAAATGCTGTATAATCATTGTCTGATACATTTGTTGTATATTCATGCAAATGGTGTATAATCAATGTCTGATATATATGTCTGTATAAGTCTTTACAACAATAAAAATATTTATTCAACATCTACATTGTCATAAGTTTTTGAAGACTAACATTCATAACATTTTTTAAAATCACGGTGAGTCTTAACACACTGCACGCATGAAAATATATTTATACAGTTCTGTTTTTTAGGGTTAGACATGCAATGTATAAATCGGGACACCATCAGATCATTCTTGTTTAAATCAGAGCTGTAGAGAGCCATAACCTCGGGGTAAGTAAGTCCTTTGGCTCGATGATGTAAGAAGAAAACACAGTGATGGCCGCAGGTAGTGGTCATAAGACCTTGTAGAGGTTGATTATTGTACACTGTTTGTTTAGCGTTGTTGTATAAAAAGTTTGAGATAGTTTTAGGAAATTAAGTAAAATCTGGAGGGTTACCGTAAGAATCAAAAAACTCTCCATGACCCTCTTCTTTTAGATAAATTCCCAGCCAGTGTTCTCCAGGATAATTTTGGGGGGTCTGTGTTGACAATAAGCATCGCAGGAAGTTTTTTTATTTTTCCTTTAGGTAGTTGATCACTAGCTAGAACCCCATAAAAATACTTTTCAGTCGAAGGGTTGCTGGATAGCAAAGCTGTAAGCTGGGTGGTATTCATTTTAAAAAGGATCAAAGTTGTATCAAACTTTTCAGTAATCAAAGAGAACTGCTCTTTGGTGGGAAACCTCAATCACGTTCTCAAAAACAGCATAAACAATCATATTCACAGTCTCTGGCAGATAAACAAGTAAGTGTCGTGCTGGATTTAGCCAGCACGTTTTAGCAATTGTTGTTTTGTATTCTACGCGCTCTCTCTCCGCTCTCCCGTACTCTCTACACTCCAACACTCAACCAACGCAGAACGGACAGCTGCAGGTTCTTATACTCTGGCCGAGGGGTTAACTAGCTGTTAATTATCTTATTACCCCTCGGCCACAGTTTGCACGCGTTTGGTAAGGATGCATGACTGTCAGCTAGTTAAATAATCAGTAGCTGATCAGTCATGCATCCTCACAGGGTTTTTAAATTATAAATAACAAAAGACGCCGGCGCTTTTAACTGCGCCGCAAACAAAACACAAATAATAATAAATAGGGGCGGGACACTCCGCCACACATGCCCCTTGCGCAGCACACATGGCCTTTCGCCACCTCCCCCTTATTCCCTAAAGTCCCGGCTAGCAGTCCCGGCGCAGGAATAGGGGCAACAACGGGCCAAAGGTGGCGGCCACAGTGGGATGTCCTCCTCCCACCCCAACAACTGTAGCGTCCCAGTGGACCACGCACAGGCCGGCTCCTCTGGCCAGAAAAATTTTGGGGTGGTCTCCAGACCTGCCCCCCCTTCTTCATGGCCGGCAGCTCCCCTCCGTGGGGCTCCAGCCACCCTCTCTCCTGCAGCGAAATTGCTGCGGGGGGAGCTGGTATCCTGACCTCCCTCCCCTTCTTCATGGCTGGCAGCTGCCCTTCATGGGGCTCCAGCCACAGTATTTCCTGCCGCGAAAGTGCGGCTGGGGGAGCTGGTCTTCTGACCTTCCCCCACTTCTTCGTGGCCGGCAGCTCCCCTTCATGGGGCTCCAGCCACAGTATTTCCTGCCGCATGGCAGGACTGGTAGCGACCCCAGGCAAAACAGGACCCTCGGGAGGCGATGGCAGCAGCTGTAGACCCTTGGCAGGCAACGGCAGCAGCAGCGGACCCTCGGGAGGCGACGGCAGCAGCAGCGGACCCTCGGGAGGCGACGGCAGCAGCAGCGGACCCTCAGGAGGCGATGGCAGCAGCAGCGGACCCTCGGGAGGCGACGGCAGCAGCAGCGGACCCTCGGGAGGCGACGGCAGCAGCAGCAGTAGCGGACCCTCCGGAGGCGAACTCGGGAGGGGAGCCCCTGGCCATAGAGGCGGCAGCGGGAGCTCCACTTCTCCCTTGTTCCCTGTAACTGGTGGCTCTCCAGGCGATGAGGAGCAACAGGCAGCCCCAGGCGATGCGGAGCAACAGGCAGCCCCAGGCGATGCGAGACAGGCCTTCTTGGGCGAAGCGAGGCAGGCATCCTTGGGCGAAGCGAGGCAGGCATCCTTGGGCGAAGCGAGGCAGGCATCCTTGGGCGAAGCGAGGCAGGCATCGTTGGGCGGTTCGAGGCAGGCATCCTTGGGCGGTCCTTCCCATGATGGTGGATGTGGAACCAGCAGGTATTCACCCTCTGCTGGTGGAGGTGGGAGGGGAAAACAGTCCTCCCACGGCGGCTGAGGCGGAACCAGCAGGCATTCACCCTCTGCTGGTGGAGCTGGGAGCGGCAAGCAGTCCTCCCACGGCGGTTGAGGCGGAACCAGCAGGCATTTACCCTCTGCTGGTGGAGGTGGGAGGGGCAAGCAATCCTCCCACGGCGGTTGAGGCGGATCCAGCAGGCATTCACCCTCTGCTGGTGGAGCTGGGAGCGGCAAGCTGTTCTCCCATGGTGGTGGAGACAATGGCAGCTCCTGCTGCTCTGCTCCTGGCGGTGGTAGAGACAGAGGCAGCTCCTGCTGCTCCGCTCCTAGCAGTGGTGGAGACAGAGGCAGCTCCTGCTGCTCTGCTCCTAGTGGTGGTAGAGACAGAGGCAGCTCCTGCTGCTCTGCTCCTAGCGGTGGTGGAGGCAGAGGCAGCTCCGGCTGCTCTGCTCCTAGCGGTGGAGGTGTTGGAGACAGAGACAGCTCCTGCTGCTCTGCTCCTAGCTGTGGAGACAGAGGCAGCTCCTGCTGCTCTGCTCCTGGTGGTGGAAGTGATGGAGGTGGCGGAGACAGAGGCAGCTCCCGCTGCTCTGCTCCTGGTGGTGGAAGCGATGGAGGTGGCGGAGACAGAGGCAGCTCCCGCTGCTCTGCTCCTGGAGGCCTAGGTTCTGGACCTATGGGCTCCCCCCTTCTGGGCGCTGGATGCACGGGCTCCCCCCTTCTGGGCGCTGGATGCACGGGCTCCCCCCTTCTGGGCGCTGGATGCACGGGCTCCCCACTTCTGGGCGCTGAATGCACGGGCTCCCCACTTCTGGGCTGCTCCCACTCAGGCGTAGGACGTTCGGGCTCCTCCCGGTACTGGGAGGGGCAGATAGCCACGGTGTGGCCATACTCTCCACAGCCAGGGCACAACTCCACCGCAAGGCGCCTTGCAACTGCCTCCCAGCCATCGTCCCAGACCTTCCCTTTTCCCTCTTCCGCTGGCTCTGGATACCTCGGCGAGGCTTCTTCCTCGGGAGACGGCAGCGATGGCTCCTCCCCTTTGGGCGCTGGAGAATTCAGTGGTGGCTCCTCTCCTTCGGGTGCTGGAGACGGCAGCGGGGCTTCTCCCTTTTTCCCTGGAGATGGCGGGACCCCACTCATGTCGGCAGCCAGGTAATTGAGCACCATGGCTGCGATGTCTGGGAGGGACGCTGGGTGGTGTTGCTGTTCCTAGGTCTCCCAGCGCTCCCCATCTCGGGCCCACAGGAGGTTGATCACTGCAGGGAGGGCTTCCTCATAATCCTTCCCCGGCTCCACCAGCCAGTCCCAGACTCCCTCAGAAGAGAGTGCACTCGTCCTCTTTGGAGGATGCAGGTTCTCCCTCACCCTTGCTGGACGCTCTGGCTCCTCCTTCTCCTGCCATGGAGGGGGTTGGTCGGGTGTTATGTGCCCAACCTCGCCAATAGCAAAGCACCACTCCTCACCTTTCAAGCAGGTGAGGCAGACGTCCAGCATGGACGAGATGCAGTGGGACCTGCGACTGGCGCCACGCTGCTGTTGCTGTTGCTGCTGCTTCCTCCGCCCGCTTCTTCCCATCTTATTCCTTATTTTATTTATTTATTTTTCCAAAAAAAAACCACACTTTTTGAAAAAAAAAAAAAAAACGTCCTTTTCCTGGTCCGGCTCCTGGAGGCGTTGTTTGTCCCACGCAGGACACCATATGTGACAGGCTGGCTCGCAGTGGTGAGGTGTGATGACGTCACGGACCAGGAAGTAACTGAAACCAAAACAGTGGATGGGCAGGTGAAGCTGAGTGCAACGGCACTCAGTGTATTTATTAATAGACAAAACAAAATGAAAGATTTAAACAAACAACAACACAGAAACAAAAGGGCACGAGGGCCAAACGAATAAACAGATAAACAAGTAAGTGTCATGCTAGATTTAGCCAGCACGTTTTAGCAATTGTTTTTTTGTATTCTACGCGCTCTCTCTCCGCTCTCCCGTACTCTCTAGACTCCAACACTCAACCAACACAGAACGGACAGCTGCAGTTTCTTTTACTCTGGCCGAGGGGTTAACTAGCTGTTAATTATCTTATTACCCCTCGGCCACAGTCGGCACGTGTTTGGTAAGGATGCATGACTGTCAGCTAGTTAAATAATCAGTAGCTGATCAGTCATGCAGCCTCACGGGGTTTTTAAATTATAAATAACAAAAGACGCGGCGCTTTTAACTGCGCCGCAAAAAAAACACAAATAATAATAAATAGGGGCGGGACACTCCACCATACTGCCCCAGAAACAAATTCTCCTGATTACATACCCTGCTCCCTCTAGGAACACTAAAAACTTTCATAGCCACTCTATCTATAGGATATTTTGCATTAGAGGCCATCAAGGCCTGAGCGTGAGCGATTCTTACCTCCGGTGCTATTTTTACTTTTTTAATATAGAGAGAGGCTTCTACAATTTTAAGTTTGAACGCCTCTGTGGCATCAGACATTAAACAAAAAGTGTTACTGGCCCTCACCATTTTAATTTTCACGTCAATTCCATTTAGCATGAGTTTTTCTTGAAAAAATATATCCGAGTGCAGTGGTCCTAAAAGTTCAACTGTTTGGCTCATTCTGGTAAAAGCATGTCGTTTAACTAAACCTTCATTAGTCCCTGCAGGATCAGTCTCATCCATGTGTCCTGGGGTATCTTTGTAAAACAATCCGGCTGTGAATTGAGATTCTAGGGTGTCCTTACTGAAGTTTAGCATTGCTTCTATAATGCTACGGTAAGGATAAGTATTACTAAAGTTACATCCACTTGTGAAAACAGGGTAGCTACGGGGTAATTGATAATACCAGCTAAGCTGCCCACAGCTAAATCAGTGCCATCAGCCTTAGTAATTTTGCATGAAAGTCTTAAAAGAGTATTATTCAAATCAAGATAATCTTCCCCATTCCCCGCTATGTAAAATTCGAGCGGAGCTGTGTCAGACAAAGCAGACAGGGGGGGAATTTCCACATAAAGGTTTTTTTCAATACTTGTTTGGGTATAGGGGATGGTAAACAGATCCAATTCTGATTTCACACATTCTTGAGACATATGATGTACCAGAGTCATGATTTAAAAAGATGTTTCTGTTTTTCTTTGTACCGTGAGTCTTTGGTTTCTTGCTCCTTCTCCGGTTGCCGCTACTAAATGACCTGTATGTATGGGGTTTAGCCTTTTTGTGATGATGATGGCGAGATCCCGGGGTTTGCTACGTTTTCTCTTGTAGCCTCTGGACATCACCATCAATCCCTCCCCTGACTGGCTGTTGTTGTGGCTAGGAGGGTTATGACTTGTTAGGACATTTGACACTACGTCACTAACAATATTTTTAGCGGCTGATTTAAAATGAGGTTTAACTATTTCAAAACCCCTTCTAAGTAAAGGTAAAGCTTTTCTGAAAAGACTTCGAAAAATACCCCCTATACCCGCTCCATACATCACAGGAGCTCCAGAAAATCCAGGCAAACCATTACCAGCTTGATTTTTGTAATAATTAATATAAGGATTGACATATCCATGAGGTCTCATTTTTCTTTTCAATTAGGTGTAAAAAAGAGGCTTTACAGGTCGGAAATGCAACTTCACTACAACCTTCCCAAAACGGAATGGCACTAACTTGTTTTGATCCACCTTAATTTGTATAGTTATAGTATCGAAGCTGGTCTTGCTGAGGGGTACGTAATGAGGTCTGTCGTAAGTTACCGTGATTATATCGTTGTTTTTGCCTTTAATAGGGACACACCTTAGAAGAGGCACGTAACTATCTCCAACGGCTTGATGTGTAATGATATCTGTATAGACATACATGGTGTAAAAACCTGCTCGGATATCGGCGGGATAGATGGTCCTCAAATGAGCGGTATACAGTTTAGCCTCAATAGGCCCCAATAGTCCAATAGCTTCACCTTTTATAGTCTCACGAAATCCCAACATTTGTCCGAGTTGTTCTTGGGCAAAAATCACAAATGGAGCAGTACTTTTTATATAAATTCTTCTTTCTATAGGTTTATATACTAATTTCAAAACATTTTTATATTGTTCATCGGGAGCCTTGTCACCTTTATGATCTAGTCATTTTCCGAGCAGGACATCGTTCATGGTGGTTATTGCATCCTGAAGGGTCTCATAATATCCTTTAGGGATAGTATAATCACGTTTTATGGCCTTTTCTATTTCGAAAGTAATAAAACTGCTGTCATTAAGGTTGATATTATCCCAGGTATGGGGGTATTGAATCTCTGCTAAGCAAACTTCCCATTTTCCCGGTAGATTCATTGTTTTAACCAACTTGGTAGTAAAATCGGCTATAGCGTTTTTAGGGAAAACATCCTGTGAAGCGTTACTAGGCAGAGTCACATAAAAAGAGTCTTGAGACATCTTGAATAATGTTTTAAGTGTAATTAAATACACCCAGGACTTGTTAAATCTTTAGATCCACCACCTGATGCCCTGCGACCCAACTGTTAAATTTTTCAATGCCAGCTGGCCCATTTTATGAGATAAGACTTTTTACCGTTTTCCTTTTTCTCAGCAACTATCTTCTCTATCCTAAACAACCTATCAGTCTTGACATTTATTTTTTGCACTTCTGGTTCATAAAAGGTGCCGTTTATAGCCTCTCCATCATAATCACATAGTTTATACACCAGTGGAAATCTTGGTATACATTCTGTTATAGTAAAAATCTCTGCCGTAAACGTCTGTTCATAACCTTTTATAAAGGGAACTTTGAAATTCTGACATTATCACCGACTGTAAACTTAAACTTTATATGTTTAGGGCCTTTCTTCTTAGAGTATAAAGTTTTAAACACTTTAAATGAATTGTCTTCATTAATTTCTGAAGGTTTCATTTGAATACTACGGTGAAAGGAGTTATTATAAGCCTGCACCATTTCTTGTAGTTTATCCATATACTTGTGAGTGTTAAAGGCGGTGAAATATTTCCACATTTTTGTTTTCAGAGTCCTGTTGTATCTTTCAACAATAGAGGCTTTTAGTTCACTCCCCGTGGTAAAGTGTAGAATATTATGTTCTTTTAGCATGCTCTGAAATGCTCTGTTTAGAAATTCAGTCCCTTTATCAGTTTGTAGTTTTTTAGGTTTCCTACCTGTGCTGAGGATCCTCTTGAACGCCTCGGTCACCGTCTTAGATGACTTATTTTTCAGGGGTATTACCCAGGCATATTTGGATAAGATATCTATACATGTTAACATGTACTTGTAACCTCCATTTTCTTTTGACAAGCTAGACATATCCACTAAATCAGCTTGCCACTGAGTATCGATATTAGATACAAATACGGTGTTTCTTTTAAAGTTTATTCTAGAGGGCTTATGTAACGTATATGAGTCTTGCTCTGATAAAAAGTCTGTTAGGGCCCTCTCAGAGACTTTAGGACCATCAGGCCCCAGAGCCCTTTGAAGAGTTTGTAAACCCCCTAAACCCCCAGGATTTGAGGGATCGTAGTATATTTTTTTCATACGCTGAAGTGACATCTTTAACCAAAATAACACAACTGCACCAAGTCTGTAGTTCAAAAGGTTTTTTATTCAATTTTATCATAACACCTCTGAGACACGTGTGAAGTTCAAAAGTTTTATTCACAGTTTATCAAGAAGATTAGGACATTTTAGAAGACATATAAAGTTTTTACACAAACATTCATGGTTAGTCACTAAGTAATCCACTACATTTTGTACAACGTTTGATATATCTTCATCTCTTAAAAACCTAGCCAGGTTATAAAAACAGACATCAGTTACATAAGCATACAAAACAATGATATGTATACATTTGCAGTCTTCTATATCATCAAACATTTTTGGTAATATATTCATTAAAAATGTATTTAAGGGGCTACAGTGTTTTACATGTGTATCTACCAACTCATGCCATTCTTGAGCATCAACATCTTTATGGATTAAATCAGTTACACTTTTTAAATTGTTGAACATTTTAACATTTACGGGGGTCAGGTTTTGAAAGAGTCTCTTACAAGCCACTTTCTCGGCTATTAACTCAAACAACAGCCCCTCCATGGTTTTCCTCAGTTTTGCCGGAGTCTGGACGTTCCCCATTTTCAAAGTCATAGGCTCCGTAATAAGCTAAAGGAGCTTGGGGGTTAGTAAAACTGCGATGGTAGAAAGCTTTGGTTATTTTGTTGACAATGTCTCGAGTCTTGTCATCCAGGGCTTCTTGTAGATGGCTCAGTTTACGTCTAATGCTGTGTTCAGGTCTTAGCTCTGTTAAAATATCTTCCACCAGTTTCTGAAGTTTTGTCAAAGACGGATGGAAATTGAAACAAGCTAGAGCTTTAGCCACCAGAAGCTTCAGCCACGAGACATGTATTTTTTCTAGTATTTCTTCAAAATGTTGATCGAAATAATCGGGGTCCGCTTCATAAAGGCAACTGTGTCTCAGCTGGCTCGGTGGTCAACTTCGCAACCGCGACAATTTTTCACCATATCACGGTCAATGATCACTTCCAATAGAGAAGCCAGGAGACCCCTAGAGATCTTTAATACTTTTTCAAAAGAGATGCCTAAAGGACCGTCGACGTCGTCAGACTCTGTAGGGTTGAGGAGGGGAACATTTTCAAAGTCTTTTATAAGCTTGGTCTTTTCTTCATTGGTCCAATCCATCTCAAGATCATTAGTTTCAAGAACGGTATTTTCAGAGAAGTATCTAAAGTTTGCAGAAGACATGGCGTCAGACTCCTTCAATCATAAAAGGTGTGTGGGGGCCCCTTTAGTATGTTCCCTAAGATCAGGGGACAGCCTATGAGGGTGAGGACACCTCTGGCCCCCTGGAGATCCTTTGAGACAGCCTATCAGAGCTCCATGAATGGGTCCAAGGGGTAACACCCCCCTAGGGGCGTTTTCTGAGTTACCCCCAAACATCCGCCCCCTCTCTCTCATTTCGGTCTATTTTCAGTTCAGACCACAGAGGAGTATGTACTGGGCGCCGAGGATCCTTGGGACAGATGCTTAAAGGCCCCATGCTTGGACTCTCTTGAACCTTTTTTGAAGTCCGTGGTTTCTTTAGCCTCTGCGGAAGGGCTAATGTGCATTTTTTTAAAGGCTTCTATAAGTTCAGACATTTGCCGGTCCTCAAGAGCCATTTTCTCAGAGCAGAAACTAACGCAGGCATGAGACATCTTGTGTAACACTCTAATAAAATGCACAAATATTTTCCTCCTTTTATGAGGTCTGAAAAACATGCCCAGACATGCCCTTTTTAGAAAAAAAAAAAAAAAAAAAAGACCCTCGTAGTTTCGATCATTTCAACCATTTGCTCAAACACATAACCATCATGATTCTCAGAACCCCGGTAAGCTTATTTCTTATTTTACTTAATAATGTTTTAAGAAAGTGTAATGTTTAAATGCTTGTAAATGTCGAATAAGTTGTTTTCTTTTTTGCTTTTCTTTTTTGCTTTTAATACCCTCTTTTAAACTTTCTTTTTTCATTAAGTGTCTTATGTAAAAAATACTAAGACTTTAATGTTGTCTGCACCAAGCATAAGTTAACATAAGCATTTATAAAACTTGGGTAACCCACTGTCCCCTGATTACATTAATAAATAACATATTAAACAATGATTTTGTACATATCTTATAAAAGACATTCAATAAGTTTATAGGCATATATAAGCCTATATTCAATAAGCATATCTGTCTTGTAACAATCATAAAATCCACGCCCCCCTCATTATATATTCATAAATTCATAAACCCATGCCCCCTCATTATATATTCATATTTTCACACACATAAGGTCAAAAAAAGGTCAAAAGGATCATAAATCTGACTTTTGACATAAGCTATAGTAATATTACTACTGTCATACAAATATAATGTACCTACCTTGTGTAGTTTGTACGGTTTGCCAGTCTTTGTATCTGAAATAACTGTTTCATTACCTTGTGCCAAATACTGAGCGAACTTTAAGTCTGAGATCAGCAATGCGGGAAGACAGTTGTGAGCCACCTGTGGTGCTGAAATGTGGCGAGACATCTACTAACCGTAAACCATGAATTGGTTTAATCAGAACAATATAAAACCTTAAAACGGCACTCTGCTGAAGAGTGGGGTTACAATGAAGTTAGCCACTGTTCATTTCAATGCTTTGCGTGTTTAAAATAGTCGCTGGATTTTAAAAGTATTTTAGTATTACTACATTGAGTGTTTTATTGATGAATTAACTGTAGAGCAAAAAAATAAAAATCCATTTTATGCAAGGGAAAAAAAAATTATAAGAATACAGCTATGGCCAAAAAAAAAGTTTGAATGAACACAATTTGCTTCAGAAAATCCAATGAAATCTGTTGCATAATTTTACTTTAACATATTGAATTACATTCCACTTTGTAATTTTCCATATAGCCTACTCAACAAAAAACTGACAAAAATTGAAAAATGTGACATTTCAAAATCTAACATGAAACACTGTACTACTTTTATGGCTTCTGGTAGGCTTTTGCAATATGATTTTGCAGTTTATTTGATTACATGATGTTAAATAAAAGATCTAAATTATGTTCATATATATTTTTTTATGTCTCAATCCTCAAATTCTAGATGATGCAAAACTTTTGGCCATAGTTGTAATGTTGAGCTCAAATTTAATACAATTACTTATCCATTATTAACAATTGTCATAATTGAAAAGCAGTGATGATAATTAGCAATAGATTATATTTCATTGTATTAATTATATTACATTTGAGCTCAATATTTTTCCTATCAGCTCCACAACATGTTTGTCTAAATAAATGATGATATTGTGTATTAAGATTTGTTAATATAAATATAGGATCTACAATACTTGCACATATTAAAAAGCAAAACATGAGCAGATAGTACATCTTCATCTTCACTGTGCGTGCAGGACAGATGTGGTTGTATTGGTCTGAGAGTTGTGAGTCTCACTGTGTACAAGTCTACCTCACCACATGAGAGTTGTGGGTCTCACTGTGTACACGTCTACCTCAACACATGACACATGAGAGCTGTGAGTCTCGCTGTGTACCCGTCTACCTCCACACCTGGTGTTCACAGCTGGAAAATGTATTTGACTCGCTCTCCCAGGTCCTGACGGTACCACTGCAGGTATATGCTGCTGAAAGCTGAATGGGTAAAATTGCTGTGTATTGTAACCGACTGGTCTTCTTGTGCATGCAGTGCAGCAGGCCATTGTGTAACAGAGTCTTGATCTTCAAAACTGGAACCTGTGGAACGGGAGCAAGAGGTGATTTTAGGCTACACACAACAACGTGCGGTCAGAATTTTTTTTTTGTAAATTGTTATTATAAAGAGGCCTACAATGTAGCACTACAGCGAGATATTGTACTTATAATTCAAAGAACTGTGCACAGAAGAAGCAGCAGGTCCATGTCTGCAGGCACTCTGCAGTATTGAATTAGTGCAGTGATGGATATCGATGAGGGGTCTGTGTATTCGTCTGTTTAAACCTGTTATTCTAACTGAGATACTGTGTGCACTGCATGTGTATGCTGTCTCATCTCCTTTTGCAGGGCTGACCTGATTTTACTGAAATGAGTGTACTGTACTGCCACCTACTGGCTGAAAATAAGTCTACATGTGCTAATAAGTTCAATTCCAGAGCATTTAGTTAAAAGATTGAGTCGCCAGTTTATTATGATCTCAATATCTCAGGGTCTACTCTGGCCGAGCCCGTTCTATATATAGGGGCTGGTCGTATGAACAAGGCTACAGATGAATCTGTTCAGCAGCACGATTTTTTTATTTATTTTTAATAATATGTACTGTGCAGAATGGGATAATCCGTGTTAGTACATCAGAAGATGTTTTGAAAATGCAAATACATGGGAATTTAAAATAGTAATATAATAATACTAAATAATAATAATAATAATAATATCTCAGTTATTCAGCTCTACAGAACTCTGAACAGTTAATAATGAGCAGGTTTATTCATTCGCCTGTTTCATCAAGTGTGGGTGTGGTGTTGTATTCAGTGTTGGACTAACATTAAATGTTGCAATGACTGTGTTTGTTCTTACTCATTGTGATACAGTATTTAGAATAACAAGCTGCCAACATACTGTTGTCCACAAGATGGCAGCATAGACCCTTAAATTAACCATAGTTACATTATGTGACTCATATCAACCACAAATGAAATATTACAGATATAGAGCCAGTAAGAACAATGGTATTTAGGCTGGAACACATAAGAACCACTACACATGACCTGAAACTTGGGGTATACATATCTTGTTCTTCACCTTGTTGCTTAAAATAGTTTTCTTGTTCATGTTGGTATCTGCAGAATTAGCAATACTGCAACAGATTACAGACAATGGTAGTTTTACCATGGGATCTGGGAAAGGTTCAATTAAAACATTTAACATCACAGCTGCTTGCCACAGTTTAAAGCATTCACATTTCCAATGCAATGTTGAAGTGCAAAGAGCAGCAGGTGGTTGTTGCAGGGTGAGGTGTAGAGTTCCTGTGACTGTGGGCCTCAGAGCACAGTAATACACTGCAGAGTCAGTGAGCTCACACTGCTGTATTCTCAAAGGCACTGTTCAGCTGCTGGGGTTCAGCTCAGCTGAGAAACGGGCGGGAAACTAACTTGAGGGATCACTCAGATACTGGCTGGTGTGCAGTATTTATTCAGGAGATTCCCCAGGGTTTTGTTTATACCAGTATAGATCAGGGCTGCTGTCTGTTGTATTATATTGACAGGTTAATATTATTTAATTTCCTTCAGGTGTCAGTATCTCAGCTTGAGACTGTGCCACTGAATCTCCAAGACTTCTCTCTGAAACACAATTCAATAAATCTATGTTAAAGATATAGAATATGTGTGTGCTCCTATGTGAACAATGCGAGTATTTGAATTGAACCCAAGCCTTGCATACACACCTATCAGAATCAGCAGAAGAGCTGTAGTGAGAACATTGCCCTGCTGATTTCCTCGCCCCATGCTCGGTGCCTGTGTGAGTGCAGAATGAGGAGAGCTCAAGAACTGCAGTGTTGGAAGATAAGACAGAAGCTGCACACGTGACCGATGATGCAGGTGAGAACTATTCCACACTGGAGTGTTCACTGGAGACATGATGATATGAAACGACACGTACTTGAAGCAGGAATACTTTTCCAAATAATACCGCTATTTGTAATTAGTAGAATGATAATAAAATGGCATTGTGTTGATCGAGTGAGTCCAGCTCCATGAGGTACTTATTTTGATCGCAATCTGATCAACTCTGAGTGACGTCACGCTTTATTTATATATGGCATCCCAACCTTGAGAATATATATTAGCCGATTTAACAGCACTTCCTGGCTGCAGAACATTGTGATACAGGGAAGTACAATATTTATTTTTAGTTCTTTACATCTTTGTTTTCAGGGACAGGTAAGTATTCAAGTGACCAGATAACAGCTCATCACACAGACAAGTCCACGGGCTGCAGTGTGAGTGAGGGTCCAGCCTCACAACATTGAATGAAAGGATCAATGCATTATTGTTGTATTGTATTGATGCAGCTAGTCTGCTCTTCTGTGAATGCATTGCAAAATGGCCATGTCCCCCTATATTAAATCAAATGAAGGATCACATGGAAACAATAGCAGTAGTTTCACTGTCATGCCTGTAGGGGTCAGGATTGTCTTCAAAGTGGAGTGTCAGAGATGTTCTTGCATGCTGATTTGGTTGAATGAAGAGTGAAGAAAAAAATAACAGTTGACAAAATAACTTCCACAAAAACAACCCCTCCACTACAACAGAAAATAAACTGAAGAAAAATAAATCATCAGTGTTGGCAATAAGATTGAAGTGTTTGTTCTCTTTATTTACTGGTACAACACATTCTATTTGTGTGTATCCATTGTGATGTGGTAAGCCATGATATATGGTTTCTTGCTCTTGTTATTCTTAGAACTAAGATCACAAGTCAGGGAATGATTGAGGTGGAGCGTTTGCAGAGTGTTCAGCTCAGGGGTGTGTTCAGTGGAGTCTTCACATCCGGTGCCTTCACAGCACTTTGATACGTTAATGAAGTCCTGTATCAAACACGTGTTTATTATATTATATTGTTCATTGTGGTTCACCATAACCTGCTCTCTTATTCCAATTCTATGAACAGGGAACACATTTCCAAAGAGTGCAGAGAAGAAAGTGACTCAAAATGCAAACAGTTTGCCTGCACTGAAACCACTTCCTTTATAATGGACTCATTCCAATGATATTGTGTGGAAGCAGTTCAACACAACTTTCTTTCATCTTTTACCAGGTAATGGGCCTGTGCCAGTTAGAGCTGAGAGAGTTTTTGTACAGCGTCCCAATGAGTTTTCACACTGTGCTATGCTCAGAGCACAGTTATAGATTGCTGTGTCGCTCAGAGCAAGTTTGGAAATGGTGATTGTAGTAGAAGATCTGTCTGCTGTAGAAGTGAACCGGCTTTTAGCAAAGTCTGTAGTGTGAGAATAGCTACTCACTGAACCAGCTCCTTTATACAGTATGTATTCCAGGGTTCGGTTTGAGTTCTTCCGATACCAGTAGAGAAGAACATTGTTGCTACTTGCAGTATAAGAGCAGCTGAGCGTTACTGACTCTCCTTCTGTTCTGGACTCTGCTGTCTGCTCAGGACTGATGGAATCCCCGCTTCTCATGACTGAACATTGAGGAAGAAAAAGAACATTTAATAGTCAGAAACAACAACAATAATAATAATAATAATAATAATAATAATAATAATAATAATAATAATAATAATAATAATAATAATAATAATAATAATCTTTCTTGTGTTGAAATTACCTGGCAGGATAATAAACATACACATGATTAATGTATCCATTTTAGCTCAGTGCTGATTTCTTTAAGGATAGAATAGAAAGGTTCTGTCTCTGTGTTGATTCTGGAACTTTTCTCTTCACAATGCTGCTCTGAAATATTCTGCTTAGCGGTTTTGAATGTCAAATGTCTGTAACCAATCAGCAAAGAGAAACAGAAACGTGATGTAAATGTGATGTAATCATGTAACTCTGCAGTTCATAGCTGTGGTTACAGTGGGTGCAGAACGGCAGGTGAAAACCATTCTTTACATAAGCACATTTGTAGTGGCCACTAAAGTCCCACTTTATGGCGCTAAACATGGTTTGCGCATGGAAAGCAAAACTTTTGGCTGCAATATGGGTGTTTTGCAGCCACAGATCACTCTACAGGCATCCTTACATCAGCCTCTAAACATCACAGCTGCTTGCCACAGTTTAATGCATTCACATTTCCAATGCAATGCTGAAGTGCAAAGAGCAGCAGGTGGTTGTTGCAGGGTGAGGTGTAGAGTTCCTGTGACTGTGTCAGTGAGCTCACACTGCTGTATTCTCAAAGGCACTGATCGGCTGCTGGGGTTCAGCTCAGCTGAGAAACAGGCTGGAAACTCACTTGAGGGATCACTCAGATACTGGCTGGTGTGCAGTATATATTCAGGAGATTCCCCAGGGCTTTGTTTATACCAGCATAGATCAGGGCTGCTGCTTGTAGTATTATATTGACAGGTTAATGTTGTTTCATTTCCTTCAGGTGTCAATATCTCAGCTGGAGACTGTGCCACTGAATCTCCAAGACTTCTCTCTGAAATACAATTCAATAAATCCATGTTAAAGATATAGAATATGTGTGTGCTCCTATGTGAATAATGCGAGTATTTGAATTGAACCCAAGCCTTGCATACACACGTATCAGAATCAGCAGAAGAGCTGTAGTGAGAACACTGCGCTGCTGATTTCCTCGCCCCATGCTCGGTGCCTGTGTGAGTGCAGAATGAGGAGAGCTCAAGAACTGCAGTGTTGGAAGATAAGACAGAAGCTGCACACGTGACCGATGATGCAGGTGAGAACTATTCCACACTGGAGTGTTCACTGGAGACATGATGATATGAAACGACACGAGTGATGTGTACTTGAAGCAGCTGCAGTGTGAAGCAGGAATACTTTACCAAATAATACTGCTATTTGTAATTAGCAGAATGATAATAAAATGGCATTGTGTTGATTGTGTGAGTCCAGCTCCATGCGGTACTAATTTTGATCGCAATCTGATCAACTCTGAGTGAGGTCACGCTTTATTTACATATGGCATCCCAACCTTGAGAATATATATATTTGCCGATTTAACAGCACTTCCTGGCTGCAGAACATTGTGAAACAGGGAAGTATAATATTTATTTTTAGTTCTTTACATCTTTGTTTTCAGGGACAGGTAATTATTCAAGTGACCAGATAACAGCTCATCACACAGAGAAGTCCACGGGCTGGCAGTGCGAGTGAGGGTCCAGCCTCACAACTTTGAATGAAAGGATCAATGCATTATTGTTGTATTGTATTGATACAGTTAGTCTGCTCTTCTGTGAATGCATTGCAAAGGGCCATGTCCCCCTATATTAAATCAAATGAAGGATCACAAGGAAACAATAGCAGTAGTTTCACTGTCATGCCTGTAGGGGACAGGATTGTCTTCAAAGTGGAGTGTCAGAGATGTTATTGCATGCTGATTTGGTTGAATGAAGTGTGAAGAAAAAAATAACAGTTGACAAAATAACTTCCACAAAAACAACCCCTCCACTACAACAGAAAAAAGAAGAAAAAATAATTTGTGTTGACAATAAGATTGAAGTGTTTGTTCTCTTTATTTACTGGTACAGCACATTCTATTTGTGTGTATCCATTGTGATGTCATGATATATGGTTTATTGCTCTTGTTATTCTTAGAACTAAGATCACAAGTCAGGGAATGATTGAGGTGGAGCGTTTGCAGAGTGTTCAGCTCAGGGGTGGGTTCAGTGGAGTCTTCACATCCGGTGCCTTCACAGCACTTTGATACGTTAATGAAGTCCTGTATCAAACACGTGTTTATTATATTATATTGTTCATTGTGGTTCACCATAACCTGCTCTCTTATTCCAATTCTATGAACAGGGAACACATTTCCAAAGAGTGCAGATTAGAAAGTGACTCAAAATGCAAACAGTTTGCCTGCACTGAAACCACTTCCTTTATAATGGACTCATGCCAATGATAGTGTGTGGAAGCAGTTCAACATGACTTTCTTTCATCTTTTACCAGGTCATGGGCCTGTGCCAGTTAGTGCTGAGAGAGTTTTTGTACAGCGTCCCAATGAGTTTTCACACTGTGCTACCAACAGAGCACAGTGATAGATTGCTGTGTCGCTCAGAGCTAGTTTTGCAATGGTAAGCTGTGTTTTATCACTGTCTGCTTCTGAAGAAAATCTGTGTATGGCAAATGCAGCATTATGATTGGCCCCTCTGTCCCCCTTGGCTCCTCTGTACAGTATGTATTCCAGGGCTCGGTTTGAGTGCTGCCGATACCAGTAGAGATAAACACCATTGCTACTTGTATTATAAGAGCAGCTGAGCGTTACTGACTCTCCTTCTGTTCTGGACTCTGCTGTCTGCTCAGGACTGATGGAATCCCCTCTTGTCATGACTGAACATTGAGGAAGAAAATGAAAATACAAGACGGTCAGTAATAATAATAATAAGAATAATAATAATAAGAATAAGAATAATAATAATAATAATAATAATAATAATAATAATAATAATAATAATCTTTCTTGTTGTGTTGAAATTACCTGGCAGGATAATAAACATACACATGATTAATGGATCCATTTTAGCTCAGTGCTGATTTCTTTAAGAACAGAATAGAAAGGTTCTGTCTCTGTGTTGATTCTGGTGCTTTTCTCTTCACAATGCTGCTCTGAAATATTCTGCTTAGAGGTTTTGAACGTCAAATGTCTGTAACCAATCAGCAAAGAGAAACAGAAACATGTGATGTAAATGTGATGTAATCATGTAACTCTGTGGTTCTTAGTTGTGGTTACCATCTTGTTTTATCAAAACCTTCATTAGCAGTTAACTGGATGCAAGTCAAAGAGGTTTCAATTCTTCATTGTCTAACTGCAGTCGCCCTGCCCACTTTCCAATGAACCTTCCCAGAACTCAGGAAATCCAGTCCTCATCACATTATAATGTGCACTGCGGTTACCCTTCTACACAGAAGAGCTGTCACTGGAAATGCCATCAGCATTGTAATCACTAGCCTCTGTACACTCCAGGGTTTTTGCACCGTAGTAGATGGCAGAATCAGAAACTGAAGGCTTGTGTTCCTGAGCCCCAGGCTTTGCTGGTGTATTTTAAACCCTGGTTAGGAGCTTGTTTGTACCATTGCATTGTATTAAAGCTGCTTGTCTGATAGTGACAGTTTATCCGAACTGATTCTCCTTCTGAAACTCGCTGTGAATCAGGGCTTTGAGTCACCTGGTCTTCACTGTGTGCACCTGAATCAAAATAACACAAAATAAAGAACACAGATAAACAAATCATAAACACACAATCACACTAAGAAGCAAAGCGAGGATTATGGCTTCTTCAGAGTACACACCTGATCAAATCAAGCACAGAATGACACATTTCAATCTTGTTATTGTAGTAATCCAGCGTGTTAATTTGAAGAGAGAAACACAAGTGGATGAATATGCATCTTTCTCTTCATACCAATCTACCCTTGAGATCACGTGCATTCATTCACAGTGGTATTTGTCACAGCTATTTCCTGTTGTTTAAAATATATGTGCTGTGACATGTTCTGGTAACAAAGTAACCACCTCGCTTGTTATAGCTTAAGCTGTTCATTGTAGTGATTGTGAAGCTGTAATGCTTTCAATATGGAATGACTGATATCAAAATCACTGATACTTTACTGCAATTCATTTAATGGCACAGATGTCACTACACTAATATATATTATGTATGGCACAGTGTATTCTAGATGGGAACTTGGGGTTCAAAGTTATGAGTGATGTTTACAATAGAAATACAAAAGAACACAATGCCAGGAGTGTGTATACTGTGGATGAATCCTCTCACAAGCCAATGCCCTGAGGTGAGGTGCAGTTACAACGCTAGGGTTTGTGAGTTTAGACACAACCCAGTTAGTGTGATGCAGGAGTTGTGCAGCATTTACATCGTAGTTGAAAGATGAGTGTAATCGTGCCTCCTACAGTATCTGCTGGGTAATGGTGTTTAATCTTAATCACACTGCCCCACCTGCTGGTAAAACATCATTTTCAATGCCAAGATCCTGCCTCAAAGTTACATTATATAACATAAAGTCCATGTGCAGCTGAGTGGTGCTGCCCCTGAGAGCAGGATATTGTGCAGGTGTCTCCACTCCCTCTGTCACTGTGCTCTCACTGCACAATAATACACAGCTTCACAATCCAGCAGCTCAACAGCACTGATGGTTAGAGTGCTGGAGAGCTTCTCTTTATTCACAGTCATGTTGAATCGTCCCGAGGTTTCAGTTGTAATATAAGCAGTCAGTATGATGTCAGGACTTTGACCATGTTACTGTTTATACCACTGCATGCTGCCATAGTTTTGAACACTGTGATTGCAATTCATTTCAGCTCTCCCTCCTTCAGTTGAATAAACATGTGGAGTCTGATGAATCTGTGAACTTCCATAGACAACTGTAAGATAAAAAGATGATATAATTATTATTTTGTTCATGAATGATAATGACATTGAAACCTGTTTGTTCTCAAGTGTGTTTGTGAATATCACTCACCAAGACAAAAGCAAAGCAGAAAAAATGTTCCACACGTGTTCCTCATTCTTGAATTGTTCCATCCACAAGTAGAAATGCTTCTGACAGACAGACAGCCTGAGCTGTGGGTGGAGCCCTGCACAGTGTCATGTCAGAATAAGGCTCTGATTTGTTGTTCAGTCTGGAGCCCATGGAACCATTGGTTTAAAGCTACTGAAAGTCAGCAACAGAATATCAACAGTAAGAACATACCTGTACTGTAATAGTGCCGAACATCCTTCTAATCTTGAAGCACTTCCTCACTTCATCTCATGACAGTGGACTCACTGGTTTATGGACTCCTGCTGGGCTGGTCTTTGCACTGCAGGGTCCGGTATCTCACCAACATAGAGCTTCTGGGTCTACACAGGGGAATGGCTTGGTAGTGGGGTCACAAGGGACACTGTATATTGTAGCACTGTAGTAAATTTTACCCACCTGACTCTTTAAGTAAATGTAGTAGCCTGGCCAGGCCAACCTATAAAAATTACATTTCCCAGTATCCATTTCTTTCTTTCTTTCACCCCATTGGTCCATTCAAATTTTCATCCACCAATCCTCTCACACAGTCAATCTTCACCTGTCTCTTATTTCTCTGATTGTGGGGGGATGGGAGTGTGTGTTTTTTCTCCTGTAGCTAGCACCCTGGTGGGAGAGTCTGTCTGCCTTGTGTAACCTAATTTTTATACTGTAAGCTCGATATTATTCTTTAGCCTTTGTTTTTCTTCTTGTCTGCTGCTTTAGTTTATTGTCTAGTTACAGTTTTTTGCTTAATTAGGTCGGGTAGTTTCTTTTGTGTGTTTTGCTGGAGGGTGTGTTTGTATGCTTTTGTGCATCTGTTTGCAACCTCAGTTTTCATCAAACCTCCATTTCATCACTCTCAATGTTTTCCATCTCATGAAGTCATCTACATCATCGTTCACGTTCATCCCAAGTAATTAACTGGACATCAATACCAGTTTGGTGAGCTCTTTCCATTGACTTGATCATCGTTGTTGTTTTTTTTTTCTTTTGTTACTTTTTGGGACTTCCATACTATTTTGTTGATTTATATTTTTGTGTTGCATTGTTCATTCATTCTGTATATTCATTATCCTCCGTGTCAGTAATTGTTAATTTGTTGTGGATATATTCTATAAGCTCTGTTGAGTATATTCATTTCTAATCTGTTTTCCTGGGTTTGTTTTCACTCTATTTTCTTCCTTGTCACTCTGTCCCTTATTTAGTTGTTTTCTATTGTAATTGTTTTGTCTGATTCTCTTTGTCAAGCTTTGTGTTCCATGGAATAAACCAGTGTTTGATTAGTTAAATTGACGTATTGTGATGACTCTGTTTTACTGTCAGTCACCCTTACTGACTTATTTAGTTTTAATTATTTGGCCAGTAATATCTCCTAAGGGAGGACAGTACAGTTGCCTATCAACTGTGCAGGGTGACCGTTACAATATGCATAGAAAGCTACTGAAAGTTAGCAACAGAAATAAAGACATTTTAGTTAGAACATACCTGTTCTTTACAAATGTCTTTCTACTTTATAAAACTTACATTTATAAAGAAATGGTATTGATAGTTAATGCACCATAGTTCTATTATATTATACTAAAGCTTCATTCCCTTATCCAAATATTAAGCTTGGTTTCTGTGTAATAAACATGGTTATATAACATTATGATGCAATGTATATTTATTTGAATTTATTATAAGAGTTTACATTAATTTAAAATATTTTTCATTAAAGAGTAAAAGCTATCTAATGAACACATGTTGATTTGAAATTGCAGTGGGTCAATATGACCCGAAACATACCAGCTGTACCTACATTCTGAACATACTAGGAGGGTTCAATAGATTCACATTGAGTGCTTTCAGCAGGGAGCTGCGCTGGTCGCTGTTCATGGGACTGAACTGGTCTGACATGGAACTGCATTGGGCTAAAGGGCTTGAGGGATGTATCTCTGAATGTATTTCACATTCTGTGCTATTAATGTATTGTCATCTCCTTATTGTCTGGTATGTCCCTTGTTTAATAAGGGAAGCATTGTGTGATTGTGAATATTGAACGTCACACACTGACAATTCCTTGTCATACACTGCCCCCTAGTGGGGGTTCATTTGAATTGCAAGGAAACAGAGAGTTTGAAGATTGATCCATTTTTCGTGACCACAAAGAAAACTGATGTTAAAGCACTAACTATTTGTTTCCATTGTTTCGATATTTAGTTTTCTTGATCTGCTTATTTATATTATTGGCTATCAAAATAACGCACTTTTTTATCACAACAAAATAGTTTTCCCACCTGTTTATTTAAGTCCTCTTTACAATCCCTGCGTCCGTTTGTAATTAGTTTAATTAATGAATCACTGAGATCTGGTGTGGTCCCCTCACCTTACAAACTGGCTGCTGTTACTCCGTTACTGAAAAAGAGAAATCTAGATTTCAATGTTTGATGTAATTACAGACCAATCTCAAACTTACCTTTTCTGGCAAAAATTTTAGAACGGGTGGTAGTGTCACAGCTTCAGTCCCACTTAGTGCTTAATCAATTTTATAAACCTTTTCAGTCTGTTTTTAGATTTGCAAATAGCACAGAAACTGCCTTGTTAATACTTTATTGATTTCCGCAGACTCAGGTTCTCCATCTATTCTTGTTCTGTTGGACTTGAGTGCTGCCTTTGATCCCATCAACCATAATATTCTTTTACATGGTTTAAAGGACATATTTGTTTTTTTTGGTGCTGTACTTAAGTGGTTTACTACCTACCTGTCCAATTGAAAACAGTTTGTCACCTTCGGTGGTTTTAACTCTGATATCAGTTCTGTTACGTCTTGTGTTCCCCAGGGTTCTGTTCTGGGATCGCTTCTATTCAATATTTGGCTGGGGATCTCAAGCACAATAGAAAGAAAGAAAGGCTGATGTACAGGTAAGTAAGCTGGGCTGAGTTGAGTGGGGGACGGAGGGGGGTGATGCTGGGACGCCAGAATCACCGTCGAGCCCTCTTGAGGTGTCGTGGGCTAGTCGACGAAATACCGAGGATGGAAGGTGCCCACTTGAAGACCCCAGAGATGTACCCTACTTAGCTCAATCCAGACGGTTGTCATGCTGATGCGCTGGGGAGACCGCACTATGGTTGATCTCCGGAGCCAGCATCGCAGCCGTTGTGTGTGCTGATGCGCTAGGGAGGCAAAATAAGCTGATCCCTGGAGCCAGCATTACACTTCAGCCATCAACACCAGACAGAAGGATATCTACATCATCATATGGAAGGAAGCGCAAATGGATGGAGACACATATGGATCACATTAGTTTACTGTGAAGCTACGTCTTAGTTGGTGCTTATCTTGGCGAGAGCCAAGTTCAAATCAGCATGAAGTTTTAACATCTACTCTCATGTAATGGAAATCATGAAGATCTGGATACGTCCAGTGACTGCTGTGAATAGTGCAGCTGGCAACAAGGGAAAGACCTTGTGTCAGCCTGGAGAGTCAGCTGACTGGAGGAAAGAGACCCCATTGGGGCTGGCAAGGGTTAGCTACCCTTGTCGGCAGTATCCAGCTCTGTGTTTACAGGATGCTGGAGACACCCGCCTAAGGCTTCAAAGAAATTAAAGAGGAAAATACCCCTAGAGTCTGCGAGAGCGGGGGCGGAAGATGACTCAACGTTGGACAACACGGTTAAGGACTTAGGAACGGAAACGGATCTAAGTATGGAGAGTACTTCACAAAAGACTAGTTCAAGATCTGCAGTTAGCAAAGACATGGAACTCCAGGTTTGTGTCTGCGGCTGGAGCAAGGCGGCAACGGTCAGGGGTTTGAAGATTCATCAAGGGAGAATGAAATGCTTGAGGGAGAAGGGACAAGGGCCTCGCATTGATCAGTACTTCTTACGAAGTCAGTCAAGTCAGTCGAATGAAATCCAGCGACAGGAAGCAAACCACAGTTCGCAGGATATCAGCACCCCTGTCATAGATGTGAGGAGGACTTGCATGGACACAGTTAGTGATGAACCTAATGATCCTTGTGAATCTGGTCAGACAAACCAGCGTAAGAGAGAAAAGAACCTCAACGGGCACAAGCCTGGAGTTAAATGGCCAAGAGCTTGTGAGAAAACTGCATGGGACACAGTAAACACAGATCTCTGCTTTGCATTGGAAAGGTTAAGTGGAACAGTTGAAAAGAAACTGGATAAATTTGGGGACATCATCTACGCATATGGAAGCGAGAGGTTTGGAGTTGAAAAAAGGAAGGAAAAAGTACAAACTATTCCTGGAAAGTCTAGACGGCAGCAGGAGATTGAACGCTTAGTTCGAGAAAGGAGACAGCTGAGGAAGCAATGGAGAAGAGCAGAAGAAAGTCAGAATGATGGACTCAATCTCTTACAAAGGGTCATAAAAGATAAGCTTGCAACATTGCGCAGAGCTGAGCACCTACGGAAACGCTACAAAAAGAAGGAGCGTGCGAGAACTAACTTTTATAAAGACCCATTCAAATTTGTAAAGAAGTTATTCACCAGTGAGAAGAATGGTGCACTAAAAGCATCTAAGTTTGAGCTGGAGAGATATTTGGAGGAAACGCATACAGATTCAAAAAGGCAGGAGCCTATGTCAATTCCTTCAGACATCCCACCTATCAATCCACCAGAATACCAAATGGAGGACTGTTCACCTAAGTGGAAAGAAGTAGAGCAAGCTGTGAAAAAAGCAAGGAGCTTCATCATCTCCAGGGCCTAATGGAGTTCCGTACAGAGTGTACAAGAGTGCTTCAGGAGTTCTACGAATCCTGTGGAAACTGATGAAAGTAGCATGGAAAAAACAGGTTGTACCAAGAGCATGGCGCCGAGCAGGTGGAGTCTTTATACCTAAAGAAAAAGATTCTAGCAGCATCAGTCAGTTTCGCCCTATTTCCCTATTAAACGTAGAAGGCAAGATTTTCTTCAGCATTATTGCTCAGAGATTGTCAACTTACCTATTAAAGAACTGCTTCATTGACACTTCAATACAAAAAGCGGGCATTCCAGGTTTCCCAGGATGCTTAGAACACATCAATGTGATCTGGCAACAAATTCAATCAGCTAAAAAGGAGAGGAAGGAGCTCCATGTGACATTCCTGGATTTGGCTAATGCATATGGTTCAGTGCCATATGAACTTCTTTGGGCAGCATTTGATTTTTTCAGTGTACCAATGACAATAACAAATCTAGTCAAAGCCTACTTTGGAGATTTGCAATTTAGTTTTTCAACTTCAGAATTCAGCACTACATGGCAATGCCTAGAAGTTGGAATAATGGCAGGATGCACCATTTCTCCACTGGCTTTTACCATGGCAATGGAAGTAATCATTAGGGCATCAAAATGGGTAGTGGGAGGAGAGCGCTTGGCTTCTGGAATACGACTACCACCAATTCAAGCATACATGGATGACATGACAACCATGACTACAACAGTAGCCTGCACTAATCGGTTATTGGGCAAATTAACCAATAACATTGAATGGGCACAAATGCAATTCAAGCCCACTAAATCAAGGAGCATCTCTATAATTAAAGGTAAAGTAGTAGATAAAACGTTCTTCATTAATGGTGAGGCAATACCAACAGTGTCTGAGAAGCCAGTGAAGAGCCTTGGGAGATGGTACGACGGGGATCTAAAGGACACAGTTCGTGTGGGAGAAGTTAGACAACAAGCTGTGGAAGGGTTGAAGAGCATAGACAGCAGCGCTTTGCCAGGCAAATTAAAACTCTGGTGCTTTCAGTTTGGCCTACTGCCAAGGTTGCTGTGGCCACTGACTGTGTACGAGGTTTCTTTGACAACAGTAGAGAAGCTGGAAGCTTTAATCAGTTCACACATCAGGAAATGGTTGGGAGTTCCACGCTACCTCAGCAGAGTGGGACTTTATGGTAAAGGAATACTGCAGCTACCTGTCTCCGCCTAACCGAGGAGTTTAAGTGCGCCAAGGTCCGACTGGAAATGACATTAGTAGAGTCACGCGACAAATGCGTAAGGGAGGCAGCACCTGTGTTGAAAACTGGGAGAAAGTGGGTGGCAAAGAAAGCTGTGGAGGATGCAAAGGCTGCCCTTCGAATTGGTGATATCATGGGGCAAGTTCAGCATGGAAGAGGGGGTCTTGGTCTCAGTTCAGCTCCTCCTACATGGCACAAGGCAGCCCCAGCGAACGGAGGAAGCTTGTAGTCAACGAGGTGCAAAAGCAGGAGGAGAGGATGAGGTGTATAAAGGCCATTTCCCAGGGCAAGCAGGGAGAATGGATGAGATGGGAGAGTGTGGAACAACGCAAGATTGGCTGGCAAGACCTATGGTCAATGGAACATAGCAGGATCAGTTTCCTTATAAGGTCAACATATGATGTTCTCCCATCACCACAGAACCTAAACCTCTGGGTAGGAGAGGATCCCTCATGTCCTTTGTGTTCATCACCTGCAACATTAAGGCACATTTTGACAGGATGTAAGGTGGCTCTTAGCCAAGGACGGTTTACTTGGCGCCATGACCAGGTGCTGCGATGTTTGGCCTTAGCATTGGAAGACAAGCGTAACATGACCAATAAGTTGCCACCTGTTCCATCAAAACATTACACACAAAGACAACATTCCTCCGCCCAGGAGAGCAACCACCAAGAAAAGGTGTTAAAACCAATCCTCGCCCAGGACAACTGGAAGCTGCTAGAGACTGGAAAATGCTGGCAGATGTTGGTCAACGGCTTATTTTACCACCTGAGATTGCCACCACAAACCTTCGACCGGATATTGTCTTGTGGTCTGGATCAGCACGCCTTGTTCACCTGGTAGAGTTAACAGTGCCATGGGAGGATGCTGTAGATGAGGCGTATGAGAGGAAGAAACTGCGGTATGCTCAACTAGCCACTGAAGCGGAACAGCGAGGATGGAGAGTCTGGGTTTACCCAGTGGAAGTGGGATGTCGAGGATTTGTGGCACACTCTACAACCCGGTTTCTCAGAGATGTCGGATTCAATGGCCAAGAGTTGCGCCGCACAGTGAAGAACTTATTTGAAGCAGCAGAGAGGAGCAGCAACTGGCTGTGGTTGAGACGGAAAGATTCTGGCTGGGGATCTCAAGCACAATAGAAAAAGAAAGGCTGATATACAGGTAAGTAAGCTGGGCTGAGTTGAGTGGGGACGGAGGGGGTGATGCTGGGACGCCAGAATCACCGTCGAGCCCTCTTGAGGTGTCGTGGGCTAGTCGATCGAAACACCGAGGATGGAAGGTGCCCACTTGAAGACCCCAGAGATGTACCCTACTTAGCTCAATCCAGACGGTTGTCATGCTGATGCGCTGGGGAGACCGCACTATGGTTGATCCCCGAGCCAGCATCGCAGCCGCTGTGTGCTGATGCGCTAGGGAGGCAAAATAAGCTGATCCCTGGAGCCAGCATTACACTTCAGCCATCAACACCAGACAGAAGGATATCTTCATCATCATATGGAAGGAAGCGCAAATGGATGGAGACACATATGGATCACATTAGTTTACTGTGAAGCTACGTCTTAGTTGGTGCTTATCTTGGCGAGAGCCAAGTTCAAATCAGCATGAAGTTTTAACATCTACTCTCATGTAATGGAAATCATTTTTATATGTTCCCTCTTGGTCAAATAATCAGTCGTTATGGAATTCAATTTGACAGATATACAAATTTGGATGAAGAAAAATGTAGCAATTAAACTGTAGTTAAACGGTTAGTATAGTTGATAATTTGAGGGTATTTATTGATGGACGCGGGATCAGTCCAACCCCTGAAGTGACACACTTAGGTGTGAGGTTAGACTCAACACTGTCTTTAGAGGCTTACATCAAGAATATCTGAAAAGTGTCCTTTTTACATCTGCAAAACGTTGCTAACCGGAGATCATCCTTATCATTGTCTGATGCAGAGAAGCTAATACATGCCTTCATCTCATCTAGATCGGACTATTATAATGCTTTGTTTGCTGGAGTTTCTAAAAAAATCAATTCGAAGGCTGCAATAAGTACAAAATTGTGCTGCACGAAAGCAGAACCATGTATCACCAATCATAGAATCTCTCTTTGCTGCTTATTTTCAAGTGTTTGCACGGCCTGGGTCCAGCTTCCTTGAAGGCTATGCTTTGTCACTATCTGCCCCAGCGCAGTTTGAGATCTGCCAGTAGTGCCAAACTAACTGTGCACGACGGGTGATCGGGCATTTTGCTCTGTGGTCCCAAGCCTCTGGAATGATTTGAGGCTTTTAAATCTGGTCTAAAGACTCATTTTTCTCAATCAGCTTTTTTATACTGTGTTGTTGTTTTAAAATGTGTTAATTGTTTTTATTTTACCTGGAAAGCGCTTTGAGATAATAGTAATGAAAAGTGTATACAAAATACATGTTATTATTATTATTATTATTATTATTATTATTATTATTATTATTAGTTCTGTGAAAGACAGAAACTATCACCAACTGGGATCAATCAAGTTCATCTGTGTAGAGAATGTGGTTTGTATCGAGCGCTGAGCAGGGACGGACTCTGGTCGCTCTCTGTGACACTGAACGTGTCTGACAAGATAATTCTTTGTGGAAAAGTGACATGCAGTTCTACAATGCCATCTAGCGGTGTTGCCGTGAAACTGCATTAACAACACATTATCTCTTGCAGTTGAAAGGTTTGTGTTCCGGCTCATCACTGAATGCATCGCTGTGGGCTTCAGTGCACAGTAGTACCTCGCAGAGTCCAGCGCATTGGCATTGTTCACAGTCAGGTTAGCTGAATTAGCTTCAGGGTTTAAAGAAGCAGACAGTATGGGGTCAGTGGATTCAGGCTTGTCTGTATTGACTGTGCCTCCAGCAATGGAATAGGTTTGCAGTAAATATTGTGGAGACGTATTCCCATTCTGCTTGTACCATTGCAGGTAAACACTAGCACCCTTGCTTGCAGTGTATGCACACTGTATTGTGGCTGTTTCTCCCTCAGTGGTGCTGATATGGTGAGTCAATGGGGTCACTGACTCCTTCCCATAAGAATCTGCAAGGATTGAAGCAAAATGCTGCAGTTAAAAAAGGTGTCTTGAAATAGGAGATGAAATACCTTGTTAACAAGGGAGCCCATAGAAACAGAAGCAGCAAGCTGTAAGCAAGCAGTAAGATGCAACCAACACTCACACACAAACAATCCCATTAGAATAGAACCCCAGGCAATCACAGAACACACGCCATCCATTCAAACAGGATCGCATAACAATTCACTGATATAGCCAGGCAGGCATGTCCTTAACAAGGATCTGAAATGTCTTCAGATAACATGTGAGTTTCATAGAGACACAAGATGAGATGCAATGAGAAGCTGTATAGAGCTCAACCAGTGCAGGTTTGTTAAATGAACTCTTGTCTCGTACATTGTATGAAGGCGCCCATGAGTATGTGTAGCAGTAGATTATTCTCCATTGTGCGCGGGGCTCCCAGTCTGTGCTCTGCGCTCTGCACAGGAAGTGATGTGCTGCTTGTTGCTGTGTTTTAAACCCTGCAGGTGTCTGTGCACGTGGTGCGAGGTGTTGTGTGCACGTGGATATGGGGGCTAGATAGTTCCTTTAATAATGATGTAACACATGTGTATTTCCTATCTATCTGTCTTTATCTGATGTGATTGTGTCATCGTTTGTAATTGGCGCACCTGATGCAGGCTACGTGCTGCACGTTGTGTTCATTTACTCTACTCATGATTTATACTATTTGTTAATTATGTAATTGGCAGCTAATTTCCTTGTTTGTCTTTTCTGCTATATAGTTGTTGTACCGGGTTGTACCGACAGACTGGAAAATAGCAAACGTAATACCGATCCACAAAAAGGGAGACAAAGCCGAACCAGGTAACTAGAGACCAATAAGCCTGACTTCAATTATATGTAAACTTATGGAAAGTATAATAATATCTAAAATGAAAAATTACCTATATGGTAACAATATCCTGGGAGACAGTCAGAATTGTTTTAGAAAATGGAGATCGTGTCTAACTAACCTGCTTGACTTTTTTGAGGATGCAGCATTGACAATGGATAATTTCAAAACATACAACATGGTTTATTTAGATTTCCAGAAAGCTTTTGACAAAGTCTTGCATAAAAGATTAATTCTCAAACTGAACGCTGCAGGGATTCAAGGAAATGCATGCACATGGATTAGGGAGAGGTTAACATGTAGAAAACAGAAAGTACTGATTAGAGGAGAAACCTCAAAATGGAGCGAGGTAACCAGTGGTGTACCACAGGGATCCGTATTAGGTCCTCTGCTATTCCTAATCTACATTAATGATTTAGATTCTGGTATAGTAAGCAAACTTGTTAAATTTGCAGACGACACAAAAATAGGAGTGGCAAACACTGTTGCAGCAGCAAAGGTCATTCAAAATGATCTAGACAGCATTCAGAACTGGGCAGACACATGGCAAATGACATTTAATAGAGAAAAGTGTAAAGTATTGCATGCAGGCAATAAAAATGTGCATTATAAATATCATATGGGAGATACTGAAATTGAAGAAGGGAACTATGAAAAAGACCTAGGAGTTTATGTTGACTCAGAAATGTCTTCATCTAGACAATGTGTGGAAGCTATAAAAAATCTATTTAGTCTTGAACAAAGAAGACTACTTAGCGATCTGATTCAAACATTCAAAATCCTAAAAGGTATAGATAATGTCGACCCAGGGACTTTTGACCTGAAAAGAACAGGTCAGGGTCACAAATGGAGATTAGATAAGCATTCAGAACAGAAAATAGGAGGCACGTTTTTACACAGAGAATTGTGAGGGTCTGGAACCAACTCCCCAGTAATGTTGTTGAAGCTGACACCCTGGGATCCTTCAAGAAGCTGCTTGATGAGATTCTGGGATCAATAAGCTACTAACAACCAAACGAGCAAGATGGGCTGAATTGCCTCCTCTCGTTTGTAAACCTAGAATCTCATCAAGCAACTTCTTGAAGGATACCAGGGTGTCAGCTTCAACAGCATTACTGGGGAATTGGTTCCAGTTTATCACGATTCTCTGTGTAAAAAAGTGACTCCTATTTTCTGTTCTGAATGCCCCTTTATCTAACCTCCACATGTGACCCCTGGTCCTTATTTTGTTTTTCAGGTCGAAAAAGTCCCCTGGGTTGACATTGTCAATACCTTTTAGAATTTTGAATGCTTGAATCATATAACTGCATAGTCTTCTTTGTTCAAGACTGAATAGATTCAATTCTTTTAGCCTGTCTGCATACGACATGCCTTTTAAACCCGGGATAATTCTTGTTGCTCTTCCTTGCACTCTTTCTAGAGCAGCAATATCCTTTTTGTAGCAAGGTGACCAGAAATGAACACAGTACAAATTTTTAAAACACGTTTTAACATTACTTCCCTTGATTTAAATTCAACACTTTTCACTATATATCCAAGCATCTTGTTGGCCTTTTTATAGCTTCACCCATTGTCTAGATGAAGACATTTCTGAGTCAACATAAACTCCTAGGTCTTTTTCATAGATTCCTTCTTCAATTTCTCCCATATGGTATTTATAATACACATTTTTATTGCCTGCATATATCTATGACTAAAGTATATATATTTTTGTCCAAACTGGATAATATCATCTTGATTTGTCAGTAGATTGTTGTGTGTAATGGTGAGGTAGATGGTATATTTATCATTAACATACAGTATACGGTAAAGAAAAAAATAAACCATGTTAGTACATAATAATAATAATAATAATAATAATAATAATAATAATAATAATAATAAGCAGCTCTGTTTTACTGGATTCAGAACTCTGATAATTGAATAACAAGCACACTGGCTGTTTTCCCCAATATTAAGCCTAAATGCTGTCAACAGTTTACACTAAAAGTAGCCATAATTTAATTATGAGTCTCAACCAAAAATGACATTTCTTACACAAAGTTATTAAGAGCATTAATGTGTAGATGCCACTATACATGTCCTGAAACGTGGTGTCCTGTGTCTCCACACGTTCAATCTCAGTGTCACATACTGGACAAGCCTCTCAATCCCTTCAGGTTCAGTGTGCTAGTCCTTCTGTAAAAAATCAATACATAAAAAAGTAAAGTACCAGGCAAGCTGGATTAATAGGGCTCCCAAATTAAATATAATTGACCTCAAAGGTGCTGTAGTGTTCGAGGGGTGTGGCCCCTATAGAACTGTATTGGTAAGCAGAGCAAATAGTTTACTGTGGAAGAACTGCCATTGATTTGTGTAACTCTGTATCCTAGGAAAAGTGATTGATGTAAATTAGTCCTAAAATATGACCTATTGCAATTCTGTGTGTGAATATGTAGCTTTCTCACTAACCTTGGTATGACAATAGAGAGACTGGATCAATTCAGTTAGGACATGTAGATCAGTCTCACTGTATTACAAACAGATCTGTTTCTTCTTAATTATGTTTTTCTGTGAAGTAACTGTGGTTAAACGGTTATTGTCAATGTGTGTTTTATTTCTCTGGTCCAAGAGGAAGCATTTGATTGGGTTGTTTATACTGATCATTTTAAAACTTTACACATGGTTTTGATTTATCAGTCTGTGACAGGATAGCTGGGCGGTGATGTCAGGACAGATGCAGGTAGTTAAAATACTGACACCCATACTGCAGATTTCAAAATAATAAAGACGCGGCGGGGACGTTTTTATTAAGCAAAAAAATAAATAAATATATATTTAAACAAAAACACTGTGCTCACAGAGCAAAACAAAACAGTCAAACAAAACAAATCTCGAACACAAAAAATAACACAGATCAGGCTGGGCAATCGCCTTCACTGTTGTTCGCTCCTCATATACCCACTCAGTGCTCCACCCTGAGCGCATAGAGCTGCAGGCTTATATACCGTGGCCGAGGGGTTTAACTAGCTGGCAATTATTCTATTACCCCTCGGCCACAATCTGCACGGATACAATTATTATGTGTCACAGCCAGCTAATTCAATAATAACTAGCTGACAGTCACCTATTCCCACGAGGTATTTTAAAACAGCAAAACACACGTCGCTTCACCGTCAATAAATATAAATACAATAATAAAACAACAAACACAAAACAATAATCTGCACAGGGGCGGAGGGGGAAACCCCGTTCTAAAAATAAATAAATAAATAAATACGTACAGGGCTGCTCGCCCTGTTGCACGGTCATTGTGGCAATGTGCCCCGCCCCTGAGTGCATTTCTGTGTTTTATGTTGCGTGTGTTAATGTTGGTGTATAGATATGGCTGCACGGGATATAAATGGGTGTGTGCAACACGAGTTATTTAAAATGTTTAATTATATTTAGGGACCGGGGTTGCACTTCACTTCACGTGCATTTAAAGTAGTTAATAATATGTGAGCACGGGGTTGCACAGATTTAGTTCACGTGCTGGGATTCAAGTGAATAATTAATTGGTAATTGAATCCCAACACAACAGTATATATAGATGCACGTTTCACTCACTCGGGGTTGTGTGTTCGGTGAGTGGAGAGCGGGTGTGGAGAGGAGGAAATAAAACGTAAACTAAATAAGTGTTTAGACTCGCCGTGTTTGTTTGTCTGTTCGTCCAGTTTGTTTAGTGTTAATCCGTTTTGTTTGTCTGTTTTATTTGGCCTCAAGTGCCGTTTCCTGTGTTTTGTTCAACCGTTTAATTTTGTTTGTTTAATAAACATACTGAGCGCCGCAGCGACTCAGTTTCAACACAAGTACTGCCTGTCTGTGTGATTTTTTTTCTGGCCTGACGTCATCCACTACAGCTTGCTTGTCACAGTCATCCACATATTCTATACATTTGTAGACATAGGTATTGGCACCGTGTACCTGCAATTAGTAAATGCACTGGAACATCTTAACCTTTATATTCCTGTAAGAGTGTTGAAATAACTTAGAAGAGGTACCATTGAACAAATAGATATAGTTTAACAAACAATATGTCTTAAATGTAACTTCGCTGTGACTGAGGTATTGCACCACCGTGTTTAATGCCTAGTATGGATACCTTTATCATTAATTACAGCTTTAAGTCGATTTGGGTCATGTTTACGAGGTATTCAGATCTTTCTTATGGTATTCTGGACCAGTCCTGCTTGCAGATTTCCTACAGATTGGACAGGCTGGTTGGATTGTGTTCTGCTACCTTTCTTTTTAAATCAGTCCACAGCATTTCAATAAAGTTAAGATCTGGAGACTGAGAAGGCCATTCCAGAACATAGATCATCTTCTTCTTTAGAATGAAGAACATTTCCAGATTCTTTCAGTCTCATCATTTCTGTCCTTTAAAGATGTCAATTCAAACGCTATCACCATCTGCTTTTCACACTACCATTATTGCAGAGGTCACTGCTGAGTATTTCAGAGCATCACTGGGAGCTACAGAGAAGCTGTTGTGTGAAAATGTCTGTGACAGGATGACGTTGTGGTGATGTCAGGCCAGATGCAGGAACAGAAAAACAAAGGCAAGTACTTCAGGCAAAAAGATGCTGCGCGCCGTTTATTTAAATACAAAAATAAATATAAAAAATGTCAGAACATGTTTTAAATAAAATAAAATAATAACAAACATGGCTGTGCCGTCATTTATAAATAAACCATAACACGTCATCATAAATACATAATAAATCATAAAACACAAATACAAAATAACACTGGGGCGGAGAGGGAAACCCCATTCTAAAAATAAATAAACAAATAAACGTACAGCCTCCTTGCACTGTTACAATGTCATTGAAAGAAGACAACATAATTCATTACTAAAGCTGCCACACACATACCAAGTCATTGTCTTTGTGTGAAAACATCATTTAAACTATAATACTTAGAACTAAGACCACATGTCAGGTAATGATTGAGTTCTAATGTTTGCTCTGGTTTCACACATTAAGGAAGTCCCTGTTCAAGGATGTATTCATTATATTTCTACAGTTCATTGTGGTTAATCAGACCCTGCTTTCTTATTTCATTTCTATGAACACAGAAAAACGTTTTTAAAGATTTCAGAGAAGAAAAAGCATCAAAGTGCAAACAGTTAACCTGCACTGAAACCACTTCCTTTATAATGGACTCATGCCAATGATAGTGTGTGGAAGCAGTTCAACATGACTTTCTTTCATCTTTTACCAGGTCATGGGCCTGTGCCAGTTAGTGCTGAGAGAGTTTTTGTACAGCGTCCCAATGAGTTTTCACACTGTGCTACCAACAGAGCACAGTGATAGATTGCTGTGTCGCTCAGAGCAAGTTTGGAAATGGTGATTGTAGTAGAAGAGCTGTCTGCTGTAGAAGTGAACCGGCTTTTAGCAAAGTCTGCAGTGTGAGAATCACTACTCTGTGATCTGGCTCCTTTGAGCAGTATGTATTCCAGGGTTCTGTCTGAGTTCTGCCGATACCAGAAGAGCCAAATGTTTTGGCTATCTGCAGTATAAGAGCAGCTGAGCGTTACTGACTCTCCTTCTGTTCTGGACTCTGCTGTCTGCTCAGGACTGATGGAATCCCCTCTTGTCAGGGCTGAACATTGAGGAGGAAAATGAAAATACAAGATAGTCAATAATAAATAATAATATATTTAAACAGAGATACACTCGACATTGAAGCCAACTCATAACCACAAAAACAATTCCTGGTGAGACAACATTATTACCTGCTGGTCTGACACAGAACATATTGAAATACTTAAAGAGCCCTAATAAATTAAATGACAATCTTAAATTAATAGCTGATGAAGGACAGACAGTAGATAATAATAATAATAATAATAATAATAATAATAATAATAATAATAATAATAATAATACCTGGCAGTGTAATGAATGCAAAGAAGAATCCTCTTAGTTTTGCCATTGTAGTTCAGTGTTTGTATGAGGACAGGATTGAAGGTTACTATCTGTGTGAGGATGTTTATTCTGATGCTGGTGCCACTCTGGGTGGGTGGTTACATTTGTGGTTTCAGACGTCACATATTTGTAACCCAATGAGCAAACACTTGAATAAAAGATTTCAATACAGCTGCTGTGTGTTTCGGCTGCAGTATGTGTTGAGTCGACAGTAAGGCAATGCTATAAGAAACTTGACTTTTACATCATCTGAAGTCATTGTCTTTCTGATCATCTTTTCCCTGTGTTTCTCATTCCTGGGAGTCATGCCTCCTTCAGCCCTTCCCTGGGAGTTCTGCTATAACAGTGTATCAAATCCTGAGCAGAGATAATAGGCAATCGAAGAAGCTCTCTGTCCTACCTGAAAATACTGACTGCTACAAGGTGCTGTGTGGCAGCATTGTTGCTGGGTCTCACATTAACATCAATCAGTCTCCATGTCTTTTCAAGAAGTAAACCATCGTTGGCAAAGTCTTGATTATCAGTAGAGCTACTCCATGAGCAGGCTCCTTTTAAACAGTGTGTATTCTGGGGCTCGTTTTGAGTTCTGATGAATCCAGAAGAGTTACTGACTCTCCTTCTTCACCAGAGACTCCTGTCTGCTGAGGACTGACGAATCCAGGCTTGTTGTGGCTGAGCATTGAGGAGGACACAATCCCATGTAGATATAATGCTTCTTGTTATGATGAAATTAGCTGCCAGTATTTTAGACTCACAGAATGATAAATGTATCAGTTGTGCTTCATACCAGGGTTGGAGTTGATCCCTTTTTCATTTCCAATTCCTTTTTCAATTCTTCTTGAAGTCAGTTCCCAATACCAAAGCCCATTCCCTTTTAATCAATCCCAATTCCTTTCATGACATGTGCTTTATTGAGCAAACATTTGTACAGCTTGTCAACACCTCATGCAGTTACATAATAATTGCAATACTAATTTATTGAATGAATTCCTCTTGCTGTTACAAGAATCACCACAAGCTGCTCAAATGTAGAGTCTGTGGAAATCTACTTCAAAGGGAATTGGAATAAGAAACACTTAATTAGTGCTGATTTCATTAAGAACAGAATAGAAAGTTTCAGTCTCTGTTTCTGTCCACAATGCTGCTCTGAATAATCTGGGTAGAGGTATTGTATGTCAGATATTTTAACCAATCAGCAAACACAGACACATAAAACATGCTGTGGAAATGTGGTGCATCAGGAAATGAAAATCTGTGTTTCATTATCATGGTTACCATCTGGTTTAATAAACACCTTCATTAGCAGTTAACTGTATGCAAGTCAAATAGGTTTCAATTCTTCATTGACTAACTGCAGTCACCCTACCCACTTTCCAATGAACCTTCCCAGAACTCAGGAAATCCAGCACTCACCACATTATAATGTGCACTGCGGTTACCCTTCTACACAGAAGAGCTGTCACTGGAAATGCCATCAGCATTGTAATCACTAGCCTCTGTACACTCCAGGGTTTTTGTATGGGTAGATTGCTGCTTTGTTTCACTGTGCTGGTTCTATTGCACAGTAGTATTATTATTATTATTTGTTTATTTAGCAGACGCCTTTACCCAAGGCGACTTACAGAGACTAGGGTGTGTGAACTATGCATCAGCTGCAGAGTCACTTACAACTACGTCTCACCCGAAAGACGGAGCACAAGGAGGTTAAGTGGCTTGCTCAGGGTCACACAGTGAGTCAGTGGCTGAGGTGGGATTTGAACCGGGAACATTCTGGTTACAAGCCCTTTTCTTTAACCACTGGACCACACAGCCTCCTATAGAATCAGACACTGAAGGCTGTATTGTCAGGGAGCCACTTTTAGATGAGGTATCTACTGCTGGTTTATATTTCCCAGAATCGTCTCCATGTGTTAATGAGCTTGTGGCTTGATTTATGTATTTTAAACCCTGGTGGGGCTCTTGCTTGTACCACTGCATTGAATAAAAGCTGCTTGTTGTATATTGACAGTTTATACGGATTGAATCTCCTTCTGAAACTCGCTGTGAACCAGGGCTTTGAGTCACCTGCTCTTGACTGTGTGCACCTGAAACAAAGCAACACAAAATAATGTACACAGATAAATCAGGAACACACAAACAAACTAACAAGCAAAGTGATGATCATGGCTCCTTGGAAGAACACACCTGATAGAATCAAGCAAAGAATGAAACATCTCAGTCTTGTCATATTTGTACTCTAGAGTAAGTCGTGTGCATTTGAAGAAAGAAACAAAAGAGGATGGCTATGAAAGTTTCTCTTCATACTGAACCAGCCTACCCTTGAGATGACGTGAATGAATCCACAATGGTGTTTGTCACAGCTATTTCCTGCTCTTCAAAGTATATGTGCTGCAGCAACTTGTGGTAACAAAGCACCCCCCTTGTTCTAGATTCAGCTGTTTATTGTAGTGATAGTGAATCTATAATGCTTTTCAAATGAAATGACTGATATTAAAATCAAGGACATTATTCTTCATGTCACGAGTATAAGATCATTCTCACAGAGCCTCGTTGTCACTACAAAACAACACTCTCATGATTGGCTATCTTTGCTCCAGTAAGCTTCATTATCACAAGGTTACATTTACTTGCAGCTACAATAATATGTTTCATGAATAATCATCTTAAGCCTATATATAATGTGTTGGTGATGAAGCTTGTATCATGTCTACTGTTGGATGAAATGTTTGTAATATTATTGAGATGAGACACATGCACAGCAAACACAGGCTCTGCAGCGGTGTATATTATGCACAGTGCAATCTATTCTAGATGGGAACTGGGGTTTGAAAGATCTAGATTATGTTTACAATAAAAATTAAAAAGTAGCATAATGTCATGTGTGCTGTATACTGTGGATGAATCCTCTCACAAGCCAATGCCCGGAGGCAAGGCTGCAGTTACAGCCATGGGGTTTGTGAGTTTAGACACATCCCAGTTAGTGTCATGTAAGTGTTGTGCTTTTACACTGTCCTGTAGTTGAAAGATGAGTGTAATCCTGCCTCCTCTCTAAGGGGAAATGGTGATTAATGTTAATAACATTGCACCCCCTGGTGGTAAAGAGCTGGTATCTCATTTTACATATATACAGTTCATCTTTATCAATAATGAAAGTTAAATATGTGCATCTGTTTCTGATTCATGGTATACACTGATTGATCAATATTAAGTTTTGTACATCATTTTCAGTGCTACAGTCCTGGCCCAAAATTACATTATATAACATAAGGTCCATGTGCAGCTGAGTGGTGCTGCCCCTGAGAGCAGGATATTGTGCAGGTGTCTCCACTCCCTCTCTCACTGCACAATAATACACAGCTTCACAATCCAGCAGCTCAACAGCACTGATGGTTAGAGTGGTGGAGAGCTTCTCTTTATTCACAGTCATGTTGAATCATCCCAAGGTTTCATTTGTATTGTAAGCAGTCAGTATTATGCCTGGGTTTTGTCCATGTGTTTGTTTATACCACTGCATGCTCTGGTAGTTAGTAACACTGTGATAACAGTTCATTTCAATGGTCTCTCCTTCAATTGAATAAACACGTGGAGTTTGATGAATCTGTGAATCTCCATAGACAGCTGGAAGAAAAGAAGAGTAAAGAATGATTCTTGTGTTTCTCAATAATAATGATGTCTCTGTGCTTGCCCCCATTGAGACCCTGTTTTCAATGGTGTATCTCCAGTGTGTTTGTGAATATCACTCACCCAGACTAAAGACAAGCAGAAGAAAAGATCCACACATGTTAATCATTCTTGAATTGTTCCATCCAGTGGTAGAAGTGCTTGTGACAGACAGACAGCCTGAGCTGTGGGTAAAGCCATGCACAACGTCACCTCAGAATGAGGCAGTGATTGGCTGATCTGTCTGAAGCACAGGGAACCACTGGTTTGGTGATATGAAAACTAAAAGCTCGTCATCAATAGTTAGAACATATATTGGTTTTATTGTTGTTGTTGTTTAAATAGAACATTGCCACTCACTTCTTGTTGAAAAGTTTTATCAAAGTTTCCTCTAGTACCAGTATTATTAAATGAGTTCTGTGAAAATGTAAATGATGGTGTATGGCTCATAGTTACCCTTTTTCCCATTCAAATTGTGGTGTGGATATATTTGATCAGCTGCTCTGCAATGAAAAAGAAAGAGAAGTGTTCACTTGATAGAGTAAAGTGCACATGGTGCGCAGGGGAGGGGTTCAGTCAGGGCAGGGCAGGGTTGAGTCCTGGCTGTGCCCAGTTGCTGGTCTGCTCCAGGGATCCTACAGGGAGCACTGAATTGGGGCAGGGAGGTATAATCAGGAAGGACTTCTTCACTTCATCTCATGACAGTGACTCTGCTGGTTTATGGACTCCCGCTGGGCTGGCCTTTGTACTCCAGAGTCTCACCAGCATAGAGCTCCTGGGTCTACAGAGGGGATGGCTGTGTGAGGAATCATACTGAGACACTGAAGAAATACAAATCAAGTTTGTGTGTAAACACTGCCATCTAGTGGTTCAACTTTGAGTGCATCATTGCTGGTCTATGACTGCAAGTTGATATAAATTCATAAGCAAAGAGCCTAAATAGGAGAGCATATTATAATTTAGTGTTTGCTTGATATTTAGTGGAAAAATAACTAATTAACTAACCTTTGATATCATGTTCTATACAGCAGTGTGGAGTAGTGGCAAGGGCTCTGGACTCTTGACCTGAGAGTTGTGGGTTCAATCCCAGGTGGGAGACACTGCTGCTATACCCTTGAGCAAGGTTCTTTACCTAGACTGCTCCAGTAAAAACCCAACTGTATAAATGGGTAATTGTATGTAAAAATAATGTGATATCTTGTAACAATTGTAAGTCTCCTTGGATAAGGGTGTTGGCTAAGAAATAAATAATAATAATACAATGGATTAAGAAAGCATCAATAAGGTAATTCATGCAACATTATGAATTGTGAGGCTTGCTTTAATCCACCCAAGGTATATAAAAATTATATATTTTGACAAAATCAATATAGATTTTAATAGGTTGAGAAACAATGCATTATATTTCAAATATTGAACTGTATTCATGATTGCTTCTATTTGGCTGCATGCAGTGCATTCAGAGATACATTGTGTGTGTCTGTGTCAGCTGGCAGTAGAGGGTGAGGTGAGTTTCTGTTCAGCTGTGCCGTGGTACTGAAGCACTGTGAGGCTGCATTGCACAGTGATAAGTCGCTGCATCGCCTGCTTCCAGTCTGGAGATTGTCAGGTTGGTAGATTCCTTATCAGCACCTGCTGAGTGTCTCTCTGTGAATAATCCACTCTCAGTCTTCAATGTTCTTGATGTTCCAGCTCCTCTCATCACCATGTATTGAGGAGCCCTGTTAGGAAACTGTCTGTACCAGAATAAATATGCTCCCTTATCACTGGTTGAGTAAGTGCACTTCAGAGTTACTGAAGATCCTTCTTCACCAGAGACCTCTGAGTGTTCTGATTGAATTGTGTTTCCAAGTATCAGCACTGAAAGAGACAAGAATACAATTCTATCATGGCAAGTAGATTGCATGCATCCATCTGAGTGTGTCTTTAATGTGTGAGGTTTTGTCTTTCTTTTTGTTCTATACTTACATGGCAGACATGCTGCAGTTGCCCAGCAGTAGCTTTGCCTTTTAAACATGCTGCTTGTCTTTTAATACTCAAGAGTAAGTATCGTCTGGTTAGAGCCCCTCGAAGGCTTCAGTGAAGCTCCTGTGCTGGAAGTGAGTCTGAAGTGCCAGTAACAGTGATGATGCTGCAGAACAAACATGCTCTGTGGTCACGTGCAGCTCTGAACGTGTCACTCATTCAGATCACATGATTGGAGGGGCAGACAGGGGTTATGTGGTATAACCAGATCAAGACAAAGATACCTGTTAATCAAGAATAAAAAGTAACTATTGAGATTGTATTATTCATATTATTTTGTATTTATGGAAGCTTTACAATCACATTCCCCATTGGCAATCTAGACTATTAACCACCAGTACATAACATTTGTTCTTTTTTTGTTTTCTTTCTTATCAGCCTTTTAACTGTTTAATAAAACTCAGCATTGATTGGGAGTTTGCTTCATCTCTTTACTTCATTATACAGCACCAACATTTACAATTACAAAGGACGCTCAATATGGAATGCATGGGTACCAACATTGGACTCTATAGTCAAACAGAGGGACATTCAAAAGAAAATAGATGTGAATTTCAAATGTATTCTTGTGTTAGTTTCTGAAGAAGTTACATTGGAGTATTCAAAAGCATTCGGAAGAGAGGAGGTAGGCCTCGGGATTGTCCTCTGCTGTCATGTTTTGTAAATTTGACTTCGGCGTTACCTTCGCCTCTTCACCATCGCTTGCTGCTGCAGGCTCGCCAGTTGTTAGGGAATCATTCAACAGTACTGCAACCTCCGACTTCACCAAGATGTCTGACTTCCGTTTCCACCCTTCCTATGATGCCGGCCAGCCCTGGCAAAGTCGCACGACCTTCTCTTACCTGGCGCCCTCTCTAGTCTGGAGGGAGACTTACAACTCAGATTTACCCTCATGCAAACATAGTGTCTGTGTCTATAAAATGTGACAGAATATGATATAAACTTTTTTTAGGGATTACAAACAACTTAATGAATAGCCCTAGGGTGGTGTTTGGGCTCAGGTGTACATGTTGCATAGTAGTATCTGTTTGAATACGGCGGCATGGGAATGGGTAAAATGGGATATAGGTATACTGTGTTAGAACAGAAGAACATAAGAGAGATTACAAACAAGAGGAGGCCATTCGGCCCATTTTGCTTGTTTGGTTGTTAATAGCTTATTGATCCCAGAATCTCATCAAGCAGCTTCTTGAAAGATACCAGGGTGTCAGCTTTAACAACATTACTGGGGAGTTGGTTCCAGACCCTCACAATTCACTGTGTAAAAAAGTGCCTCCTATTTTCTGATCTGAATGCCCCTTTATCTAATCTCCATTTGTGACTCTGGTCCTTGTTTCTTTTTTTCAGGTCGAAAAAGTCCCCTGGGTCGACATTGTCAATACCTTTTAGAATTTTGAATGCTTAAATCAGATCACCACGTAGTCTTCTTTGTTCAAGACTGAATAAATTCAATTCTTTTAGCCTGTCTGCATACGACATGTCTTTTAAACCCGGGATAATTCTGCTCACTTTTTGTTGCACTCTTTCTAGAGCAGCAATATCCTTTTTGTAACGAGGTGACCAGAACTGAACACAATATTCTAGAAGCGGTCTTACGAATGCATTGTAAAGTTTTAACATTACTTCCCTTGATTTAAATTCAACACTTTTCACAATATATCCGAGCATCTTGTTGGCCTTTTTTATAGCTTCCCCACATTGTCTAGATGAAGACATTTCTGAGTCAACATAAACTCATAGGTCTTTTTCATGATTCCTTCTTCAATTTCAGTATCTCCCATATGATATTTATAATGCACATTTGTATTGCCTGCATGCAGTACCTTACACTTTTCTCTATTAAATGTAATTTGACATGTGTCTGCCCAGTTCTGAATGCTGTCTAGATCATTTTGAATGACCTTTGCTGCTGCAACAGTATTTGCCACTCCTCCTATTTTTGTGTCGTCTGCAAATTTAACAAGTTTGCTGACTATACGAGAATCTAAATCATTAATGTAGATTAGGAATAGCAGAGGACCTAATACTGATCCCTGTTGTACACCACTGGTTACCTCGCTCCATATTGAAACGTGTACGTGTGTTTATTTAACACCATGTCATGATTGTTATTTATTATAATACCATAAATAAATAAACTTGTGGTGAAGATGTTATTCTGAGCGTTTTAAGCGCATGTATTGTTATTTTAAGTAAACAGTAAAGCCATGCTGGAAGTGGCAGTAAGGTTATTGTATGGAGCTTGCTGCAGATTCTCTCGCTGTGGGCTGCAGCGCACAGAAGTAAACTGAAGAGTCTGAAAGATCCACTGAACTGATGATGAGATGAAATGTTTTTCCTGTCTTGTCGTGAGATGCAGAAAGACGTTTTTGTAACTTTGAAGGAAGGTTGCTGTCACCAACTAGCTCACTGTCAATTGCACACGGAGCTTGGCTGCCAGTTTGAATGTACCAGAACATGTAGAAATTTGCGGGAGGGTCTTTATAAGAACAGGGTAAAGTTGCATTTTCCTTCTCTTTTACTGTGACTGAGGATTCAGATTGATTCACGAACTGTCCCTGTGTGATTTCTAAAAGAAAGAAAGAAAGAAAGAAAGAAAGAAAGAAAGAAAGAAAGAAAGAAAGAAAGAAAATTAGTGTCATTATAAACCGTGTGTTTAAATATATTTTAATAAATAAACACACACGTATGTGAAATAAATTGTTAATTAAAAAAGACGATTACCTATTAAACAGCAGAACAGTGTAATAATATGCACCAGCGCGCGCAGTGTTTGTTCCATGTTGTTCTTCTCCAGTCGTGGCTTCTCTTCTTTAACAGATTGATCTGAATATTCATGTCATGGTAACATATGAAGCTCCAGTACACACCCCGCTGTGTCATAGTCATAGAGACTGACGTATCATTTCCTTTGTGAACACACATAACACGGTTACACACACGCACTCCCTCTTAAACACTGTTATATGTTCATGATCAGAGGTGACTTGTTTCACAGCAGTATTGTAGAAGAAAACACTGATCAAGGTGTTAACGAGTAAAGGATAACGGAATGACGGAGAGGCAAAACAAATTGATCATGACATAATTAGAGATAGTCTTTTTGATAGTTTTGAGAAGAACATCGATCATGTTTAATTGTTGAATTGTGTCATTTTTCCAATGATGGCACTACATTGATTAGTATTGTATGTATGTATGTATGTATGTATGTATGTATGTATGTATGTATGTATGTATTTATATTTTTTTTATTTAATATTACTATGAAAACGGAAGAACTCTCCACTAACAAGATTTAAAAAAGAGTCTGTTTATTTTTTTTTCCTTCTGATGTCAAAGTGTTTGTGTGTGTAACTCATAATAAAGATCATCTAACATACAGGAAGGAATTCTACTTATACAATATATTTTGTGAAAACTGTTACAAATATATTATTGTGAAATGTGATCTTTATGATAATAAGGATAATAAAACGAAAGAACACACCACCACCAAGTTTTAAAAAAAAACGTTTCTATATAAAACTATTTGACATATTCCTTTTGATGTAAAGTGTCTCCGTGTATTCTCGGGGTGCTGTGTTTTTGTGAAGCTCTTCAATATCTCATTGTCACTGTGGGCCTCTGCGCACAGTAATACACGGCAGAGTCACACAGCTCTGTCTGCTGGATTGTTAAAGGGACGGTTTTTGAAGTTTTGATGAGAAATGCATCAAATCTGCCTTTGAATTCATCAGCGTTCTCTCCTGCTCCAAAAGTATCTCTTCTCAGCACATACCTCGGGAAATCATTCGGGTACTGTATGTACCAGAATAGATACGGCGAAGGATCGCTAGTACTATATTTACAGTCGAGTGTAACTGATTGTCCTTCAACAGCGTTCATATTGCCTGGAGGCTGAGTCACCGTGTCTTCTGCTCTGCATTCTGGAAAACAAATAAAGAACAAATATTTTAAAAACAAACACACAAAACAAACAGCAATAATAAACAAATAAATACATGCATGCATACATACATACATACATACATACATACATACATACATACATACATACATACATACATACATACATACATACCAAAACAAACTATAGCACAGATAATGAGAATGCTCCGTGTATATGCCATGCTATACAGCGTAGCACAATGTTTCAGCGTCATGCAGCAGTGAACTCTTTTCAGAAGATTTAAACCCTCAGAGTGTCTTGGTACATCTTATACTGTCATCAGGAGTTTCTACATGATGTGATGTCATTTCAGCTGCTTATCAGAACCCGTATCGATGTTACACTAGCGCCTCCCTTGGGAAGATCTTCCATCATCTGTAAACCTGACATTTTACACTGTTCACTATTTGTATTTGTTTTTCGTTCATTTCACAGTAAGTTCAGACAAACAGACTAACTGTTATTTATGTATTTATTTATTAGAGCAGAACACAATTACTGCATTTGAAAAGACAGCAGTTCTAATATAAATATATAAATACATTACTACGTGTACTTGTAAGTGACAGTTTCATCACCGTAGTTTTGCATTCTTGCTAAAGGAAAATGTTAGATAATAATTTAGTTTTTATGTTTCTGTTATTAACTCATGGTATACGTTATTGGTGCTTGGACGTATTTCAACAGCAAGTACAACTGAAAAAAATATATATTGTAAAATGGCAGAATTTTTCCAGTATATTCTGATTCTTGGTTTATTACGTCATATCTGAATATGTCAGTGTGTAATAGCTTGTGTCATGCTGCAATTTAAACGAGCAATACATAATTGATCCCTTTAGTCTTTCCTCCTTCCTGGTGCTCCCCAATATGTTCAGGGGAGATCCAATAACGTTTCGATTGCTTTCAGAACCATCCACTTGTGGAGAGCTCCGCTAGAACAGCAAGAGACGCCAGAACAGTTCTGGAATTCACTGTGTGACAGAAACGCCAGACCGCAGTGTAGCTGTATCGAGAGCCGCAGGGTCTTCTCGTTTTCATTACAGCTTAATATGTCAATTAATTTTACTGATTATATTCCTCAGGTAGACATTTATTTATTTATGTTCAATGCGCTTTACAGTTGATTATTGCAAATATTTCAGGGATAAAGTATATTCAATGGGATCAATTGGTAAATACATAGTTCAGTTGGGTAATTTGTTCAATTGGGTTATTAAGATCTCAAGTGGGACAAACCCAAAAGACTGTTTACATTCTTAGAACACATGGTTCTATAGAACCCTGGGGAAAGACAGTTGATGAATAAATAATAAATACTCTTACCTCAGAGCAAATAGTTTATACATAAACACTAAAAGTCAAACTAGGTGCGGTGTGAACTTCGGTCTCCCGGGACGCTGAAAATAGCTGATGTACGGTGGGAGGGCAGTGTTGTTGATTCTGATTCGGGACGCTGGTAATAGCTGATGTACGGTGGGAGGGCAGTGTTGTTCATTGTGATTCGGGACGCTGGTAATAGCTGATGTACGGGGGGAGGGCACTGTTGTTCATTCTGATTCCGGACGCTGGTAATAGCGGATGTACGAGGGGAGGGCAGTGTTGTTCATTCTGATTCGGGACGCTGGTAATAGCTGATGTACGGGGGGAGGGCAGTGTTTTTCATTCTGATTCGGGACGCTGGTAATAGCTGATGTACGGGGGGAGGGCACTGTTGTTCATTCTGATTCCGGACGCTGGTAATAGCGGATGTACGAGGGGAGGGCAGTGTTGTTCATTCTGATTCGGGACGCTGGCAATAGCTGATGTACGGGGGGAGGGCAGTGTTGTTCATTCTGATTCGGGACGCTGGCAATAGCTGATGTACTAGGTGAGGGCAGTGTTGTTCATTCTGATTTGGGACGCTGGTAATAGCTGATGTACGTGGGAAGGGCAGTGTTCTTTATTCCGATTCGGGACGCTGGTAGTAGCTGATGTACGGGGGGAGGGCAGTGTTGTTCATTCTGATTCGGGACGCTGGTTATAGCTGATGTACTGGGTGAGGGCAGAGTTGTTCATTCTGATTCGTAACGCTGGTATTAGCTGATGTATGGGGGGAGGGCAGTGTTGTTCATTCTGATTCGGGACGCTGGTAATAGCTGATGTACGGGGGGAGGGCAGTGTTGTTCATTCTTATTCGGGACGCTGGTTATAGCTGATGTACCGGGGGAGGGCAGTGTTGTTGATTCTGATTTACTTTTAAACCTCCTTTATTAAGTCTGTTTATCTCGAGTAGTTTATCAAGTAGTCGAGCTGGCGCCCCTCGGCCCCTGTCTGCTGGGTGTTTGTGAGGCTCTGCAGTTGTTCATTGTCACTGTGGGCCTCAGCGCACAGCAGTACACGGCAGAGTCACACAGCTCTGTGTGCTGGATTGTTAAAGGGACGGTTTGCGAAGTTGTGTTGAGAGTGGCGTCACATCTTTTCCCGTACCCGTCAGCATCATCCTTGTTACCTATAAAACTCTACGAATCATATTCTTGGGAGATCCAGTCAGGTGTTGAATACACCAGAAGAGGTACGGGGTTGAAGACGCTGTATCATAGCAACACTTTAGATTCAACGCGTGTCCTTCAACAACGTTCAGTTTGGTTGGAGACTAAGTCACCGAGTCTTCCGTGCTGCATCCTGAAAATAAATTAATATATCGATGATTTCAATGTACTTTCTAAAGACAATAAAATAAAAACGCGCTAAATGTGTGAATAAGTAAATGCATAGCAAAGATTAATGAAGTAACAGCGATGAACAGAAGGCCCTGTTCCATGTTCTGTAGTGCCGCTGCTGTAATAGCCTACACTTGGGTTAAACCATTTAGTAATGATTGTTTCAGTGGGCTGGAAGGCGCATGTCAAGTGGATGAGTTCTGCTTTCTATTGGTTAATGTATTTCATATCTTATTATTGGTTAATGTATTTAAGAAATGGAGAGGAATGTTTCATGCAGTGCCTCCTCCTACAGAAAGAAAGTACAGTTTACATTCACTATCAGTTCAATTGTCAAGTTCACTTTAAATATAGAGTTAGCGCTGACTGTTCGGTGTGTATAATGAGTGCGAACGTTTATCATTTGAGGCAATTCATAATTCTTCATAATAACACACACACGCACGGACGCACGCACGGACACCCACGCGCGCAAACACACACACACACACACACACACACACACACACACACACACACACACACACACACACACACACACACACACACACATATTAATTGCAAAAACTGCGTTAAAGTAAGATCCTTTAAGAAACAGTTTGATTATTATTATTTCTTTTAATTTGAAAAGCTGCTACAGCAATATGAACAGGCTGAGCTGAACAGCTGCCTGTGGTTTGCAATCCTTTCTTATGATCTTAATCAAACCAATATCACTGATCAACAGCTAATGTAGGTGTGATTCATGGGATCAATCCACACTGTGGTCTTTTCAGCAGTGAGTTTCATGTGTAAGGGGAGTTGAAGGAGACATGTTAGGGTTACTAGCAGAGCAACCTGAACACAAACAGCAACAGGCACGGCAGTCCAGTACCTCTCTGTAATTCAGGCTATACTAGTAAATGCAACCATAGTAATAGTGACATCTACAGTCCTTTTATGGTATGACACCACAGAAAGTGTGCTGTTGTTGGGAGAAAAATATGTCAGTACTGAAGCACATTGGCTTCAGAAATTAAAAGAAGATTTTTCAATGTTAATTTTTTGTTTTATGTAGCTTAGGGGCAGTTGAAATATAGTTAACTGTCCCATAATCATTTGGCATATGATTCAATTTGCGCTTCGACATAATGCAGTGTGGGGAAAAAAACATGTCTGTTTAGATTTGGCTTTTTTCAGCTGTCTTGAAAATCAACCCTGGTGGGGAGCGCCTGTCTTTCAGCAATCCTGATGAGGCCGAATTCTTTTTTGCTCAACGGTTTCAGGATACGTTGGTGTCTATTGATCCCTGTTTTGTGTGTGTGTGTGTGTGTGTGTGTGTGTGTGTGTGTGTGTGTGTGTGTGTGTGTGTGTGTCGCGTAATCGACCGCATATAGACTAACCCTAACCCTTACCCTCGCCTTAACCTTAACCTTTGAAAAAAAAAGGTTCACTTAGGGATTCGGCCCAAACAAACCCTGGCGAAAGTGCAGAAGACAAATCTCCAGACCACCTGATTGCATGCAGTACAATAAGCAGGGAAACTGATTTCCATGGGCACTGAATTCTACTTAACATCTGTACAGATGCACTATCTTTGCACCGGGTTACTATTTTTCATACCTTCAGTGGATGGAAGTGGAAAGGTCTTTCTGCATGTGACCCGTCAGATTTGCACATTTTCACTTGTTGTTTCCTGGTATAGCTATAAAGACAATCAGTTACATAAATCTAAACATGGCTTCTATTGGTTATTTGGTATTGATCTAGTTATTATGCAAGGACCTCAAAGGGATCGCTACACTGCAGAGGGTATGATAACCCTGTCAGGAATACTGCTGCGGGTCATTATTAATGATTTGGATACGTGGCTGTATTTATTAATACACTCTTTATTACTATCTGTGGTACTACTGTTATTGTTGATGATAATCTTTACTCTAATTAGACTTTGTCCTTAAGTTTGATTCTTTATTGGTAAATGGAAACTATTTCCCTTCAAGGTCTACTACTGTGTTCATTAAAATGACCCTGTTTGATGTTTAGCATTTTTATTAGAGCTCTTACTTTGTACCTTTCTCAAAGGAAGGCAAGTTGAGGAACACAAGACAACAAGTCTGTTAGCATTAGGACAAGCTTTCCATTGACTTCTATGTTTCAATAGATAAAGCAGTCATTAGAATAAAAAAAAAGCATAAAGACAAAGGTGTATGAATACTGACATAAAAACTGAATACTGACATACACACATATATACATAATTGTATACTGTAGCACATCACCTCATTTATCTAAACATCTGAATCGACTTTGTTACACTCTGATGTATGCTCAGTAACCATGTGTGCTGTACTGTAGCAAATCTCTGCCTGTGTTCTGGGGTCTGACAGAGGTGTTAGCAGCCAAGGTCTGATGCCATAAGCAGCATCACCTATATGACAAGCATTGACAATCTGAGCAAACTGCCCATGCTTCCTATCACCACCCTATGAAACACAGATTATACATGACTTGCCAACCTGCTCCATAATATGCACATACACCTGTCTCATAAACTGCATATATCCCGGACTGTCTGAGGATGTATGAGTCGTGTGCTGTGCCAGGATAGCTCATCGAGAATCCTCAGTTTCACATCACACACCATGTGTACATTAATCTGGAGTGGCAATGCTTCCTGTTACCAGATATATTCTCTATACAGGTGTCAGTGGGTAACTCTTTGTTCTACTTCAAACTCTGAGATTAATGATTATGCTTAGGCCTATTCTACTTGTCATACATAAATCAGGTACATAAAATAATGCAATTCAGTTTCAGGTTTGTTTTTGATATGACATCAATTGATGGAATATTCTTATGTCCAGTTGGGTGATTATTATTATTAGTAGTAGTGGTGAGGGTGGTTGTGTTTATTAGTAAGCATATGAAGATTAAAC
>CM060273.1:11008797-11063797 GCA_030684275.1 Acipenser oxyrinchus oxyrinchus | reverse complement strand
CTCTACTACAATGCAGGACTAAAATTAAGCGCTGGGCATTTCTGAAATTAAACTGAAACACTTGAAAATACACATTACTTGTTATTAAACAATTTCCGACCGCAGATATCGGAATCTGCATTGTATTTTATATGACCGATTGTACCCTTGTGGTCTAGACATAAGAAATTTGGTAGTTCACATGATCAAAACATATGGTTCAATACAGGTCCCACCGAGATTTGAACTCGGGTCGCTAGATTCAGAGTCCAGAATGCTAACCATTACACGATGGAACCGCTGCAGAAAACCCTGGAGAGGAATGGACCGCAAGGCGTTCTCCCCGTTCTGATTGCACACAGTCCAACAACAACATCCATTTCTCCAGTTTGAATCCAAAATGCGACGTTTCATTTCTTGGTTCATACTGGCAGCTGGCAGCAGGTCTGGAACTGCACAATCAGCACCCAACCGTGCGCCACAAACACTGCTCACATTGAAATAATAAGACACATGTTCATTGACAATATATGTATTACACATGTAGATTTAGAAACGGTTTTAATAACATCGGTATTGCTAATTTAAAATAATAAACATGTCCTTAATAACTAAACACGTTGCATGTTTATAAGTGAAAATACACTTTCAAATACAAATTCGCCCAATGCGCACAGCTGTCTCCTAGCAAGTGAAGGCTCCACTGTATTCTGGACTCTGTAGTTTATTCTAGGAACATGACACATGGGTATTGCGGATTGATGAACACCCATCTGACTGGCAATGCAATGTAAGTGTTGACCAGATTGAAGTATGCTCAGGGAATGAAAGTTTTCATTGCTTGGTAAAGATCTGCTTCTAGACATGGCATAAGCATGAACATCCACGGCTTTTCTGCACACAGAGGTGTGATTCGTAGGGTTTCCACAGAGGCTTTTGTAAGCAGCTGCACTTTAATCAGCATCACTGTGGTCCCCAGTGCACAGTAGTCGAGTGCAGAGTCAGAGAGCTGCGTGTTTGAGATTGAAAAATAAGTCATCTTTGTTGAAGTATTCAAGTGTCCTATAAACCTTCTGTCCGATTCTTCAGATCTGAGCTCCTCACTGCCACCACTTGCTTTATAGCGATGGAGAATATATCTGGGATTCCTCCCTGGTGTCTGCTGGTACCAGAACAGATACTCAGTGTATGCGTTGTTTGACAGAGAGCAATTGCAGTAGATCTTGGTTTCCTGGGTCTCCTCAGATGTTTTGAGATCCTTCCATGGACGCACTTCATCTCCATAACTCAGCCTGGAAATGAAGCACAGTGGTTAGGAGCAGTTCACTGGTAGCATCACAAAATATGGAATAGGAAAATAATGCATTGTAAATAAATCATTACCAAAATAAAGACTAAACAAGACAATGAGAACCATTGTGATGAGCGTTCTTGAGTTCAGAAAGAACACAGACAGTGTTTAGGTTTGTGTTCAACCAGGCAGCATCTACTAAGGGAATGATGTAGAGCTCATAAGTGTGCTTCACTTCTTCAGCATAGAAGACATGCCCCTTTCCCTCATCCAATCACCACAGCCTGAGGCACGAGCAGATAATTTGATGAGCAGTTTCTGTTGTTGTTACTTACTGTGAGTTGGGCATTTCATTTCCATTTATAAGTATTTTTTATGTTGTACAGAATGTATATCTTGAAAAAGTACAAGCACTGTTTTCTGTTACAGTTGACCAGTGTATGCTACACGCAGTAGCTATGATCAGAAGAGTGGATACAATGTCCCAGATGGTCTGTTCAATAAAGTGTGACTTTACAAACATATATTTAAACTTGAACCACTTCATGAAATCTTCACAATTAAAGTATTTTAAAATGAAGAGATCTGCACTTCACTGTACAATCACTTGTTGAACTGGAGCAAAGTAACTTGGGCTCATTGGGGATGGCAGAAAGGTGCTACATAAATGTGCATTTGTTCATACATTCAGTGACACTATAAACACACTTTGTCATAATTCATTTGCATTACTAAATTACTGAAGGCAATTAAAAAAAGTTAAGTTGCGTGAAAAGATGGAAATCTGGGACATCATTTTATAAAAATTAGTAATGCAGTTGTACAGGGATTTCGAAAAGAAAAATTGATGTTTTAACAATTTAGATTTGTACCCTATTTGCCTCATGCACTATTAAAAAGTATAGAACAATAACAATACATTGGCAATACAATAATAATTACAGTCGTTGTGCTGTTGTTATGCTTATCATTATTATTTGTAACTTTTACAATTGCTCTGTGTATCAAAACTTGTTGTCTTCTGCCATCTAGTGGTTATAGTTTAGAATACAGTGTACAGAAATATGCAATTAAAAAGCAACACAAGACCACATGTATATTGTAATAAAGAATTGTTCCTTTAACTCTTTTACTGCCAGAGCAAGATGACGTCCAAGAGCAATCTGTCAAAAACACCCCTTTCAAGACACAACACTCCTCTTGTCACGCCTCACTCCTCTTTGAGGCGTGCGCCCCTCCTTCTCGAGTTGTGAGTGACTCCTCCTCCCTTCTCTAGTCATTCCGAAATATCGGTACACCTTCTTTTCACAGTAAAGTATAAGGAAGCTAAAGGTGACAGAAGTCAACCGAGAGTCAGGTTTGAATGCAGAAACTAAATAGCCTGACATTGATTAGAAATGCATGGAGATACTGGTGTATTATTTGGGGTTTACAACATCACTGTCAGCAAGGACATAACGTGTCCTACTTGATACAGACACATGATGTGATTAAATGAGTGTAACATTAATATGATTAGTAAGTGTGTATAAATCGCAATAAGGGTGTCTTGCTATAAGGGTTTCTTGCTGGATTATAGTCCAGTACAAGAGGAAGCAGCATGAAGTTTTTGTATGGGGTGAGATACAGACTGACACAGTGTGGGCCTCAGAGCGCAGAAGTATGTGGCTGAGTCAGACAGCACAGCTGCAGAGAGAGTCAGATTAAAGGTCTTCTCACTCTTGTCATGAGATGCAGAGAAACGCTCTTTAAATCTTGGATTATCGTTGAGGTACTCATTGAGCAAGTGCTCTGGAGCTTTATTTTGCTCCTGGATGTACCAGAAGAGGTCCGGGCTGCCTGAAGTTTCATACTGGCAAAATAATATTCTTTTCTCATTTTCTGTCAAGTGAATTGAAGGTAATTGATGGACCGCGTCTCCTTGTGTCATACCTGATAAACAATAGAAAGGAATATTGAAGAAATATATCAATTATTAGTAGTAATAAATAAATAAATAAATAAATAAATAAATAAATAAATAAATAAAAATAAATTATATTTCCTACAATTTGAAATCATGGTGTTTTTCTGTTTTTTTTAACAATAAAACCAGAAGAATTAATTGGAGAGAACAATAACTCTTTACTTTGTAAAATGTACATTTCAAAATAACAGTTCTAGTGTTAGTTGAAAATAGAAAGGTAATTTTTAAATGAACCAGAAACCCCCTGTGTTCCATCATGTTATGTCTACTTACCTACGACACACAGCAGTATGATATTGACTAGGTGAGCCTTTCCTCCTTGAAGCATCATTGTGTGCAGGTTGAAATAGCTGTGACTGCCCTCTCTCCTGCACTGAAGTGTCAAACCAGAGCAGTGAAGAGCCTCTGTATACCCTTTGGCAATGCCTGTCAGTCATCCTGTGGTGGGAGTGACTGCTCATGTTATTATTGTATTATTAGTATTAAATTTATTAGCAGACACTCTTATCCAGGGTGACTTACAGTACAATTGTTACAAAACAATCACATTATGTTTACATACAAATTCTGGTACCCATTTATACAGCTGTGTTTTTTTTTTTTTTTTTTTGCAGGAGTAGCCTGGGCAACTTACAATTGTTACAAGATATCACATTATTTTTACATACAGTTACATTATTTATTTTTTTACACATTATTTTTTACATACAATTACCCATTTATACAGTTGGGTTTTTACTGGAGTAGCCTAGGTAAAGTACCTTGCTGAAGGGTACAGCAGCAGTGTCCCCCCAACCTGGGATCTGACCCATGACCCTCCGGTCAGGAGTGCAGAGCCCTGACCATTACTGTGCTCCACACTGCTGTTCACACATCTGTTTCTGCCCAGGGGTGACAAGGAGAAAAACCCTTCTGAGTAATATACTGTATCAATCTGCCTTCCCCATGCTATTAACCCAGAGACTTATTTCTCTTGAAGTCTTTTTGTAGAGTTGTCTGTGATTCTGTTCTAGTTTTCTTAAGGTTGTTCTCCATGCTGGGAACATCATTGATTATGTATTAGTATTGCACAGAGCTGGGAAGATCATTGATTATGTATTAGTATTGCACAGAACTCAGAATGCCATTGATTATGTATTAGTATTATGTATAATACTAATACATACATAGATTATGCATTAGTGATTACTTTTCACAGGTTTTTACAAAGGAGGACACGGACAACATGCCCCACATGTCGGCCTGTTCCTATCCAATTTTAAATAACTTTACCATAACAGAGGCAGAAGTGTTAAAGGGACTAGGAGCTCTTAAAATAAACAAATCCCCTGGGCCGGATGAGATCCTCCCAATAGTACTCAAAGAAATGAAAGAAGTTATTTAGAAACCGCTAACCAAGATCATGCAACAGTCTCTTGACACAGGGGTTGTACCGACAGACTGGAAAATAGCAGACGTAATACCGATCCACAAAAAGGGAGACAAAACCGAACCAGGTAACTACAGACCAATAAGCCTGACTTCGATTACATGTAAACTTCTGGAAACTATAATAAGATCTAAAATGGAAAATTACCTATATGGTAACAATATCCTGGGAGACAGTCAGCATGGTTTTAGGAAAGGGAGATCGTGTCTAACTAACCTGCTTGATTTTTTTGGAGGATGCAACATCGACAATGAATAATTGCAAAACATACGACAGGGTTTTTTAGATTTCCAGAAAGCTTTTGACAAATAACCACATAAAAGATTAATTCTCAAACTGAACGCAGTAGGGATTCAAGGAAATGCATGCACATGGATTAGGGAGTGGTTAACATGTAGAAAACAGAAAGTACTGATTAGAAGAAAAACCTCAAAATGGAGCGAGGTAACCAGTGGAGTACCACAGGGATCAGTATTAGGTCCTCTGCTATTCCTAATTTACATTAATGATTTAGATTCTGGTATAGTAAGCAAAATTGTTAAATTTGCAGACGACACAAAAATAGGAGGAGCGTTGAACACTGTTGCAGCAGCAAAGGTCATTCAAAATGATCTAGACAGCATTCAGAACTGGGCAGACACATGGCAAATGACATTTAATAGAGAAAAGTGTAAGGTACTACATGCAGGCAATAAAAATGTGCATTATAAATATCATATGGGAGATATTGAAATTGAAGAAGGAATCTATGAAAAAGACCTAGGAGTTTATGTTGACTCAGAAATGTCTTCATCTAGACAATGTGGTGAAGCTATAAAAAAAGGCCAACAAGATGCTCACTCGGCAGGCAGCAGGAGGTTTTTGTATGGAGTGATATAGAGACTCTCACAGTGTGGGACTCAGAGCACAGAAGTACGTGGCACAGTCAGACAGCACAGCTGCAGTGATATTCAGATGAAAGGTCTTCTCTGTCTTGTCATGAGATGCAGAGAAACGATTTTGAAACCTTGGTGGAATGTCCTCCTGAGAATAGTCACTGAGTATGAGCTGTGGGGTTTGATTGGGATCCTGAATGTACCAGAAGAGACCGTTAGCAATGCCTGCTGTTTCATACTTGCACTGAATAATGGAGCTCGCTCTCTGTTTAAGGACAATTGAATTTGAATGTTGAGTCACTGAGTCTGCTTGAGTCATTTCTAAAAGAAAAGACAGAAAATAATGAATAAGATTATATGCGAGCAAACTTACAAACATATAAAACATGACATGATAGCATACACCTATAGATAATGTGAACTCCCTTCTATATGTGTCAATGATTTTAACTCACTTTGCCTTTTCCAATAATCGATTGCAAACAATTGCACTGTTTACTGTATAATATAAATCACTATTTGTATTTGCAATTTATTCCTAACCTCTAAGACTTTAAATTCCATTTAATTTTAAGTTTTTAAAAAAGAGAGACAGTCCCGTATTTTACTTGTACGATATCGTATAATAGACTGACACACGTGTCTGACAAATTGCATAACCAGTATGTATACATGGACCTACTTATGCTTAAACAGAACAGCAGCACAGTAACCCAAGTACGTTGTTGTTCCATTCTCAACACGATAAACCTCCCTCTGCTGTCTGGTGCAATCTGAAGCTGGACCTGTGAACCATGTGTTTCTATAGAGGCGATGTCATGGAAACCAGTGCCCCTCCCCTACACCGTGCAGTTGCTGTCCTTCATTGCCACCTGGTGGTTGTTCGGTTCATCTGCATTCGGATGATGTTGCGCTGCACGTTGCAGTTCAGATTTTGTGCAGGCTGATGTTTAAGGGCCCTATTCTCACTTGGTTTACGCGTTATTTACGCATTGGAAGAAAGGCTTAAACCAGGTTAGAACAGGGCCCTTGAATGAATTACTGAGAGCTCAGTAGTACCTCACATATTCTGTAGAGGGCGTGTCGAAGTGAAAATCATTTTTCCTTTTTCAAAAACCGAGATACACAAAGTCATTTTCTCTTCAATCAATTATCTCTGGGAAAAGTTTAGGAAAACTCCTGTGAAAATATGTCATGGAAAAGTTTCCATTAAAATGTACTAAACAATGATGAATCACAGCGACCTACTAATTGGCAGAGTTAATGATGTGTAAACTAGGAAAAATGCATTTTTTTAGTATTTCTTTGGAGTTTTGAAAACCTTCAGTATTCTCAAAAGACTCGACAATGCAGTCAAAAAAGGAAAAGAAGGCTTTGATGTATCATAAACCTTCGGGGAAAATCTGTAAGCCCTCCCTTAATACGTAATGTTGGATTGGACACATGATGAATAGAGCTCACTGTGCTGACCTGTGTGAGAGGTGCAGTGAGCAGGGTTCTGTGAATAGAGCTCACTGTGCTGACCTGTGTGAGAGGTGCAGTGAGCAGGGTCCTGTGAATAGAGCTCACTGTGCTGACCTGTGTGAGAGGTGCAGTGAGCAGGGTCCTATGAATAGAGCTCACTGTGCTGACCTGTGTGAGAGGTGCAGTGAGCAGGGTCCTGTGAATAGAGCTCACTGTGCTGACCTGTGTGAGAGGTGCAGTGAGCAGGGTCCTATGAATAGAGCTCACTGTGCTGACCTGTGTGAGAAGTGCAGTGAGCAGGGTCCTGCGAATAGAGCTCACTGTGCTGACCTGTGTGAGAGGTGCAGTGAGCAGGGTCCTGTGAATAGAGCTCACTGTGCTGACCTGTGTGAGAGCTGCAGTGAGCAGGGTCCTATGAATAGAGCTCACTGTGCTGACCTGTGTGAGAAGTGCAGTGAGCAGGGTCCTGCGAATAGAGCTCACTGTGCTGACCTGTGTGAGAGGTGCAGTGAGCAGGGTCCTGTGAATAGAGCTCACTGTGCTGACCTGTGTGAGAGCTGCAGTGAGCAGGGTCCTATGAATAGAGCTCACTGTGCTGACCTGTGTTAGAGGTGCAGTGAACAGGGTTCTGCTGAATCAAGGTACCTGACACATGCATTACTTTATCATTCAGCCATGTGTTCCATGTAATCTCTACGATATGGGTAAATAAAGGTTTGTATTATCGATACTTGCTCAAATTCAATGCGGATAAAGTTGACGCTGTCCGCGGTTCTGAATGTGTCAGATACGAAACGCAAATGAAAAGTGTCTCTGAATTGAATGTATTCTTTGCTTATTTGTTGTCATGGTATATTGACTGAGTTTATCAACAAGTTTACAGAACAATGTGTGCTGTTTAATGTGGTTAGTTTATAAACACAATACAGGACAGGGTAAAGGGATTTATTAAGTGTATTGTTCTTTTAAGACCGAGTTATTACATCTGCTTGGGACATTTCTAATGAAAAACGAGAAACAAACAGCAGATTCAGAGAAGCACAATCTCCTGGCTGCTATAGGAGATCCTTTTATTAATTATACCCACAACACTATATCCACGCCGCTTTTCTTTCTTATGTTAGTCGATTTTAACCTCAAACCTCGCTCCACCCTTTGGTTACATTTGCATCTGAAAACAATGTGAAGAATGCATCTGTAGCAGAGAACGAGTCGACCCGTCCCTTACACAAACCGGCAGCTCGCACAGCATCGGAGTTTTCTATTACTAGTGATGGCTCTCGAAAGACATGTATGTGCCGGACTGTATTGTAACTTTACCAGTGTAGTTCAGCGCTGCGTCTCTTATCGAGGGCTGCAGGGCAGGGAGTACCGGACTGTATTGTAACTTTACCAGTGTAGTTCAGCGCTGCGTCTCTTATCGAGGGCTGAGGGGCAGGGCAGGGAGTACCGGACTGTATTGTAACTTTACCAGTGTAGTTCAGCGCTGCGTCTCTTATCGAGGGCTGAGGGGCAGGGCAGGGATTATTTATTTATTTGTTCATTTATTTTAAAAAGATCATAAATAAGGGCAATGTCAAACCAACTGCACTTTCGATAAAAAAAATAAAAATAAAAAAAAACACGGAGGTAAAAGCTTTATGAAAATATCCCATACTTATGTAATCATCCTAAACAGACATTTAAAATATTTTAATAACCCAAATATAACGTTTGAATAAAACACATGCAAACGCACCCCAGCTTGTATAAAATTAACACAACGAAAAACTCTTTGAATCGGGGTATCCGTACCTGTGATTAAACGTGAATCGATTCCCTTTATATTGCTATCAAGCACGTCCTTGTCTGACTTCATATTGAAGCGCAGGTGTGCGCGCATTGTTTGGTTGTTTACTAGATGTTGTATATGTTGAGTTTCCTGTGCAATGTAATATTTATTATTGTAGTTTAGATATGTGTTTTTGAAAAGGTCTTTATTAAAGAGCACAGTAAATACATATATACAATATTTAAAAAAATGCCCAAACAACGTTTATTCAATAAATATGCATTTGTTTATTTATGTATTGCTTATAACCTAGCAGTGCTGTTTGATATGACAGTACCAACAGCACATTGTAATGCGGCTTGTAATGTTAATCAAAGCTCTCAAATCTGGAACAAGATTCCAAGCAGTGCTGTTTGACAAAACACACAGTGAACTTCTAAACTACACAACAACAACACTACAGGAACAAGCTAAACAATACATACAATTAATACATACAAATAACATAAATAATAGAACAATACATTTAACTTACGAAATAAGACATTCTTTTTATTGCAGTGTAGTTTTTATCAAAGCTTCACTGTAATCTGATTGCTTTTTTAAGCTTCTCGCTCTCTTATATATCATAATAATAACATACTGTACATACACATTGTAACTGAGATGTTTAAACCGCAACAGCACAAATAAAACAGACATGTGATGTTGTTTGTGTGTTTTTCCAGGGAAGGGGTTAATTAGTGAGCACTGAATGCGCTGTGTTATTGTAGAAGGCAGTAATGTAAAGACAGCAACGTGGTACTCAGCGCACACACGCACACTGCAGAATCACACAGCTGCGTGTTCACGATTGTTAAACTAGTCATCTTCTGCGATGTGTCCAACTGACTGGAAAACCTGGCCTCAGTTTCATCTGATCGGAGTTCATCAGTGGAACCTTTCCTGTGATGAAGCAGATATCGAGGAAAGCTGCCTGGAGTCTGCTTGTACCAGAACAGATTCTCATTGCTAGTGCTACTGCTCAGTGAGTAAGTGCAGAATATCCTCGTCTCACTGCTAACCTTCGAGGTAATCATGTCATTGAGTTGATTAATTTCATCTCCACGACCGGAATCTGTAAAATAAAAAAATAGAGTTATGAACGATGTGGTAACTGCAGCTGAATCCACGAAATTGTTATTACAACAAAAATACATCTTTACCAAAGGTAAAATAGAAGACTGCAGTGAGAAGACCTGCATACAACATGGTTATCGCTGTTCATTCAGTTTGAATGAGTTCTCTGTCTCTGTTCTGTTGGTTTCTGCTCAGTACTGAATGCCAGTCTGCAGCCGCACCACCGAGCGGATCAGTGGGCGTTTCTTCCGTGTGTCGGGATGTTTCTCTGATGTCCAATCAGATCCCATGAACCCGCGCTGCGCTCTGTCTTCTTCATTACCCAGTGAAGCACCAGAACGGGGTTCTTTCGTGTCATGAGTTGTGTTCCAATATATATATATATATATATATATATATATATATATATATATATATATATACACTCTACCGGTCAAAAGTTTTAGAACACCTCCATTTTTCCAATTTTTATTGAAATTTATGCAGTTTAATGTCTCAATGTACTCTGAAATTAAAGCATAGAACACATAAACAATTGGAGATAAAAAAAGAAATCATTGAATTGTTTTGTTTAACAAAATTTAATCTAAATTTTTGACTCATCAAAGTAGCCACCTTTTGCAGATATAACAGCCGAACACACTCGTGGCATTCTTTCTACAATGGAAATCAAATATTGTTTGGAAAGTTCTTCCCAACACTGTTGCAGAAGTTCCCACAAATGTGTTGCACTTGTAGGTTGCTTTGCTTTCACCCTTTTGTCCAGTTCATCCCAAACCAGCTCGATGGGGTTTAAGTCTGGAGACTGTGCTGGCCATTCCACGATTCGAAGCCTACCGTCTTGTTCTTTTCTTCTAAGGTAGTTCTGACATAGCCTGGAGGTATGTTTTGGGTCATTATCTTGCTGTAGGATGAACCCCTGACCAACTAGGCGAATACCAGAGGGTATTGCATGGCGCTGCAAAATGCTGTGGTAGCCGTTTTGGTTCAGGGTGCCACTCACTCTGTGCAAGTCGCCGACTCTGGATCCAGCAAAAGAGCCCTAGACCATCACGCTTCCTCCTCCATGTTTGACAGTTGGTGTCACACACCGAGGAACCATCCTTTGGCCTACTCGACGGCGTACAAAAACCCTGCGTGATGAACCAAAGATTTCAAATTTTGATTCATCGGTCCATAAGACCTTCTTCCAGTCTTCAGTAGTCCACTGGCGGTGCTTCATGGCCCAGGCATACCTCTTTTTCTTATTTTGCCATCTTAGCAATGGCTTTCTTACTGCCACTTGACCTGTCAAACCTGCAGCTCGAAGTCTTCTCTTCACAGTTGAAACTGAGACTTGCTTACTTCGGCCAGTGGTAAGCTGTGCTTGAAGCTGTTGTCCTGTGAGCCGCCTATCACGCAAGCTGTTGACTCTCAGAAACTTGTCTTCTGATTCTTTTGTGGCTTTGGGTCTGCCAGACCTCTTCCTGTCAGAGTTTCCTCCAGTTTCCAAGTGCCTTTTGATGGTGTAGGAAACTGTACTCACTGACACCTTGGCTTTCTTTGCAATTTCTCTAAAGGAAAGACCTACACTTTTAAGGGTTATAATGGTCTATCTGTCTTCCTTTGTTAATTGCCTTTTTCTCGCCATTATGATAGCAATATACTACTTCCTGCAGTACAATACTGTCCAAATAATGCTTAAGAGGGTGTAGTAACACAGGCTGTTCCAACACTGCTTTTATACAGACAGAGGGTTTGTAAGTAATCAACAAACATTGGGACACCTGTAGGAATTGTTAGCATCAACTTTCAAGGCTTAATTTACTTCCATTGCTGCAGAACAGCGGTACGTTGTTAACCCATTACTTGTTCCCTGAAAAAGGCCTTTTTGTATAACTCTGAAATGTACATTATTTTTCAATTTTTGCTAGCCTAAACTTTTACCTTTGTACCATTTCAGGTTATTCACTGGACTTGAACTGCTTAAATTTCAATAAAAACTGGAAAAATTGGGGTGTTCTAAAACTTTTCACCGGTAGTGTATGTATATATATATATATATATATATATATATATATATATATATATATATATATATATATATATACACACACACAAAACTAGTACCAAACCACTGATTTATATATTTCAAGTCATCTTAAAGATTCTCACTGTGATCATTAACATTAATGATTTAAATAATGGAGTAAACACCCTGAAATGCATCAGCTACAGAGTCTCTTACAATTACGTCTCACCCGAAAGACGGAGCACAAGGAGGTTAAGTGACTTGCTCAGGGTCACACAATGAGTCCACACAGCCTCCTATATGTTTAACTCAATGCTTTATTCATTGAACACAATAACCTCTTTGTTTAATATGTTGTGGTACATGTACCAGTACTGGTACATGACAGGCTTGCAACTGGTATGCATCAACACTTCTTTATGATGATGTGATTCCTCAAACACAAAACTCCCTCAATCTCACTAGCATAAGAACATAAGAAAATTTACAAATGAGAGGAGGCCATTCGGCCCATCTTGCTCGTTTGGTTGTTAGTAGCTTATTGATCCCAGAATCTCATCAAGCAGCTTCTTGAATTACTGGGGAGTTGGTTCCAGGCCCTCACAATTCTCTGTATAAAAAGTGCCTCCTATTTTCTGTTCTGAATGCCCCTTTATCTAATCTCCATTTGTGACCCCTGGTCCTTGTTACTTTTTTCAGGTCAAAAAAGTCCCCTGGGTCGACATTGTCTATACCTTTTAGGATTTTGAATGTTTGAATCAGATCACTGTGTAGTCTTCTTTGTTCAAGACTGAATAGATTCAATTATTTTAGCCTGTCTGCATACGACATGCCTTTTAAACCCAGGATAATTCTGGTTGCTCTTCTTTGCACTCTTTCTAGAGCAGCAATATCCTTTTTGTAACGAGGTGACCAGACTTGAACACAATATTCTAGGTGAGGTCTTACTAATGCATTGTAAAGTTTTAACATTACTTCCCTTGATTTAAATTCAACACTTCTCACAATATATCCGAGCATCTTGTTGGCCTTTTATATAGTTTTCCCGCATTGTCTAGATGAAGACATAAACTCCTAGGTCTTTTTCATAGTTCCCTTCTTCAATTTCAGTATCTCCCATATGATATTTATAATGCACATTTGTATTGCCTGCATGCAATACTTTACACTTTTCTCTATTAAATGTCATTTTGCCATATGTCTGCCCAGTTCTGAATGCTGTCTAGATCATTTTGAATGACCTTTGCTGCTGCAACAGTGTTTGCCACTCCTCCTATTTTTGTGTCGTCTGCAAATTTAACAAGTTTGCTTGTTGTTGTTGCAAAGTAAATGTGAAAAGGGACTCGAGCGTGCAAATTTAACAAGTTTGCTTGTTGTTGTTGCAAAGTTTTGGCAATGTGGTCAAACACTCTCTTTATTAAGGTGCTTGAGCATGTCTTGTACATTTTGTAGAAGAGGTTGTGCCGCCACATCTCTGAATTCAGCCATTGCCTCTGCAGCCCGCAGAGAAGCAAAATGACCTTGATTTTCACGTCCTTTTGTTTCAAGCTCATTGTCCTCTTCATCCTCTATTTCCTTTTGTTTTTGCTCTACTAGTCGAGTTACCTCCTCATCAGCTGCAGCTATTTGTTGTAGTTGGTCATGGTAGGCCATAGCTTTTTGAAGGCTATCCCTACAAGCATGTAAGGCTTCCAAATAGGAATCGCACCCTTCAGGAAGAAGGTCTGTTCTGTCTTTCCATGGCTTGAAAAGTAGGAGGATGGCATAGAAGTAGTTCTCTGGGTAGTCCTGTACACTATAATGGTAATGATTGATTAAGTAGGGCGTGCTTCTCTTTTTGATGTCTCCAAAGGGAAACATGTAACAAGGGATGCTTTCATTTTTGGGCTTCTCTGTCACCACATCATGCCATGCAATGAAATCATAGAGGCTCAAGTCTTGCAGAGCCTCCAGACGTTTTGGGTAGTATGAGTCAATCCAGGAAGGAAAGTAGATGTCGGTTGAGTCAGGATTTTCTTTTGCTAGCATGTCAATGTGTTCCTTGGATTTCAGCCGACGGCTAGAAACCTTTCATACATCAATCCACTTGATGGTTGTCTGCGGATCTGTGCCATAGAAAGGTAAGCCTAGGAGATTGTCTGCTGCTTCAAGTGCACCACATTCTCTGTTGGACAACCTGCGGAGTGCAACATTTCACAGTCTGCTGGCCAGAGACTTGTTTGAGTTGATGTCATTCATGATGCCAAGGGAAAAACTCTCCTCAGGTTTTGAGAGGTATTTTGTAATGTAGCGGTTGAGTCCTGTAGATTGTTCACCAATGAACTGAATATCCATATTGCCTTCCCAAGCTAGCAAAATAGCTGGATTGTAGTCATTGATTCTGACTTCTGTACTACTCCGTGGTACATCATAGAGTCTGCTGTGAGGTTTGAGTGCTTTCCAGCCAGCAATGGCCTCAGCCACATCTCAGATTACCACCATGGTTTGTTCTTTTCTGGGAAATCCAAAGCAACAAACTATCACCACCTTGTTTTTGATTTTCTTGGACAGTACTTGTTGCATTTATGTTGCTTCCATTTCAAGACCCGGTCTCTGAGTACATGTGCTATTGGGTCATTTGGAATGGTACAGGTGACATGTTGATTAATGTACTGTGCAATTTGTGAGTTGGGGGAAACTCCAATAAGTGGTGCATCTTCCACCCAAAGAAGCATGTGTAAGTGCTGCATTCCACGACCCTGTTACTCTCTGTGTGGAAGTGCTGCATTCCACGACCCTGGTACTCTCTATGTGGAAGTGCTGCATTCCACGACCCTGGTACTCTCTGTGCCAAAAGTAATGTGTAACTTTCCACAGAGGCCCTTTTGGGGATGTGATCAAATTCAAGATTGCAAGAAACTTGTTGTGCATGAACCGAGGTAAGTCAGGCTTATTGGTCTGTAGTTACCTGGTTCGCTTTTGTCTCCCTCACATCTTTCCAAAGGTGTTATCTTCAAAGAATGTCTGCCATGTTGGGGTTTGGCTCTCTTAAACACAGAATAAATTTCTCTGACTTTGAAATAGACCCAGCTATTGATAGGAATTGTATTAACAATAACAAATAGTTCTCAAATTCCTAGGCAGTCTCCCATCCACATACTAGCCAAGCCCAACCTTGCTTAGCTTCTGAGATGAGAGCCAGCTTATTCAAGGTGGTGTAGTCGTAGGCGATACCAAGCCCAACCTTGCTTAGCTTCTGAGATGAGATCCAGCTTATTCAAGGTGGTGTAGTCGTAGGCGATTGCTGTTGTGTTTTTAGGACCTTTATGTTACGTGAGCCTGGAGTGTTTGCTCAGAAAACTCCTCGTCATTTTACACATTTAAATGGTAAAATGTAATTTCAAAACTGTAATGCCTAGAGCAGGGGTGGGCAATTTCGGTCCTGGAGGGCCGGTGTCCCTCCTGGCTTTTGTTCCAATTTTACCCTAAATTACTTAATTAGACCAATAATTGGTAATAATTGGTCCAATTAAGTAATTTAGGGCTAAGTTGTAACAAAAGCCAGGAGAGACACCGACCCTCCAGGACCGGAAATGCCCACCCCTGGCCTAGAGCAATTGGTATTCCCAGAGGGTCTCCCATCCTAGTACAAACCAAGCCCAACCTTGCTTAATGTCAGGCAGGCTTTTATTTATTTTATTTTTTTATTACCATAACTTTAAAAAATAAACAATCATATACAATATATAACCATATTTATTTTCTGCTAACTGTTAGTATATATAATAGGTCAGCTAAAACTGCAAACACCAGAGCCATACGGATGATCAGTCAAACACCAGAGCCATATGGATGATCAGTCAAACACCAGAACCATATGGATGATCAAACACCAGAGCCATATGGATGATCAATCAAACACCAGAGCCATATGGATGATCAATCAAACACTAGAGCCATATGGATGATCAGTCAAACACCAGAGCCATATGGATGATCAATCAAACACCTCAGCCCCAGTGATTATGTCAGACCCAGGAAAGAAAACACACACAGGACGGTGAAATGATGAATGAAAGTGCTGTTGCCCGGTTTATTATAAATAAAACTTTTAAACAAAAAAGAAGACAGGACACGGCACTTTACGCCAAAATGAACAGACAAACAAAACGAACAGACACTAACAAACAGGGACGAACAAACACGGTGAGTACAAACACCACTTATTATTTTTGTTATCGTTACTTTCTTCTCTCCACACCCGTTCTCCACTCACCGAACACACAACCCCGAGTGAGTGAAACGTGCATCTATATATACTGTTGTGCCGGGATTCAATTACCAATTAATTATTCACTTGAATCCCAGCACGTGAATTAATTATGTGCAACCTCGTGCTCACATATTAAATACTTTAAATGCATGTGAAGTTATGTGCAATCCTCGTGCCTAAATACAATTATACATTTTAAATAACTCGTGCTGCACACACCCATTTATATCCCGTGCTGCCACATCTATACACCAACATTAACACACGCAATATAAAACATGTAACGCACAAATGCACACAGGGGCGGGGCACATTGCCACAATGATCAATAACATATGTATAGCCATTATGTACTATATATCACCTTACAGTAAAATAATATGACAACAAATGAACTGAATGATAATACCCGAAAATAGGATTGCGTCGATCGCCGGCTTATTTTGATCCCCTGCATTCATTGTAACGATTTTTGCTTTGAAAATAATTGGTTATTTTTTAGCAGTCATTTTTAATTTTTCAGCCTCTCACGTGCTTAACACAGAAAACCCGCCCTTTCAACTCTCTGATTGGTTAAATGTTGTGTCAAGACGTAACACAGCAGTCATGTGGTTACAAGATTATTTTTTTTTCAGCCAGCAAAGCACAACGCAACTGATCGAGTCTGCTAGAAGCGAAATCAATCCTTACTGTTAAAGGCACAGTAGCATCTGCAAGACGGGCAGATTGGCTGAAAAGACCTGAGGAGAACCCTGGGGGGATGAAAGTGCCTGGGGTCTGCAAAAATACAGCGGAAGAAGAAAAAGAAGGACATTTTAACCTTACTTTGGCGACTTATTTATCTTACTGTATGACAGGTATTGACATTTGTTTTCTAGATTTCACCAGAGAGTGTTGGGAACTACAAATTAAAAGTGAAATGTTGCTTTTGGCTAATTTACTTTTGCTGCGCCAGTCCCCTAAAACACGTAAACTATCCTTGCTGTACAGAGTCAGGCAGTTCTTGCATTTCGCTGATGATAAGTTGTCGCGAGGAACAACCATTCCTCTCGATTTCAAATGAACGATCACAAGGAAACAATAGAGTAGTTTCACTGTCATGCCTGTAGGGGTCAGGATTGTCTTCAAAGTGGAGTGTCAGAGACATTCTTGCATGCTGATTTGGTTGAATGAAGTGAAGAAAAAATAACTTGACAAAATAACTTCTACAAAAACAACCCCTCCACTACAACAGAAAAAATAAAGAAAAAATCATCATATATGTTTTATTGTTCTTGTTATTCTTAGATCTAAGATCACAAGTCAGGGAATGATTGAGGTGGAGCATTTGCAGAGTGTTCAGCTCAGGGGTGTGTTCAGTGGAGTCTTCACATCCGGTGCCTTCACAGCACTTTGATACGTTAATGAAGTCCTGTATCAAACATGTGTTTATTATATTATGTTGTTCATTGTGGTTCATCATAACCTGCTCTCCTATTCCAATTCTATGAACAGGGAACACATTTCCAAAGAGTGCAGAGAAGAAAGTGACTCAAAATGCAAACAGTTTGCCTGGACTGAAACCACTTCCTTTATAATGGACTTATGCCAATGATAGTGTGTGGAAGCAGTTCAACACGACTTTCTTTCATCTTTTACCAGGTAATGGGCCTGTGCCAGTTAGTGCTGAGAGAGTTTTTGAACAGCGTCCCAATGAGTTTTCACACTGTGCTATCCTCAGAGCACAGTGATAGATTGCTGTGTCGCTCAGAGCAAGTTTTGCAATGGTGAGCTGTGTTTTATCACTGTCTGCTTCTGAAGAAAATCTGTGTATGGCAAATGCAGCATTATGATTGGCCCCTCTGTCCCCCTTGGCTCCTCTGTACAGTATGTATTCCAGGGCTCGGTTTGAGTTCTGCCGATACCAGTAAAGAAAAACACCATTGCTACTTGTAGTATAAGAGCAGCTGAGCGTTACTGACTCTCCTTCTGTTCTGGACTCTGCTGTCTGTCGAGGACTGATGGAATCCCCGCTTGTCATGACTGAACATTGAGGAAGAAAAAGAACATTTAATAGACAGTGAGAAACAATAATAATAATAATAATAATAATAATAATAATAATAATAATAATAATAATGTTTCTTTTTGTTGTGAAATTACCTGGCAGGATAATAAACATACACATGATTAATGGATCCATTTTATCTCAGTGCTGATTTCTTTAAGAACAGAATAGAAAGGTTCTGTCTCTGTGTTGATTCTGGTGCTTTTCTGTTCACAATGCTGCTCTGAAATAGTCTGCTCAGAGGTTTTGAATGTCAAATGTGTGTAACCAATCAGCAAACAGAAATATGTGATATAAATGTGATGTAATCATGTAACTGCGGTTCATAGTTGTGGTTGCCATCTTGTTTTATCAACACCTTCATTAGCAGTTAACTGGATGCAAGTCAAAGAGGTTTCAGTTCTTCATTGACTAACTACAGTCGCCCTACCCACTTTCCAATGAACCTTCACAGAACTCAGGAAATCCAGCGCTCCCCACATTATAATGTGCACTGCGGTTACCCTTCTACACAGAAGAGCTGTCACTGGAAATGCCATCAGCATTGTAATCACTAGCCTCTGTACACTCCAGGGTTTTTGTATGGGTAGGGCGCTGCTTTGTATCACTGTGCTGGTTCTATTGCACAGTAGTAGATGGCAGAGTCAGACACTGAAGGCTGTATTGTTAGGGAGCCAGTTTTAGATGAGGTATCAACTGCTGGTTTATATTTCCCAGAATCGTCACCATGTGTTCCTGATCCCCAGGCTGATCCCCTGGTGTATTTTAAACCCTGGTTAGGAGCTTGTTTGTACCATTGCATTGTATTAAAGCTGCTTGTCTGATTGTGACAGTTTATCTGAACTGATTCTCCTTCTGAAACTCGCTGTGAATCAGGGCTTTGAGTCACCTGCTCTTCACTGTGCGCATGTGGCAAAGTGCCCCCCCGTGTATATAGTATGTTACGTGTTGTGTATAAATGTTGGTGTATAGGCATTGGTACACGGGATATAAGCGAGTCTGTGTTTCACGTGTATTTAAAAATGTAGATTTGTATTTAGGCACGAGGAGGGCACAAATCACTTCACGTGCTGGTTAAAATGTAATGTGTGGTCACGGGAGTGCACTTAATTAATTCACGTGCAGTTGTACCGAGATTCCAATTGAATGATTGACTAGCAATCGAGTCTCGGTACAACTGCATAAAAACAGCATGTTTTCACTCACTCGGGGTGGTGTGTTCGGTGAGTGGAGAACGGGATAGGAGACGGAGGTGATATTTGTAAAAGTATTAGTGAAAGTATCTGCTCACCGTGTTTGTCTGTATAGTTCGTTTTGTTTGTCTCTTTTGTTTTGGCGAATGTGCCGTGTCCTGTGTTTTTTGTGTTTGTTACAACCGTTTATTTTCTGGCTGTCTGTTTATTTATTAAATGCTGAGCGAAAGCATTCGCTCAGCTCCACCAAACTCCACTTCTCTGTTGTTTATTTCCTGGCTCTGGTCTGACGTCACCCACTCTGGCCGTCTTTGTCACAGCGCACCTGAATCAAAATAACACAAAATAAAGAACACAGATAAACAAATCATAAACACACAAACACACTAACAAGCAAAGCGAGGATCATGGCTTCTTGGAGTTCATACCTGATAAAATCAAGCACAGAATGACACATTTCAATCTTGTTATTGTAGTAATAAAGCGTGTTAATTTGAAGAGAGCAACACAAGTGGATGAATATGCACCTTTCTCTTCATACCAATCTACCCTTGAGATCACATGCATTCATTCACAGTGGTGTTTGTCACAGCTATTTCCTGTTGTTTAAAATATATGTGCTGTGGCATGTTCTGGTAACAAAGTAACCACCTTGCTTGGTATAGCTTAAGCTGTTCATTGTAGTGATCATGAATCTGTAATGCTTTCAATATGGAATGATTGAGATCAAAATCAAGGGCATTTTACTGCATCTCATTCACATAAGAGCATTCTCACAAGCCCCTTATTGTTTCACTGTTCTTCTTCTTATTGTCCTCACTTTGTTTCCTCCAGTGAAGTCAGATTTATATCCCTCCCTGAATACGCTGATGATATTACATACTAAACTGCTTACAAACACAAATTCACTGCAATACAAAGCAAATTCCCTTTTAGTTCCTTGCAAAGTTAATGTTTATTTTAAAGAAATGAACTTCATATTGAAAAACTATTCTCAGTTGAATGCAGGTATAGATGCTAGCTTTACAGAATGTCCAAAAAGCCCTGCTTTATGTACAACTATTCTATTATTATTATTATTATTATTATTATTATTATTATTATTATTATTATTATTATTATTATTATTTTAAATCATAGATATACATTTTGTAACAAAAGTTGTAGCATGTTTACTGTTGGTTGAGATATGTTTTAATGTTATTCAGATGTGACGCAAGCATGGCACAGATGTCACTACACTAATATATACCATGTATGTCACAGTGTATTCTAGATGGTAACTGGGGTTCAAAGTTCTGAGTGATGTTTACAATAGAAATACAAAAGAACACAATGCCAGGAGTGTGTATACTGTGTATGAATCCTCTCACAAGCCACTGCCCTGAGGCGAGGTGCAGTTACAACGCTAGGGTTTGTGAGTTTAGACACAACCCAGTTAGTGTGATGCAGGAGTTGTGCAGCATTTACATCATAGTTGAAAGATGAGTGTAGTCATGCCTCCTACAGTATCTGCTGGGTAATGGTGTTTAATCTTAATCACACTGCCCCACCTGCTGGTAAAACATCATTTTCAATGCCAAGATCCTGCCTCAAAGTTACATTATATAACATAAAGCACATGTGCAGCTGAGTGGTGCTGCCCCTGAGAGCAGGATATTGTGCAGGTGTCTCCACTCCCTCTCTCACTGTGCTCTCACTGCACAATAATACACAGCTTCACAATCCAGCAGCTCAACAGCACTGATGGTTAGAGTGGTGGAGAGCTTCTCTTTATTCACAGTCATGTTGAATCGTCCCGAGGTTTCAGTTGTAATGTAAGCAGACAGTATGATGTCAGGACTTTGACCATGTTGCTGTTTATACCACTGCATGCTGTTGTAGTTAGAAACACTGTGATTGCAATTCATTTCAGCGCTCCCTCCTTCAGTTGAATAAACATGTGGAGTCTGATGAATCTGTGAACTTCCATAGACAACTGTAAGATAATAAGATGATATAATTATTACTTTGTTTATGAATGATAATGACATTGAAAACCTGTTTGTTCTCAAGTGTGTTTGTGAATATCACTCACCAAGACACAAGCAAAGCAGAAGAAAAGTTTCACACGTGTTCCTCATTCTTGAATTGTTCCATCCACAAGTAGAAATGCTTCTGACAGACAGACAGCCTGAGCTGTGGGTGGAGCCCTGCACAATGTCACGGCAGAATAAGGCTCTGATTGGTTGATCTGTCTGAAGCTCAGGAACCACTGGTTAAAGCTACTGAAAGTCAGTAACAGAATATCAATAGTTAGAACATACCTGTACTGTAATAGTGCTGAACATCCTTCTAATCTTGAAGCACTTCCGCACTTCATCTCATGACAGTGGACTCACTGGTTTATTGTCTCCTGCTGGGCTGGTCTTTGTACTGCAGGGTCCGGTATCTCACCAACATAGAGCTTCTGGGTCTACACAGGGGAATGGCTTGGTAGTGGGGTCACAAGAGACACTGTATATGTATAGAAAGAAAGAAAGAAAGAAAGAAAGAAAGAAAGAAAGCTTTTTTCATTTTCTGTACATTGGGGCTGATATAAGGATATGCAGCTTCAAAATTCATATTGCTTAAGAGCAATGCAAATTACTCAACACTCATGATAATGAGGGTCGCAATGAGCACTGCCTTACAGCCCAGAGCTGAGGTGAGTTTCAAGTACAGAGAGCAGTAAGCACTGTATGAGATTTGTGGAGCAAGAAAATCAAACCAGACAAAAAATATATATGTCAGAAGAAGGGCAGCAAAATCCTCTTGGCGTACAGAAAAGAAACGTTTTCTGAGGAGGAGCTGATAGTCCTTAAGGCTGAGGTCAATCAGCATGAAATTGAATTATTTGGAAAAGCCTCAGCCAACATCAGTTATGCACCCAATGCTGTCAGTGTTACCAGGAGCACAGTCAACCAGGTGATGAAAAGGTGAAATTCAGTTATTAGGTCTAGGATGAGTGAGACGGTAACGCCACCGCAAAGTGACCCTGGGTTTGAATATGCGGGCCTCTTCTGTCTTGCTCTTCTCCGAACGTGTTCCTGCCTGTTCTCAACAAAAGCCAAGCATCACCGCATCAGGAAGTGCAAACAGCAGCCATCCTGAGGCCAGTGACAGGTCTCTGCAGGTGTGTGCTTTTATACAGCTCTTAATTACTCACTTCTACATGGTTTGCACATTGTAAGAGGATGTTTTTGGAGGATCAGCAATTGCCCGAGTGCAATGCAAAATCCTTACATCTCATTATAATGTTTGCACCCGCTTAGTATTCCAGATCCCTGCCCAATTCCATGCTTGTTTCTTCATTTGAATACATTTCAATATCATGTCTGCAATATGGGTGTTTTGCAGCTGCAAATCACTTTGCATGTATCCTTACATCAGCCCCTTTATGTCCTATGTTTGTATATACCCACATTTTTTGGGACATTCATAAAGAAATGTTGTTGATTTTTGTTGTTGTTGAATTAATGTACCATAGTTATAATTAGTACAGCATGAAAAGGTGTTTTTATTTTTTTACATTCTTGACATTTTGCATTATGCTCAAGCTTCTTTCATTCCCTTCTCCAAATATTAAGGTTCAACACAATTTTGATTTCTGTGTAATAAACATGGTTATATAACGTTATGATGCAATGTATATTTATTTGTATTTATTATAAGAATTTGCATTAATTTAAAATATTTTACATTAAAGAGTAAAAGCTATCTAATGAACACATGTTGATTTGAAATTGCAGTGGGTCAATATGACCCGAAACATACCAGCTGTACCTCATTCTGAACATACTAGGAGGGTTCAATAGATTCACATTGAGTGCTTTCAGCAGGGAGCTGCGCTGGTCGCTGTTCATAAGAACATAAGAACATAAGAAAGTTTACAAACGAGAGGAGGCCATTCAGCCCATCTTGCTCGTTTGGTTGTTAGTAGCTTATTGATCCTAGAATCTCATCAAGCAGCTTCTTGAAGGATCCCAGGGTGTCAGTTTCACCAACATTACTGGGGAATTGGTTCCAGTTTACCACAATTCTCTGTTTAAAAAAGTGCCTCCTATTTTCTGTTCTGAATGCCCCTTTATCTAACCTCCACATGTGACCCCTGGTCCTTGTTTCTTTTTTCAGGTCAAAAAAGTCCCCTGGGTCGACATTGTCAATACCTTTTAGAATTTTGAATGCTTGAATCAGATCACTGCATAGTCTTCTTTGTTCAAGACTGAATAGATTCAATTCTTTTAGCCTTTCTGCATACAACATGCCTTTTAAACCCGGGATAATTCTTGTTGCTCTTCTTTGCACTCTTTCTAGAGCAGCAATATCCTTTTTGTAGCGAGGTGACCAGAAATGAGCACAGTATGTATTTTTAAAACAAGTTTTAACATTACTTCCCTTGATTTAAATTCAACACTTTTCACTATATATCCAAGCATCTTGTTGGCCTTTTTATAGCTTCACCCATTGTCTAGATGAAGACATTTCTGAGTCAACATAAACTCCTCGGTCTTTTTCATAGATTCCTTCTTCAATTTCTCCCATATGGTATTTATAATACACATTTTATTTCCTGCATATATCTATGACTAAGGTATATATATTTTTGTCCAAACTGGATAATATCCTCTTGATTTGTCAGTAGATTGTTGTGTGTAATGGTGAGGTAGATGGTATATTTATCATTAACATACAGTATACGGTAAAGAAAAAAATAAACCATGTTAGTACATAAAAATGAGAATTAATAATAATAATAATAATAATAATAATAATAATAATAATAATAATAATAATAATAATAATAATAATAATAAGCAGCTCTGTTTTACTGGATTCAGAACTCTGAGAATTGAATAACAAGCACACTGGCTGTTTTCCCCAATATTAAGCCTAAATGCTGTCAACATATTTTTGTCCACAAGATGGAAGCATGACATTTGTCAAACAGTTTACACTAAAAGTACCCATAATTTAATTATGAGACTCAACCAAAAATGACTTTTCTTACACAAAGTTATTAAGAGCATTAATGTGAGTGCAGCAACACATAGATCCCACTATACATGTCCTGAAATATGGTGTCCTGTGTCTCCACACGTTCAATCTCAGTGTCACATACTGGACAAGCCCCTCAATCCCTTCAGGTTCAGTGTGCTAGTCCTTCTGTAAAAAATAAATACATAAAAAAGTAAAGTACCAGGCAGGCTGGATTAATAGGGCTCCCAAATTAAATATAATTGACCTCAAAGGTGCGGTAGTGTTCGAGGGGTGTGGCCCCTATAGACTTTACACATGGTTTTGATTTATCAGTCTGTGACAGGATGGCTGGACGGTGATGTCAGGACAGATGCAGGTAGTAAAAATGCTGACACCAATACTGCAGATTTTTTCCTCGCTCTCCTCGCTCTCCTCGCTCTCCTCGCTTTCCTCGCTCTCCTCGCTCTCCTCGCTCTCCTCGCTCCTCATACACCCACTCAGTACTCCACCCTGAGCGCATAGAGCTGCAGGCTTATATACCGTGGCCGAGGGGTTTAACTAGCTGGCAATTATTCTATTACCCCTCGGCCACAATCTGCACGGGTACAATTATTATGTGTGACTGCCAGCTAATTCAATAATAACTAGCTGACAGTCACCTATTCCCACGAGGTATTTTAAAACAACAAAACACACGGCGCTTCACCGTCAATAAATATAAATACAATAATGAAACAACAAACACAAAACAATAATCTGCACAGGGGCGGAGGGGAAACCCGTTCTAAAAATAAATAAATAAATAAATACGTACAGGGCTGCTCGCCCTGTTGCACGGTCATTGTGGCAATGTGCCTCGCCCCTGAGTGCATTTCTGTGTTTTATGTTGCGTGTGTTAATGTTGGTGTATAGATATGGCTGCACGGGATATAAATGGGTGTGTGCAGCACGAGTTATTTAAAATGTATAATTGTATTTTGGCACCGGGTTGCACTTCACTTCACGTGCATTTAAATTATTTAATAATATGTGAGCATGGGTTGCACAGATTTAGTTCACGTGCTGGGATTCAAGTGAATAATTAATTGGTAATTGAATCCCAGCACAACAGTATATATAGATGCACGTTTCACTCACTCGGGTTGTGTGTTCGGTGAGTGGAGAGCGGGTGTGGAGAGGAGGAAATAAAACGTAAACTAAATAAGTGTTTAGACTCACCGTGTTTGTTTGTCTGTTTTATTTGGCCTCAAGTGCCGTGTCCTGTGTTTTGTTCAACCGCTTAATTTTGTTTGTTTAATAAACATGCTGAGCCGCAGCGACTCAGTTTCAACACAAGTACTGCCTGTCTGTGTGATTTTTTTCTTGCCTGACGTCATCCACGACAGCCTGCTTGTCACAGTCATCCACATATTCTATACATTTGTAGACATAGGTATTGGCACCCTGTACCTGCAATTAGTAAATGCACTGGAACATCTTAACCTTTATATTCCTGTAAGAATGAGTGTTGAAATAACTTAGAAAAGGTACCATTGAACAACTAGATATAGTTTAACAAACAATATGTCTTAAATGTAACCGCTCTGTGACTGAGGTATTGGACCACCATGTTTAATGCCTAGTATGGACATCTTTACCATTAATCGCAGCTTTAAGTTGATTTGGGTCATGTTTACGAGATATTCAGATCTTTCTTATGGTATTCTGGACCAGTCCTGCTTGCAGATTTCCTACAGATTGGACAGGCTGGTTGGATTGTGTTCTGCTACCTTTCTTTTTAAATCAGTCCACAGCATTTCAATAAAGTTAAGATCTGGAGACTGAGAAGGCCATTCCAGAACATAGATCATCTTCTTCTTTAGAATGAAGAACGTTTCCACATTCTTTCAGTCTCATCCTTTCTGTCCTTTAAAGAGGTCAATTCAAACGCTATCACCATCTGCTTTTCACACTCCTATTATTGTAGAGGTCACTGCTGAGTGTTTCAGAGCATCACTGGGAGCTACAGAGAAGCTGTTGTGTGAAAATGTCTGTGACAGGATGACGTTGTGGTGATGTCAGGCCAGATGCAGGAACAGAAAAACAAAGGCAAGTACTGCAGGCAAAACGATGCTGCGCACCGTTTATTTAAATCAAAAATAAATACAATATTTAAACGCAAAACACAAAACAGAGCTCACAGAGCAAAATAAAAAGATAAACAAATACAAGTCTCGAACTCAAAAACAATAACTATCATCCAGGGCAGGCCGGGCACATCGCCTTCACTGTTCCTGGATTACTTCTTATTTTAAATTGCTCGCTTCCTCTCGTTCCTCCTCTGAACACCCTGAGTGCAGAGAGCTGCAGGCTTTTATATCGTGGCCGAGGGGTTTAACTGGCTAGTAATTATTCTATTACCCCTCGGCCACAATCTGCAAGAGTTTGTTAATTATTCCTGGCAAAGGACTAGCACCAATCTCGCCTCTGCCAGAACACGTTTTAAATAAAACTAAATAATAACAAACACGGCTCCGCCGTCATTTATAAAGAAACCATAACACGTCATCATAAATACATAATAAATCATAAAACACAAATACAAAATAACACTGGGGCGGAGAGGGAAACCCCCTTCTAAAAATAAATAAACAAATAAACGTACAGCCTCCTCGCACTGTTACAATGTCATTGAAAGAAGACAACATAATTCATTCCTAAAGCTGCCACACACATACCAAGTAATTGTCTTTGTGTGAAAACATCATTTAAACTATAATACTTAGAACTAGGACCACATGTCAGGTAATGATTGAGTTCTAATGTTGGCTCTGGTTTCACACATTAAGGAAGTCCCTGTTCAAGCATGTATTCATTATATTTCTACAGTTCATTGTGGTTAATCAGACCCTGCTTTCTTATTTCATTTCTATGAACACAGAAAAACGTTTTCAAAGATTTCAGAGAAGAAAAAGCATCAAAGTGCAAACAGTTTGCCTGCACTGAAACCACTTCCTTTAGAATGGACTCATGCCAATGATAGTGTGTGGAAGCAGTTCAACACGACTTTCTTTCATCTTTTACCAGGTCATGGGCCTGTGCCAGTTAGTGCTGAGAGAGTTTTTGTACAGCGTCCCAATGAGTTTTCACACTGTGCTTCCAACAGAGCACAGTGATAGATTGCTGTGTCGCTCAGAGCAAGTTTGGAAATGGTGATTGTAGTAGAAGAGCTGTCTGTTGTAGCAGTAAACCGGGTTTTAGCAAAGTCTGCAGTGTGAGAATCATTACTCCATAAACCAGCTCCTTTATACAGTATGTATTCCAGGGCTTGGTCTGAGTTCTGCCGATACCAGTAGAGCCAAATGTTTTGGCTATCTGCAGTATAAGTGCAGCTGAGCGTTACTGACTCTCCTTCTGTTCTGGACTCTGCTGTCTGCTCAGGACTGTTGGAATCCCCTCTTGTCAGGGCTGAACATTGAGGAGGAAAATGAAAATACAAGATAGTCAATAATGAAATAATAATATATTTAAACAGAGATACACTCGTCATTGAAGCCAACTCATAACCACAAAAACAATTCCTGATGAGACAACATTACTACCTGCTGGTCTGACACAGAACATATTGAAATACTAAAAGAGCCCTAATAAATTAAATGACAATCTGAAAGTAATAGCTGATGAAGGACACACAGTAGATGATAATAATAATAATAATAATAATAATAATAATAATAATAATAATAATAATAATAATACCTGGCAGTGTAATGAATGCAATGAAGAATCCTCTTAGTTTTGTCATTGTAGTTCAGTGTTTGTATGAGGACAGGATTGAAGGTTACTATCTGTGTGAAGATGTTTATTCTGATGCTGGTGCCACTCTGGGTGGGTGGTAACATTTGTGGTTTCAGACGTCACATATTTGCAACCCAATGAGCAAACACTTGAATAAAAGATTTCAATACAGCTGCTGTGTGTATCGGCTGCAGTATGTGTTGAGTCGACAGTAAGGCAATGCTATAAGAAACTTGACTTTTACATCATCTGAAGTCATTGTCTTTCTGATCATCTTTTCCCTGTGTTTCTCATTCCTGGGAATCATGCCTCCTTCAGCCCTTCCCTGAGAGTTCTGCTGTAACATTGTATCAAATCCTGGGTAGAGATAATAGGCAATCGAAGAAGCTCTCTGTCCTCCTGAAAATACTGACTGTTACAAGGTGCTGTGTGGCAGCATTGAGGCTGGATCTCACATTATCATCAATCACTCTCCATGTCTTTTTGTAGAATGAGGCTCTGTGGTCCAGTGGTTAAAGAAAAGGGCTTGTAATCCGGCGGTCCCCGGTTCAAATCCCACCTCAGCCACTGACTCATTGTGTGACCCTGAGCAAGTCACTTAACCTCCTTGTACTCCGTCTTTCGGGTGAGATGTAATTGTAAGTGACTCTGAAGCTCGGTTTGAGATCTGTTGAATCCAGAAGTGTTACTGACTCTCCTTCTTCACCAGAGACTCCTGTCTGCTGAGGACTGATGAATCCAGGCTTGTTGTGGCTGAACATTGAGGAGGACAGATTCCCATGTAGATATAATGCTTCTTGTTATGATGAAATTACCTGCCAGTATTTTAGACTCACAGAATGATAAATGTATCACTTGCACTTCATACCAGGGTTGGAGTTGATCCCTTTTTCATTTCCAATTCATTTTTCAATTCTTCTTGAAGTCAGTTCCCAATCCCAAAGCCCATTCCCTTTTAATCAATCCCAATTCCTTTCATGACATGTGCTTTATTGAGCAAACATTTGTACAGCTTGTCAGCATCTCATGCAGTTACATAATAATTACAATACTAATTTATTGAATCAATTCCACTTGCTGTTACAAGAATCACCACAAGCTGCTCAAATGTAGAGTCTGTGGAAATCTACTTCAAAGGGAATTGGAATTGGAATAAGGAACTCTTAATTAGTGCTGATTTCATTAAGAACAGAATAGAAAGTTTCAGTCTCAGGTTTCAGGTTGGAGGATTTCTTTTCGGTGCAGAGATTAAAAAGAGGTGAATGGAGCTTGATGGGGGAGAGAGAGAGAGAGAAAGAGAAAAGAGAAAAGCATGGAGAGCTGCGAGATGTGCTGATTTGAGAACCGCAAGCTGATGATAAACCAGTGGTTTTAGTCCCGTTGTTTTTGTTTTAGTAGTTCTTACCTGTATAAGTTGCCGTAAGTTTTTGTTTACCACCAAGAGGAAACGTGTACTGATGGTTCGAGTGACGGGACTGCTGTTTTTGCTGTGTTGGTGTCGGAGTTGATGGCATCCAGGCGAATCGGACCGGCAAGCTTCAAGCGAGTTTGACTTTGAAAAGCTACTATTAGTATTGCTGGGTTTTGTTGTGTTTGGGTAACTAACCATGTGTGATTAATCCTGTACTGTTTGCTGCTATCTTGGACGGCGTGGGGACTTATCTGGTTGGTTACTGCGGTCTCCCGGGTTGCGGGAGTTTGTTATTGTTTTGGCCGAAATATGGACAGATTCTGGTATAGTTCGAGACGGTTTTTCTTTTCACTCGGCAGAAGAAACATTAAACGTACTCCTCGCCGCTTGGCAAAGACACTTTACTTTGTTTATTCTCTCTTTTCTGTTATGTGATGTTGGGGAAGATAGCTCAAGGAACGTTAACTCGATTTGAAACATATATACATTTGCCTTGTGGTCAGTACTTTTTTTGAAACGGCAATGCATTGCAACGTCCTATGTGCTCTATGGTTTTGTTTATATATATATATATATATATATATATATATATATATATATATATATATATATATATATATATATATATATATACTTAGTTACCGGGCCCTTGACCCATTAATTGCGCTAATGTAGAATAAGTTACGTAGCTGTAGTTAGGTACATTTTAAACGAATTATAAACCATAGAGCATAATGGATGTGTTTTCTTTTTAAGGTTTTTTTTTTTTAAATATGCATTCCAAAGTAGTCCTGTGCAATATTTATTTAAATGTGCGCAAATTGATTAACACATATGCTTATTAATTGAAGGTACTGTTAGTGCTATGTGCAATATTTATTTAAATGTGTGCCAATTAACAAATGTGTATTAATTGGGTGCAAGATTTATTGGAATGTGTGCATATTAATTGTGTGAAATGTATTTTTAAATATTTAAATACTAATACTATGCAATTATGGAATGGATTCTTGTTAATTTGTGTAATGCTATTATTTCTTGCTGTTCAAACCCCTGAGCTATTTTTCCCCCGATATATAAAAGCAAATAAATACCGAGGAGGTAGTTCTTCTGTATTTTTTTTGTTTTCTTTGTTCCTGGTATTCTCTTTTCTTTAGCTAATATAATAAATTCAATCTAATTTTCCTGGATATATAGGATGTAGAGGAATTTTCCAGTATGTCCTAGTAGCAAATTGGTAAGAATAAATAAATGGTAAAATTGTAGGTTTACCTGGCAACCCAGATCACCAAGCGTTACACTCTGTTCCTTTTACACAGCGCCCTCACAGGTCAGGGAGGAGATCTAACACCAAGAATCAATCGATCTCTGTCACACACCTTCATTAGCAGTTAACTGTATGCAAGTCAAAGAGGTTTCAATTCTTCATTGAGTGCAGTCCTCCAGCCCACTTTCAGAACTCTATAAAGTAACTACAGTCCTCACCACATTATAATGTGCACTGCGGTTACTCTTCTACACAGAAGAGCTGTCACTGGAAATGCCATCAGCATTGGAATCACTAGCCTCTGTACACTCCAGGGTTTTTGTATGGGTAGGGCGCTGCTTTGTATCACTGTGCTGGTTCTATTGCACAGTAGTAGATGGCAGAATCAGACACTGAAGGCTGTATTGTCAGGGAGCCAGTTTTAGATGAGGTATCAACTGCTGGTTTATATTTCCCAGAATCATCTCCATGTGTTCCTGAGCTTGTGGCTTGATTTATGTATTTTAAACCCTGGTGAGGCTCTTGCTTGTACCACTGCATTGAATAAAAGCTGCTTGTTGTATATTGTCAGTTTATACGGATTGAATCTCCTTCTGAAGCTCGCTGTGAACCAGGGCTTTGAGTCACCTGCTCTTGACTGTGTGCACCTGAAACAAAACAACACAAAATAATGTACACAGATAAATCAGAAACACACAAACAAACTAACAAGCAAAGTGATGATCATGGCTCCTTGGAAGAACACACCTGATAGAATCAAGCAAAGAATGAAACATCTCAGTCTTATCATATTAGTACTCTAGAGTAAGTCGTGTGCATTTGAAGAAAGAAACAAGAGGATGGATATGAAAGTTTCTCTTCATACTGAACCAGCCTACCCTTGAGATGACGTGAATGAATCCACAGTGGTGTTTGTCACAGCTATTTCCTGCTCTTCAAAGTATATGTGCTGCAGCAACTTGTGGTAACAAAGCACCCCCCTTGTTCTAGATTCAGCTGTTTATTGTAGTGATAGGGAATCTATAATGCTTTTCAAATGAAATGACTGATATTAAAGTCAAGGACATTATTCTTCATGTCACAAGTATAAGATCATTCTCACAGACCCTCGTTGTCACTACAAAACAACTCTCATAATTGGCTATCTTTGCTCCAGTAAGCTTCATTATCACAAGGTTACATTTACTTGCAGCTACAATAATATGTTTAATGAATAATCATCTTAAGCCTATATATATATATAATGTGTTGGTGATGAAGCTTGTATCATAACTACTGTTGGATGAAATGTTAGTAATATTATTGAGATGAGACACACGCACAGCAAACACAGACGGACGTGACCCGGAAGTGATGGAGACAGGAAGCACGTAGTTGGGGGTTGAATTTTAATTGCAGCACACAAAAAAAAAAAAAAAGTCCTGAGCAGTGGGTTTCCACCCAGTTGCAGCGAATAAACAAACAAAAAACTGCTGCCTCTGTTACCAGCTATGGTAAGCAGAGGTTTGCAATGAAAACAATTAATCCAACCAGAACAGGAAGAGGCTTGGGCCCTCTCCCAAGCAGGATTGGTAGTTCCTGATGATGCCAAGGAGCGTGGGGGGGAAGGAAAGATCGGGCTCGGAGGCAGCTGGCCTGGGAATCTGGGAATCCTCAGTCTGGGTACAAACACAACAGATTTAAAAAAAAAAAAAAAACACCTCACAAAGCTCACACAGCACGACCGTCTCAGTCCAGGATAGGGAGACCAAATGGCAGAACCCCACAGCCTAAATAGGGCTGAGCCCCACCCCTAAAACCAGTGCACTGCCCCACCTCAGCCAATCGTCGAGCGCAGCACAGCTGTTTGTAATAATGGGGCTCACCATGAGGTCCTGCCCCAAGTTAAGATGGCTGCCCCCACTGCGGCTTCTGCCCCAACCATGACTCAGCCTTTCCCTCGGTCTCGGTCCTTCCTGCACAGTGCTGTCAGTAGTCGGAAGGGCGAATTACAAGAGGGACTCCTTTCACTCCTGTCACAGCTACAAATAAGTTTGCCATACAAAATGGCGAGCTAGTCTAACTGAAAGAAGGATCCCGCCCAGGAACCTACTACCCTAGCACAGGGTGAGCCCACTACTGAAATGGTTGCCTAGCAACGCATCTCCTGCTCCGTGTCTCAGTTGCTTTCCCAAAGGCACACACACACACACACTCCACGAACCAGCGACAGGGCTCCATGTCACACCTCAATAAAAAACGGAGCCTTTCGAAAACCATGCTACTTTAATTACCGCTGCCCTTGAATAAGCATCAAAGATGTTTTTAGCAATTCAAAATAAACGCATGGAATTAATTCAAAGTAATACTAATATATACAGTTGTAGCCAAAAGTTTACATACCCCAATGCAAATTTTATAATTTCTAGAAATTTCTGAAAGAATTTATAGGAAAAATCTTTGCAGCAAAAGTTTTGCTTTTGTGGATGAGGAAAAATTACAAGACATAGATGTCTACAATTATTTATTTCGGCAATATTTTGCAAAACTCCAAAAATGCTAACAAGGAAACTAATAACCTCTTTTAAATGATTAAGATATTTGTCAATGAGCTTTTGGCATGATTCTTTAGTGATTTTTGACCACTCTTCAACACAAATTGTTCATTAAAATTCCAAGGATTTCTCTTGTCCACAATCTTCTTCAACTCATACCAAAGATTCTCAATCAGATTTAGATTGGGACTTTGACTATGCAATTACGGAACCTTGATTTTATTCTTCTTTAATCATTCTGAAGTAGATGTGTGCTTTGGATCGTTGTCATGTTGGAATGTCCAATCACACAAGTTTTGTCACAGAGGGTTTCAGATGATTGGCCAATATCTTTTGGTATGCTATGGAATCCATTTTCCCATGTATTGGAACTACATTTCCTGTGCCATTAGAGGAAAAACAGCCACATAGAAAGTAATATCCATCATTCAAGTGTCGTTTTGCAAACTTTAAGCGATTGTTCTTGTGACATTTTTTCCTTGGCCTGTGACCACTGAGACCTTCACCATGCTGTACTCGGTTGAAATGGAAACCCCAGTCCCACTTGTAACTAATTCACTTTGAATATCTTTGGCAGTCAATCTCAGGTTGTTGTCAAACTTCCTCACAATTCTTCTACTTGTTCTTGGTGAAAGAACCTTCTTTCTTCCAGACAGAGGGAGTCTTTCTTCCAGACAGTCTTGTAATTCTTGATAATAGAAACAATAGTTGAAATTGGGATACTCAAATGCTTAATGACGTACACACTACACCCAGAGTGCCACTTGCCCTGCCACTGGCAATAGCTGTCATACTCATACATCCACCTCCGCAGTCCAGCCAGCTGATGAGGGGGGTAACATTGCCCAGAATGCCACTTGTGCTGGCAAATAGCTGTCATACTCATACATCACAGTTCAGCCAGCCAGCTCACGACACTGGGGTAACGCCACTCAGCCACTTGCCCTGCCGCTGGAAATAACTGCTAATAATCATTCCATAACACACTGGCATGACTGTTATTAATCAATAACCATTACATCACAATCAGCCAGTACGCAGTGTAGCATGTAGCATAAGGAGCTTGCTGCCTGCTGCACCTAGCTCGGTTATTATCATGCCTAATAAACATTCTTAAGCCGTTAAATATAAAGGAATCAAATGTAATGGTTTGAACGGTTTCACGGTAAATGCTGAAAATTAAAAGTAATTATTCAACCCAGTGTTTTCTACTTAACACCATGTTTAGCTATTTTTTTGCAGCAGTTCTTAGTTACCTGTTTAATTGTTTAAGTGCTTTTATTGCAATGCCCTGGTTCTCATTGAATTCATTAGCTTTGTCTCATTAAGCCATTTGGTCAATTTCTTGATAACAGGCACCTGACTGGTTTAGGGGAGAGGCAGTTGTTGTGGAGAGAGAAGGGTGTGGCATTTTGTTCATTGGTTTGTTTGTTAGAAACCTATTCTAATCTACTGTGTTTTGAAGAAGAAAGAAAACACTCAGGAAAGAGAGTATCCAAGACTTTAATCCTGATTTATAATTAACTTCTTGAGCTGAGTTTTGTTTGGCATTAGCAAATTAAGAGTAATGTATTGACGTTTTTATTCATCATCCAGATCTCCGGGCCTCATCTCACCAAACCATTTCAAGTTTTCTTCTGGAAGTCTTATTCAAGGATTACTCAACCAATCTATTTGTCCAAAGGGAAATCGTTTGTTGGGTGGACATTTCCTACACCAGAGGAACCCTAACTCTGATGCTGCATCATTTCCTTGAACTCTGTGGGCATTAATTTTTCTTTTTGGATATTTGTGTTGTTTTTGGGTGAATTCTGTCCTGTGGAGAAGGCCTCCGATTGGACAATTTTTTTTTTTATATCGATTGTACATATTGTTTTCTGTTTTAATTGTGGATGTATTTCTTTTTGTTTTCTTTTGGCAGACTCACAACCAGTATTTCTATTTCAATGTTGTTGTTCTCCACACCTCAAAACACATTTATTACAGTGACTACTGTCCTGCTCTGCATTTTTGTTCTTGGTTTCTGGCACTCAGCTCAGCTGCCTTTTATTTTTTTTGTAATTATAGGTAGGAATACAATTTCTATCAACTAGTTAAAATAATTGATTTGTCCGACAGAGTTGAGATTGTTACAACAGGGCGAGGGAACAAGGCCCAGTGCCCCTTGTCCTGCTTTTTGAGAATAGCTGTCATCAAGCAATAATTCTTTATCTCGCAGTCAGCTGTACAGCTCAATGGACAAGACCATGGGCCAAAAAGTATATTATGTTCTCTTGGTCCTGTCAAATGCTATAAAGATCCTTTCTGAAACAGTTAATTGTGTTTCACCATAACCTACTCTCTTATTCCAATTCTATAAACAGGGAACATATTTCCAAAGATTGCAGAGAAGAAAGTGAATCAAAATGCAAACAGTTTGCCTGCACTGAAACCACTTCCATAATGGACTTGTGCCAATGAAAAATAACTTGACAAAATAACTTCCACAAAAACAACCACTCCACTACAACAGAAAATAAACTGAAGAACATAAATCATCAGTGTTGGCAATAAGATTGAAGTGTTTGTTCTCTTTATTTACTGGTACAGCACATTCTATTTGTGTGTATCCATTGTGATGTGGTAAGCCATGATTTATGGTTTCTTGCTCTTGTTATTCTTAGAACTAAGATCACAAGTCAGGGAATGATTGAGGTGTAGCGTTTGCAGAGTGTTCAGCTCAGGGGTGTGTTCAGTGGAGTCTTCACATCCGGTGCCTTCACAGCACTTTGATACGTTAATGAAGTCCTGTATCAAACACGTGTTTATTATATTATATTGTTCATTGTGGTTCACCATAACCTGCTCTCTTATTCCAATTCTATGAACATGGAACACATTTCCAAAGAATGCAGAGAAGAAAGTGACTCAAAATGCAAAGAGTTTGCCTGCACTGAAACCACTTCCTTTATAATGGACTCATGCCAATGATAGTGTGTGGAAGCAGTTCAACACAACTTTCTTTCATCTTTTACCAGGTAATGGGCCTGTGCCAGTTAGTGCTGAGAGAGTTTTTGTGCTTTTCTGTCCAGTTGCTTGGGGAGTTGCAATATTGTGCTTTTGAGGTTTCACATTTTCATAAACCAATGAGCAAACTCTTGAATTTCATACAGTCATTTTAAGTGATCCTTTTCCTTAAGAAATGTCTGAAAATATTATTTAAAAAAAGATGAATTTACATACTGTAGATATACAATAACCGTCAAACTTGACAAAACACTTACAAAATAAATAGGTGAGCAGGACTCCACATATGAAAGACATGTATGCCATGTTATCATCCACACATTACTTCTATGCTATGTTTCTCATATTCTCTTATAATTGACAGACTTCAATTCATTTTTCATTGGCTGGCAGCAAGCCTACCCACTTTTCAATCAGCCTTCCCAGAAATAAAAGTATAAAAAGGAAATCCAGCACTCACCACATTATAATGTGCACTGCGTTACCCTTCTACACAGAAGAGCTGTCACTGGAATTGCCATCAGCATTGTAATCACTAGCCTCTGTACACTCCAGGGTTTTTGTATGGGTAGGGCGCTGCTTTGTATCACTGTGCTGGTTCTATTGCACAGTAGTAGATGGCAGAATCAGACACTGAAGGCTGTATTGTCAGGGAGCCAGTTTTAGATGAGGAGTCTACTGCTGGTTTATATTTCCCAGAATCGTCTCCATGTGTTCCTGAGCTTGTGGCTTGATTTATGTATTTTAAACCCTGGTGAGGCTCTTGCTTGTACCACTGCATTGAATAAAAGCTGCTTGTTGTATATTGACAGTTTATACGGATTGAATCTCCTTCTGAAACTCGCTGTGAAGCAGGGCTTTGAGTCACCTGCTCTTGACTGTGTGCACCTGAAACAAAACAACACAAAATAATGTACACAGATAAATCAGAAACACACAAACAAACTAACAAGCAAAGTGATGATCATGGCTCCTTGGAAGAACACACCTGATAGAATCAAGCAAAGAATGAAACATCTCAGTCTTGTCATATTAGTACTCTAGAGTAAGTCGTGTGCATTTGAAGAAAGAAACAAAAGAGGATGGCTATGAAAGTTTCTCTTCATACTGAACCAGCCTACCCTTGAGATGACGTGAATGAATCCACAGTGGTGTTTGTCACAGCTATTTCCTGCTCTTCAAAGTATATGTGCTGCAGCAACTTGTGGTAACAAAGCACCCCCCTTGTTCTAGATTCAGCTGTTTATTGTAGTGATAGGGAATCTATAATGCTTTTCAAATGAAATGACTGATATTAAAGTCAAGGACATTATTCTTCATGTCACAAGTATAAGATCATTCTCACAGACCCTCGTTGTCACTACAAAACAACTCTCATAATTGGCTATCTTTGCTCCAGTAAGCTTCATTATCACAAGGTTACATTTACTTGCAGCTACAATAATATGTTTAATGAATAATCATCTTAAGCCTATATATATATATAATGTGTTGGTGATGAAGCTTGTATCATAACTACTGTTGGATGAAATGTTAGTAATATTATTGAGATGAGACACACGCACAGCAAACACAGACGTGACGTGACCCGGAAGTGATGGAGACAGGAAGCACGTAGTTGGGGGTTGAATTTTAATTGCAGCACACAAAAAAAAAAAAAAAAAAAAGTCCTGAGCAGTGGGTTTCCACCCAGTTGCAGCGAATAAACAAACAAAAAAAAACTGCTGCCTCTGTTACCAGCTATGGTAAGCAGAGGTTTGCAATGAAAACAATTAATCCAACCAGAACAGGAAGAGGCTTGGGCTCCCTCTCCCAAGCAGGATTGGTAGTTCCTGATGATGCCAAGGAGCGTGGGGGGGAAGGAAAGATCGGGCTCGGAGGCAGCTGGCCTGGGAATCTGGGAATCCTCAGTCTGGGTACAAACACAACAGATTTAAAAAAAAAAAAAAAAAACACCTCACAAAGCTCACACAGCACGACCGTCTCAGTCCAGGATAGGGAGACCAAATGGCAGAACCCCACAGCCTAAATAGGGCTGAGCCCCACCCCTAAAACCAGTGCACTGCCCCACCTCAGCCAATCGTCGAGCGCAGCACAGCTGTTTGCAATAATGGGGCTCGACCATGAGGTCCTGCCCCAAGTTAAGATGGCTGCCCCCACTGCGGCTTCTGCCCCAACCATGACTCAGCCTTTCCCCTCGGTCTCGGTCCTTCCTGCACAGTGCTGTCAGTAGTCGGAAGGGCGAATTACAAGAGGGACTCCTTTCACTCCTGTCACAGCTACAAATAAGTTTGCCATACAAAATGGCGAGCGCTAGTCTAACTGAAAGAAGGATCCCGCTCCAGGAACCTACTACCCTAGCACAGGGTGAGCCCACTACTGAAATGGTTGCCTAGCAACGCATCTCCTGCTCCGTGTCTCAGTTGCTTTCCCAAAGGCACACACACACACACACTCCACGAACCAGCGACAGGGCTCCATGTCACACCTCAATAAAAAAACGGAGCCTTTCGAAAACCATGCTACTTCTAATTACCGCTGCCCTTGAATAAGCATCAAAGATGTTTTTAGCAATTCAAAATAAACGCAGCGGAATTAATTCAAAGTAATACTAATATATACAGTTGTAGCCAAAAGTTTACATACCCCAATGCAAATTTTATAATTTCTAGAAATTTCTGAAAGAATTTATAGGAAAAATCTTTTGCAGCAAAAGTTTTGCTTTTGTGGATGAGGAAAAAATTACAAGACATAGATGTCTACAATTATTTATTTCGGCAATATTTTTGCAAAACTCCAAAAATGCTAACAAGGAAACTAATAACCTCTTTTAAATGATTAAGATATTTGTCAATGAGCTTTTGGCATGATTCTTTAGTGATTTTTGACCACTCTTCAACACAAATTGTTCATTAAAATTCCAAGGATTTCTCTTGTCCACAATCTTCTTCAACTCATACCAAAGATTCTCAATCAGATTTAGATTGGGACTTTGACTATGCAATTACGGAACCTTGATTTTATTCTTCTTTAATCATTCTGAAGTAGATGTGTGCTTTGGATCGTTGTCATGTTGGAATGTCCAATCACACAAGTTTTGTCACAGAGGGTTTCAGATGATTGGCCAATATCTTTTGGTATGCTATGGAATCCATTTTCCCATGTATTGGAACTACATTTCCTGTGCCATTAGAGGAAAAACAGCCACATAGAAAGTAATATCCATCATTCAAGTGTCGTTTTGCAAACTTTAAGCGATTGTTCTTGTGACATTTTTCCTTGGCCTGTGACCACTGAGACCTTCACCATGCTGTACTCGGTTGAAATGGAAACCCCAGTCCCACTTGTAACTAATTCACTTTGAATATCTTTGGCAGTCAATCTCAGGTTGTTGTCAAACTTCCTCACAATTCTTCTACTTGTTCTTGGTGAAAGAACCTTCTTTCTTCCAGACAGAGGGAGTCTTTCTTCCAGACAGTCTTGTAATTCTTGATAATAGAAACAATAGTTGAAATTGGGATACTCAAATGCTTAATGACGGTACACACTACACCCAGAGTGCCACTTGCCCTGCCACTGGCAATAGCTGTCATACTCATACATCCACCTCCGCAGTCCAGCCAGCTGATGAGGGGGGGTAACATTGCCCAGAATGCCACTTGTGCTGGCAAATAGCTGTCATACTCATACATCACAGTTCAGCCAGCCAGCTCACGACACTGGGGGTAACGTCACTCAGCCACTTGCCCTGCCGCTGGAAATAACTGCTAATAATCATTCCATAACACACTGGCATGACTGTTATTAATCAATAACCATTACATCACAATCAGCCAGTACGCAGTGTAGCATGCAGCATAAGGAGCTTGCTGCCTGCTGCACCTAGCTCGGTTATTATCATGCCTAATAAACATTCTTAAGCCGTTAAATATAAAGGAATCAAATGTAATGGTTTGAACGGTTTCACGGTAAATGCTGAAAATTAAAAGTAATTATTCAACCCAGTGTTTTCTACTTAACACCATGTTTAGCTATTTTTTTGCAGCAGTTCTTAGTTACCTGTTTAATTGTTTAAGTGCTTTTATTGCAATGCCCTGGTTCTCATTGAATTCATTAGCTTTGTCTCATTAAGCCATTTGGTCAATTTCTTGATAACAGGCACCTGACTGGTTTAGGGAGAGGCAGTTGTTGTGGAGAGAGAAGGGTGTGGCATTTTGTTCATTGGTTTGTTTGTTAGAAACCTATTCTAATCTACTGTGTTTTGAAGAAGAAAGAAAACACTCAGGAAAGAGAGTATCCAAGACTTTAATCCTGATTTATAATTAACTTCTTGAGCTGAGTTTTGTTTGGCATTAGCAAATTAAGAGTAATGTATTGACGCTTTTATTCATCATCCAGATCTCCGGCCTCATCTCACCAAACCATTTCAAGTTTTCTTCTGGAAGTCTTATTCAAGGATTACTCAACCAATCTATTTGTCCAAAGGGAAATCGTTTGTTGGGTGGACATTTCCTACACCAGAGGAACCCTAACTCTGATGCTGCATCATTTCCTTGAACTCTGTGGGCATTAATTTTTCTTTTGGATATTTGTGTTGTTTTGGGTGAATTCTGTCCTGTGGAGAAGGCCTCCGATTGGACAATTTTTTTTTTATATCGATTGTACATATTGTTTTCTGTTTTAATTGTGGATGTATTTCTTTTGTTTTCTTTTGGCAGACTCACAACCAGTATTTCTATTTCAATGTTGTTGTTCTCCACACCTCAAAACACATTTATTACAGTGACTACTGTCCTGCTCTGCATTTTGTTCTTGGTTTCTGGCACTCAGCTCAGCTGCCTTTTATTTTTTGTAATTATAGGTAGGAATACAATTTCTATCAACTAGTTAAAATAATTGATTTGTCCGACAGAGTTGAGATTGTTACAACAGGGCGAGGAACAAGGCCCAGTGCCCCTTGTCCTGCTTTTTGAGAATAGCTGTCATCAAGCAATAATTCTTTATCTCGCAGTCAGCTGTACAGCTCAATGGACAAGACCATGGGCCAAAAGTATATTATGTTCTCTTGGTCCTGTCAAATGCTATAAAGATCCTTTCTGAAACAGTTAATTGTGTTTCACCATAACCTACTCTCTTATTCCAATTCTATAAACAGGGAACATATTTCCAAAGATTGCAGAGAAGAAAGTGAATCAAAATGCAAACAGTTTGCCTGCACTGAAACCACTTCCATAATGGACTTGTGCCAATGAAAAATAACTTGACAAAATAACTTCCACAAAAACAACCACTCCACTACAACAGAAAATAAACTGAAGAACATAAATCATCAGTGTTGGCAATAAGATTGAAGTGTTTGTTCTCTTTATTTACTGGTACAGCACATTCTATTTGTGTGTATCCATTGTGATGTGGTAAGCCATGATTTATGGTTTCTTGCTCTTGTTATTCTTAGAACTAAGATCACAAGTCAGGGAATGATTGAGGTGTAGCGTTTGCAGAGTGTTCAGCTCAGGGGTGTGTTCAGTGGAGTCTTCACATCCGGTGCCTTCACAGCACTTTGATACGTTAATGAAGTCCTGTATCAAACACGTGTTTATTATATTATATTGTTCATTGTGGTTCACCATAACCTGCTCTCTTATTCCAATTCTATGAACATGGAACACATTTCCAAAGAATGCAGAGAAGAAAGTGACTCAAAATGCAAAGAGTTTGCCTGCACTGAAACCACTTCCTTTATAATGGACTCATGCCAATGATAGTGTGTGGAAGCAGTTCAACACAACTTTCTTTCATCTTTTACCAGGTAATGGGCCTGTGCCAGTTAGTGCTGAGAGAGTTTTGTGCTTTTCTGTCCAGTTGCTTGGGAGTTGCAATATTGTGCTTTTGAGGTTTCACATTTTCATAAACCAATGAGCAAACTCTTGAATTTCATACAGTCATTTTAAGTGATCCTTTTCCTTAAGAAATGTCTGAAAATATTATTTAAAAAGATGAATTTACATACTGTAGATATACAATAACCGTCAAACTTGACAAAACACTTACAAAATAAATAGGTGAGCAGGACTCCACATATGAAAGACATGTATGCCATGTTATCATCCACACATTACTTCTATGCTATGTTTCTCATATTCTCTTATAATTGACAGACTTCAATTCATTTTTCATTGGCTGGCAGCAAGCCTACCCACTTTTCAATCAGCCTTCCCAGAAATAAAAGTATAAAAAGGAAATCCAGCACTCACCACATTATAATGTGCACTGCGGTTACCCTTCTACACAGAAGAGCTGTCACTGGAATTGCCATCAGCATTGTAATCACTAGCCTCTGTACACTCCAGGGTTTTTGTATGGGTAGGGCGCTGCTTTGTATCACTGTGCTGGTTCTATTGCACAGTAGTAGATGGCAGAATCAGACACTGAAGGCTGTATTGTCAGGGAGCCAGTTTTAGATGAGGAGTCTACTGCTGGTTTATATTTCCCAGAATCGTCTCCATGTGTTCCTGAGCTTGTGGCTTGATTTATGTATTTTAAACCCTGGTGAGGCTCTTGCTTGTACCACTGCATTGAATAAAAGCTGCTTGTTGTATATTGACAGTTTATACGGATTGAATCTCCTTCTGAAACTCGCTGTGAAGCAGGGCTTTGAGTCACCTGCTCTTGACTGTGTGCACCTGAAACAAAACAACACAAAATAATGTACACAGATAAATCAGAAACACACAAACAAACTAACAAGCAAAGTGATGATCATGGCTCCTTGGAAGAACACACCTGATAGAATCAAGCAAAGAATGAAACATCTCAGTCTTGTCATATTAGTACTCTAGAGTAAGTCGTGTGCATTTGAAGAAAGAAACAAAAGAGGATGGCTATGAAAGTTTCTCTTCATACTGAACCAGCCTACCCTTGAGATGACGTGAATGAATCCACAGTGGTGTTTGTCACAGCTATTTCCTGCTCTTCAAAGTATATGTGCTGCAGCAACTTGTGGTAACAAAGCACCCCCCTTGTTCTAGATTCAGCTGTTTATTGTAGTGATAGGGAATCTATAATGCTTTTCAAATGAAATGACTGATATTAAAATCAAGGACATTATTCTTCATGTCACGAGTATAAGATCATTCTCACAGATTCTCGTTGTCACTACAAAACAACACTCTCATGATTGGCTATCTTTGCTCCAGTAAGCTTCATTATCACAAGGTTACATTTACTTGTAGCTACAATAATATGTTTAATGGACAATCATCTTAAACCTATATATAATGTGTTGGTGATGAAGTTTGTATCATGTCTACTGTTGGATGAAATGTTTGTAATATTATTGAGATGAGACACACGCACAGCAAACACAGGCTCTGCAGCAGTGTATATTATGCACAGTGCAGTCTATTCTAGATGGGAACTGGGGTTTGAAAGCTCTAGAGTATGTTTGCAATACAAATTAAAAAGTAACAATGTCATGTGTGCTGTATACTGTGGATGAATCCTCTCACAAGCCAATGCCCGGAGGCAAGGCTGCAGTTACAGCCATGGGGTTTGTGAGTTTAGACACAACCTAGTTAGTGTCATGTAAGTGTTGTGCTTTTACACTGTCCTGTAGTTGAAAGATAAGTGTAATCCTGCCTCCTCTCTATGGGGAAATGGTGATTAATCTTAATCACACTGCACCCCCTGGTGGTAAAGAACTGGTATCTCACTTTACATATATACAGTTCATCTTTATCAATAAGGAATGTTAAATATGTGCATCTATTTCTGATTCATGGTATACACAAATTGATTAATATTAACTTTTGTACATCATTTTCAATGCTACAATCCTGCCCCAAAGTTACATTATAAAACATAAAGTTCATGTGGAGCTGAGTGGTGCTGCCCCTGAGAGCAGGATATTGTGCAGGTGTCTCCACTCCCTCTCTCACTGTGCTCTCACTGGACAATAATACACAGCTTCACAATCCAGCAGCTCAACAGCACTGATGGTTAGAGTGCTGGAGAGCTTCTCTTTATTCACAGTCATGTTGAATCGTCCCGAGGTTTCAGTTGTAATGTAAGCAGTCAGTATTATGCCTGAGTTTTGACCATGTGGTTGTTTATACCACTGCATGCTCTGGTAGTTAGTAACACTGTGATAACAGTTCATTTCAATGGTCTCTCCTTCAATTGAATAAACACGTGGAGTCTGATGAATCTGTGAATCTCCATAGACAGCTGTAAGAAAAGAAGAGTAAAGAATGATTCTTGTGTTTCTCAATAATAATGATGTCTCTGTGCTAGCCCCCATTGAGACCCTGTTTTCAATGGTGTATCTCCAGTGTGTTTGTGAATATCACTCACCCAGACTAAAGACAAGCAGAAGAAAAGATCCACACATGTTAATCATTCTTGAATTGTTCCATCCATTGGTAGAAGTGCTTGTGATGGACAGACAGCCTGAGCTGTAGGTAAAGCCATGCACATCGTCACCTCAGAATGAGGCAGTGATTGGTTCATCTGTCTGAAGCACAGGGAACCATTGGCTTGGTGATATGAAAACTAACAGCTCATCATCAATAGTTAGAACATATATTGGTTTTATTGTTGTTGTTGTTGTTTAAATAGAACATTGCCACTCACTTTTTGTTGAAAAGTTTGATCAGTTTCCTCTAGTACCAGTATTATTAAATGAGTTCTGTGAAAATGTAAATGATTGTGTATGGCTCATAGTTACCCTTTTTCCCATTCAAATTGTGGAGTGGATATATTTGATCAGCAGCTCTGCAATGAAAAAGTAAGAGAAGTGTTCACTTGATAGAGTAAAGTGCACATGGTGCACAGGGGAGGGGTTCAGTCAGGGCAGGGCAGGGTTGAGTCCTGGCTGTGCCCAGTTGCTGGTCTGCTCCAGGGATCGTACAGGGAGCACTGAATTGGGACAGGGAGGTATAATCAGGAAGGACTTCTTCACTTCATCTCATGACAGTGACTCTGCTGGTTTATGGACTCCCGCTGAGCTGGCCTTTGTACTCCAGAGTCTCACCAGCATAGAGCTCCTGGGTCTACAGAGGGGATGGCTGTGTGTGGAATCATTCTGAGACACTGAAGAAATACAAAGTGTGTGTGTAAACACTGCCATCTAGTGGTTCAAATTTGAGTGCATCATTGCTAGTCAATGACTGCAATTTGATATATATTCATAAGCAAAGAGCCTAATTGGGAGAGCATATAATAATGATTATTAGTATGTTTGCTTGATATTTAGTGGGAAAATAACTAATTAACACTTGATATCATGTTGTATACAATGCATTGAGAAAGCATCAATAAAGTGATTCAGGCATTATTATGAATTGTGAGGCTTGCTATAATAATCCACCTAATTATATATATATATATATATATATATATATATATATATATATATATATATATATATATATATATATATATATATATATATATATATATTGATTTTAATAGATTGAGAAACAATGCATTATATTTCAAATATTGACCTGTATTCGTGATTGCTTCTATTTGGCTGCATGCAGTGCATTCAGAGATACATTGTGTGTGTCTGTGTCAGCTGGCAGTAGAGGCTGAGGTAAGTTTCTGTTCAGCTGTGCCGTGGTACTGAAGCACTGTGAGGCTGCAGTGCACAGTGATAAGTCACTGCATCGCCTGCTTCCAGTCTGGAGATTGTCAGGTTGGTAGATTCCTTATCAGCACCTGCTGAGTGTCTCTCTGTGAATAATCCACTCTCAGTCTTCACTGTTCTCGATGTTCCAGCTCCTCTCATCACCATGTATTGAGGAGCCCTGTTAGGAAACTGTCTGTACCAGTATAAATATGGTCCATTATCAGTGGTTGAGTAAGTGCACTTCAGAGTTACTGAAGATCCTTCTTCACCAGAGACCTCTGAGTGTTCTGATTGAATTGTGTTTCCAAGTATCAGCACTGAAAGAGACAAGAATACAATTCTATCATGGCAAGTAGATTGCATGCATTCATCTGAGTGTGTCTTTAATGTGTGAGGTTTTGTCTTTCTTTTTGTTCTATACTTACATGGCAGACATGCTGCAGTTGCCCAGCAGTAGCTTTGCCTTTTAAACATGCTGCTTGTCTTTTAATACTCAAGAGTAAGTATCGTCTGGTTAGAGCCGCTCGAAGGCTTCAGTGAAGCTCCTGTGCTGGAAGTGAATCTGAAGTGCCAGTAACAGTGATGATGCTGCAGAACAAACATGCTCTGTGGTCACGTGCAGCTCTGAACGTGTCACTCATTCAGCTCACATGATTGGAGGAGCAGACAGGGGTTATGTGGTATAACCAGATCAAGACAAAGATATCTGTTAATCAAGAATAAAAAGTAACTATTGAGATTGGATTATTCATATTATTTTGTATTTATGGAAGCTTTACAATCACATTCCCATTTGGCAATCTAGACTATTAACCACCAGTACATAACATTTGTTCTTTATTTGTTTTCTTTCTTATCAGCCTTTTAACTGTTTAATAAAACTCAGCATTGATTGGGAGTTTGCTTCATCTCTTTACTTCATTATACAGCACCAACATTTACAATTACAAAGGACGCTTAATATGGAATGCATGGAATGTCTGGGTACCAACATTGGACTCTATAGTCAAAGAGAGGGACATTCAAAAGAAAATAGATGTGAATTTCAAATGTATTCTAGTGTTAGAGATTCTGAATAAGTTACATTGGAGTATTCAAAAACATTCGGAAGTGAGCAGGTAGGCCTCGGGATTGACCTCTGCTGTCATGTTTTGTAATTTTGACTTCAGGGTCACCTTCGCCTCTTCCCCATCGCTTGCTGCTGCAGGCTCGCCAGTTGTTCGGGAATCATTCAACAGAACTCCAACCTCCGACTTCACCAAGATGTCTGACTTCCGTTTCTGTCCTTCCTATGATGCCAGCCAGCCCTGGCAAAGTCACATGATCTTCTCTTACCTGGCGCCCTCTCTAGTCTGGAGGGAGACTTGCAGCTCAGATTTACCCTCTCCCCGTAACACCCCCCCCCCGCCCCGTCCTGTTTCTAATACCAAAACAATGTATTCCAGTGATTGTCTGGGATACTGCCGATACCACTGTAAAGAATAAGTTGAAACCTCATAAATCACATATGAGAAACCAGCCAATCACAGAGCAGCATTTCATCATTCCTATACCTCTTATCTTGTGTATAAATGCAATCCCGTGTATAGAATTCTCTGTATTTAAACAAATAAAACGGTTTTTAAAAATGTCTATACACAATAATACACAAACCACTGTGCTCATGACACTTGTATTCAAGTTTTAAGCTGGAGTTGAAGACAGGAACATTATTTCAGTTTCTATAAATAAGAGCGAATAAGGACATAAATGACTTAGTCTGTGGGATTGGAACTGCTAAAAGTAGACAATGACAGAGAAAGAATGAATATTGGTTATAAATCTCCCTCACGACCTGTGAGGGCACTGTGTAAAGGGAACAGAGAGCCCCGGACTGGATGGTCTGATAATTCATTCCAGGGAAAGGGGAAGTTGGCCATCTAAAAAGGGGGCGGTGCCACAGTACACCAAGTCATCGCCCCAGAAGGGAAGCAATGTGGCAACCGTGGATTGGAGGAGAAACAGTTACACTCGCTAAACAAAGGGGCATGACTGACGATACAAAAGGGGCTGTGGCTAAGCGATCTGTTCCTTTGTTATGGTTGCAAGTAAACCAATAAAAGGAGAACCAAAACGTACCGTGAGTGTTTAGTGTTTGTTTGTTTTGTCGTGTCTAATTATACTCGTTTGTTGTTATTAGACGGCTAACATGTACAGGGAGCTGTCGCTTAAGGCCAGCACCAACCCGGACAACACTTCACAACTGTGCACTAATAAATTGTATTTCACCAGTGCACATAGCACTCCCTCTGGACGTGTGATCGTGTGGGTGTCTCTGTGTGTGTTTACACTGTGTTTATTATTTGGGTCTGCAAACCCTTTATTTAGAACAGTGCAATACACATTGCTGTGCACATTGCTGTATACATTGCTGTGCACATTGCTGTGCACATTGCTGTGCACATTGCTGTGTACATTGCTGTGTACATTGCTGTGTACATTGCTGTGTACATTGCTGTGCATTGCCTGGTATTATTATTTACGGTGGCAACGACCACGGATTACAAATAATGATCTGTTTGGACGGTGAACTTTGTTGCCTGTCTTCTGTTACGTATCACATCACCTCTGCACCTGCGCACTGCAAACCACTTTGCCACAGAGACATATAGAAGAAATTCATTAAAGTTGTGCATGCTGATGCGCTGGGGAGGCCAAATCAAGGCTGATCCTCAGCGCCAGCATTGCATGATAATATAATATAAATATATGTCTATATAGATTCAGATTAATTATAATTAATACAGATGCAAAGCTAGAAGTAAAAAATGATGTCACAATATATGGAACACTATTACATCATGTAAGAATAAATCATGGATTTGAATATAAACAATAACAGCGTCATGCAGCAGTGAACTCTATTCAGAAGATTTAAACCCTCAGAGTGCCTCGTTACCTCTTATACTGTCATCAGGAGTTTCTACATGATGTGATGTCATTTCAGCTGCTTATCAGAACCCGTATCGATGTTACACTAGCGCCTCCTGTTGGAAGATTTTCCATCATCTGTAAACCTGACATTATACACAGTTCAATATTTGTATTTGTTTTTCGTTCATTTCACAGTAAGTTCAGACAAACAGAGCAGAACACGATTAGTGCATTTGAAAAGACAACAGTTCTAAAAGAAATACATAAATACATTAATACGTGTTCTACTAAGTGACAGTTTCGTCACCGTAGTTTTACATTCTTGCTAAAGGAAAATGTTAGCTAATAATTTAGTTTTTATTTTTCTGTTATTAAATCATGTACAACTGAAAAAAAGTATCGTAAAATGGCCGCATTTTTCCAGTATATTCCGTGTACTTGGTTGATTACGTCATATCTGAATATGTCAGTGTGTAATAGCTTGTGTCATAATGCAATTTAAATGAGCAATACATAATTGATCCCTTTAGTCTTTCCTCCTTCCTGGTGCTCCCCAATATGTTCAGGGGAGATCCAGTAACGTTTCGATTGCTTTCAGAACCATCCACTTGTGGAGAGCTCCGCTAGAACAGCAAGAGACGCCAGTACAGTTCTGGAATTCACTGTGTGACAGAAACGCCAGACCGCAGTGTGGCTGTATCGAGAGCCGCTGGGTCTTCTCGTTTTCATTACAGCTTAAGACGTCAATTCATTTTATTGATCATATTCCTCAGCTAGACATTTATTTATTTATATTCAATGTGCTTTACAGTTGATGATTGCAAAGATTTCAGGGATAAAGTGTGTTCAAATGGATCGATTGGTAAGTACTTAGTTCAGTTGGGTAATTTGTTCAATTGGGTTATTAAGATCTCAAGTGGGACAAAACCCAGAAAAACTTTTAACTTGGGGAAAGGCAGTTGATGCATAAATAAATACATACATATATACATACATACATACATACATACATACATACATACATACATACATACATACATACATACATACATACTGTCGCAAGTGACGCTGAATCAGCTAGGCTGGTCAGTAAAACATTGACTCCTTTTGCATGGAGGATCTCAGTAGCTAAGGCTCATGGTTCATCAGTTGATTCAGATTCAGTTGTATTGTGTCTGCCAACTGATGATGTAAGGCAGAACAGTAATTGGATACCAGAAAATATGAATAACAGTGAGTTTTGGCCTCCCTCTCTATTCTGGATGGAGGGCATACCTTGCAAAATGACCCGGTGTGAACAAAAGGAAATATATAGAAATAATATGTACAGCTAAACATGTCTAAGTATCTTATAGGAATGAAATCGGACCATGGAAATCCACACCTGTGATGGAGAAACATTGGATCAAGGGACTTCTTGTGGAAACAACTAGAGCGAAACCTGGTACAGAAGCTGAATCCTGCTGGGAACGTGTGGATATGCTGGACATGTACTAGGCAATTTCAAATATGGAATGTACTTTGATATAAAAATGAAGTGTTAGAGGTTTTTTGAAGGAAGGATAAAGAGAGAGTATCCTTGTACCACCAGTAGATGGCTCTCTTGCTCCATGAAATAGGTCAGTCTACATCTGTTTCTAATCAAACACTTAGCAATTGGAGAATTTCTAAAATATAACGATTTACCGCTTGTATATCTTATCTTCAGAAAGCATGACGCTTGATAAAAAGCACCATTCCGGCTAAAAAGTTAACTTAATCACACCTACAAATTTATGTTTCTGAAGACAAGATAAGAAAGAGATTCTTTACAACCTATAAATTAACCTAACAGCCAAGGTCTTAAGGAAAAACCTGTCACGGCTAGATTTTGTATGAACAAAGAACAGGGTCAAGCCTAGTTCAGTCATTATAAAAATATAAGAGTCGAATGCAGTTATACTGGCCTGTATTTGGATTTAAATCTTAAGAGGGATTCACCAAAGAAATAACGTGATATTATAAATTCTAGGAGCAACTGTTAAACTGAAGTAAATTAATTAAAAGTTTATCTTGAAATGCCACATTCATAGTTAAAAAGGTTCAGTGATAATTTACACTGTCTATAGTTCATAATAGTCAAAAAATAGAAATTAGACACGAAGGTATTATAAATTAATAAAATAAATGATCAACCCCTTTTTAGACAGCATGATATTTGAAACTAAAAATAATTATTTGATTTCATAAGATTAATAATATGTTTTAAGTATTTGCTATAATAAGAAAACATATTATTTAAAACTGACAAGTATTATTGCTTGTTCACGACTTTACTGTATTGATAAGAAGATTAAAACCTGGAGCAGTATTCGATTTAATTAAATGGGAAGGTGGTACAGTTACTTTCTTCTTCTATTGAACAATAATACTTCTAGACATTATGATATCCACTGAATTATAGGATATAAAAGGTGTTGTGTTATGTTTTTGTGTTAAGTTTGTAATAATATACTATAATGTACCTTGTGACGCAACCTGAGTCTCCTCACAGATCTGTCGGCGTGTCTCAGAACTTTCACAGTGTGCTTGTTACAATGTCGCCCCCTACAGGAAGATGTCACACTTTAATCGGGAATGGAGATCATGGGAAATTTTCTTTTGTATTGTATTGTTCAATCAATCAATCAATCAATCAATGTATCAACCTTTATTTAATATAGCGCCTTTCAGAAAGCAATGCCTCCAAGCACTTTACATGGCTAAAAAAGAAAATACAAGCAGGAAATACAATAATCACAGTAAATGAAAATACATGAGCAGGAGAGTAAATGCATCAATAAATAGATAAAACACTAGTAAATAAAAACAAGATCAATTAAACAATAAGAATGCAATGCAATTAAATGCATAAATAAGAAGATAAACCATATCAATAAAAACAAGATCAGTGAAACAATAAATCCATAGACGATAAAAAGATAAAAAAGATAGATTATAAAAATGTGTCTTCAGTCTTATTTTAAAAGCTGCAACAGTTGGTGCTTCCCTTACAGAAATGGACAAATCGTTCCATAATTTAGGGGCCTGTAACTGAAAGCTCTGCCACCAATACTAGTTTTTAAAATATTTCTAAGATGAAAGAAAGACACTTTATTGTTGCATTGTTTCATGTTCTAATAAAATGTTATCACGTTTTTTTTTTGTTTTTTTTTTGATGATGCAGATGATGTTTATTTAATCCACTAGGTGGCAGCAAAGCACCACAGTTGTTTCCTTCCACTGAAATAGATCTGAACAGGAAATCTCTGAAATATCTGCTTCAGAATTTCTAAATATGCTCTGTAGGGCAAAAACATGGCTTGCAAATGTAAGGTATGTTTAGTTTCTCAGTTCACAACATTTAAATGTCTTCTTTTCAACAGCCCCCCTTCTGTCACAGCGGTGTGGAGTCGTGGCATTGTGCTGCTTGTTTCAGAGGTGTAACAATGTAAACTGCACATGTGGTGAGTTTATGGTGCCCTTGGACTTATGGGACATCACAAGTTTAACACTTTTGGGTGCTTTTATTGTGTTAAAGAGGCTGAATTAAGTATTGTGTTTGATGAAAATCTGTTGAGATTTGACTGCTGTTACTCTATTCCAGCTGGCCTGTCTGCTTGTGCCATTCAACCTCTTTGACTTATTCAGAATGCTGCTGCTCACTTAATATTTTCTCTGCTTCGCTTCTCTCATGCTACTCCTCTCTCTCGTCCTCTACATTGGCTGCCTATCCCTGCCCTTATCAAATGTACCACCGCCCTCTTCAACAATCTGTTCCTTCCTTCCTCCAATCTCTCATCTCTCCCTCTATCCCTCTTGCCCTCTCTGTTCAATCTCTCATCTCTCCCTCTATCCCTCTTGCCCTCTCTGTTCAATCTCTCGTCTCTCCCTCTATCCCTCTTGCCCTCTCTGTTCAATCTCTCGTCTCTCCCTCTATCCCTCTTGCCCTCTCTGTTCAATCTCTCGTCTCTCCCTCTATCCCTCTTGCCCTCTCTGTTCAATCTCTCATCTCTCCCTCTATCCCTCTTGCCCTCTCTGTTCAATCTCTCGTCTCTCCCTCTATCCCTCTTGCCCTCTCTGTTCAATCTCTCATCTCTCCTTTATCACTCTTGCCCTCTCTGTTCAATCTCTCGTCTCTCCCTCTATCCCTTTTGCCCTCTCTGTTCAATCTCTCATCTCTCCCTCTATCCCTCTTGCCCTCTCTGTTCAATCTCTCATCTCTCCCTCTGTCCCACTTGCCCTCTCCGTTCCTCCTCTGCTGGCCAGCTGGTCATGCCTTTCCTCAGGTGCTCTACTCCCCAAGCTCGCTCATTATCCTGTGTCTCGCCAACTTCCGACACCTCCTCAAAACTCGCCTGTTTGGAATAGACTTGTAGACTCCACAAAACGTATCTTCTGCCTTGAACATTGCATGAAATAATTCTGTACAGTCATAGATGTGTAAATTCTTCTCATAATCTGAATCCTGAAACCTGAACTGTGCAAAGTGACCATGTCCTGTAATGTGAAATAGAAAGGGTCACTGCTGTCCTGTGGTAGAGTTTACTATCAGACACAAGCTGTGTTTCCATCTGTCAGGGGAATCTAGTGTAGAAGGACGTTTTTGTATGGGGTGAGATACAGACTGACACAGTGTGGGACTCAGAGCACAGAAGTATGTGGCAGAGTCAGACAGCACAGCTGCAGAGAGAGTCAGATTAAAGGTCTTCTCACTCTTGTCATGAGATGCAGAGAAATGCTCTTTAAATCTTGACTCTGTAGAGGAGTATGTGTTGTGGAGCTTTGTTACATTCCTGAATGTACCAAAAGAGGTACGGAGAGCCTGTTGCCTCATATTGACAATGAATTGTAGTGTTCTCATCTTCTTTTACTGGAACTGAAGTCTGAGACTGAGTCACTGAGTCCCCGTTTGATATACCTGAAAACAAAAGAAAGAAAATGTCATATTAGTTGAAATGATGCTATGAAACTTTAACAAGGAAATATTAAACATCTATCTTCAAATAACAATACATGTGTAATATGAAAAACAAATCTTTATCATTTTGCTTAGATTAAGGACTTAAATAGTAATGGAATGCATAAACCTGAAGGGAATTTCTTCAAAAGTAACTAAATACATAACATGTACTCACCAATGATGAGACAAATGAAAACAGAACACACAGCTTGCTTTTGTCTTCCTGCTTTCATTGTGAACACACAGATTGCGCACAGCCTCCTCTTATCTGCTCAGGCTTGTGAGTAAAACTGAAGAGTGCTTTTCCTGCAGCCTGACTGCATACCTCCCACTGCTCCTCCTCTTTCTCAAAGGAAGGCATGTTGAGGAACACAAGACAACAAGTCTGTTAGCATTAGGACAGGATTTCCATTGACTTTTATGTTTCAATAGATAAAGCAGTCATTAGAATTAAAAAACAAGCATAAAGACAAAGGTGTATGAATACTGACATAAAAACTGAATACTGACATACACATATATACATTATTGTATACTGTAGCACATGACCTCATTTATCTAAACATCTGAATCGACTTTGTAACACTCTAATGTATGCTCAATAACCATGTGTGCTGTACTGTAGCAAATCTCTGCCTGCGTTCTGGGGTCTGACAGCGGTGTTAGCAGCCAGGGTCTGATCCCATAAGCAGCATCACGTATATGACAAGCATTGACAATCTGAACAAACTGCCCATGCTTCCTGTCACCATCCTATGAAACACGGATTATACATGACTTGCCAACCTGATCCATAATATGCACATACACTTGTCTCATAAACTGCATATATCCCGGACTGTCTGAGGATGTAGGAGTCGTGTGCTGTGCCAGGATAGGTGCCGAGCACATCGAGAATCCTCAGTTTCACATCACACACCATGTGTACATTAATCTGGAGTGGCAATGCTTCCAGTTACCAAATATATTCTCTATACAGGTGTCAGTGGGCAACTCTTTGTTCTACTTCAAACTCTGAGATTAATGATTATGCTTAGGCCTATTCTACTTGTCATACATAAATCATGTACATAAAATAAAGCAAT